>VZTI01006034.1:191950-262035 GCA_013397865.1 Struthidea cinerea
GGGGAGGGGGGCAGGGGGGGCGAGGCAGGTAAGCAAACCAAAACACAAATAAATACAAATTTGTATTTATTTGTCTATCTATTTTTGTGTTCCATAATACTTTTCATTAACCTTAAAATTAAAACAACAAAAAAAACCAAAAAACCCACTGATAAAATAAGAGCTCCTGGGATTACTAGGAAGAATTTTGTGACAGGCGGCTTCCTGCTAATAGCCCCTTACACACAATGTTGTGAAAGAGAGAGAGGTGAAAAAACACTGCTATAAGCACTAAGGCCATTTAATCCTTAACATGGGAATGTATTTCTGCTCTTATTCCCTCCCTAGATTCATTTTATGTTCCCATCAGAAGGTTAATTGTGTTAACAGGAGTTACAGCCACAGGGGAAAGATGTGATTGAATGCAGAGTGCAGTTTTAGCTGATAACCTCGGAGTGAGTGAAAGGGCACAAAAAGGGGTTGATCTCCTCTAAAGGGGTTGTCAGTCATTCAGGAAAATGTGCAGCTGTGGGAGAAACAGCCTTATCTCCCAGGACACGAAGAAGAGAAGCTATCAAAATAATCACAAAGCTACACTCATCCCAGGCTCTGTGTCTGTGCCTGTGACTCTGACACTGGAGTTAAATGAGAACAACTGGCTTTTTCGTGTATGTGAACAAGCAGACCCTGACTTGATGCACATTCTTGAAGAGTGATTAGATTCCATGAACATGTATAATTAACAACAGACCACAAATAATTATACCTCCAAAAAGGTGGCATGAAATCTTGACATCTTTTAGCTTAATAGCACAACTCCTGTTTGCTGGATTGAGGATATGATTGCATGCCAAGGTTTTAGGTAAGACTACCTGTGAAATCTTTCACACACATTTACACTTAATCAAAAAGGTCCACAAAAAACAAGGCATTCTCTCTCCTTCATCATTTCAGCCCATGTCTGAACTCATCCTGCAAAATTGCCTAGGATTTACAGGAAGTAGCTTGGAGAAGAAAGGCTAGCATTTTTTAAGATTAAGTATTTCCATAAGCTGTAGTCAATGAGAGTGGGCATTTGTGGAAATGTTTGCACCCATAGAGACAGGACAAAGGACCAAGGTATATTTCAATGCTAGAATACAAACAGTGAAGTTTGTGTCTGATTTCTCAAAGGTGCACCGGAGATTCCAGAAACAGAAAGTCTTCTCCTCCTTTGCACTCCAGGACCACCTTAGAAATATCTTGTGGGCACTCCAGAAATGGTTTTAGCTGCTGTTACCAGCTGAATTGCTGTTGTCCTTTTCTACCTTGTCAATGGAAGGGATGCTAAATCTCCAGAAACTGGCAGGCACTTCTGTTTAGACTGCAGTTCTGCTGCCTTTATAATGAAGATCCTTTTCTCACATGCAGAGCTAAAAATACAGCTGCTTGTCCAGTTACAGCCATAATACAACAATGCAGTCTTGCAAGAGAGAAATAAGTAGATGGAAAAAAGAATGCTTAGATTTTTGTTTAAAATGCCCAAATATAAACCTGGCAATCTTTTCCCCCAAAGCATTGAAGTGCAAAAAAGTTCTGTAATATTAACATCCACAGTGCAACTTGAACAAAACAACTAAAAGGCTTATTGACTTGGTAGCAGGGAAAGCCAGTTTGAAATATTTGATCCTATCACCAGCTAAGCAAGTATGTGTAAAGTGTAAAGCCTGCACTTGTTGATTTCTGAGATAAAAATCAATAAAACTATCCATAACCTATAACTCTTTGGTTTACCTCTCCATAGAGATCAAAAGAGAGTAATTAGATTTCTGCCTGAGTAGCAGGGGTAGAAAACTGTTTCATTTTGGATCAAAACCTTCCCAGTGGATTACACCTTCTATCCACTGCCTATCAACACTTAACAATTGCTTCTGTATTTGACTTTGACAGAACTACCAGAATGTTACTATCTAATTTTCAGTGTAGTTGATAGAGGGCTTGGATGCTTTATTCTAGTGTCAGATTATAAAATTAATTCTTCTCACTTTGTATTTTACATTTTTATTCTGCCTGGTGCTTTGTAAAAGCCAGCCTTGCTAATGTGATAAATAATTAAAACACAAAACTACAATACCCATCCTACCTCTAATTTGCAACAAGCAAAAACCTTTATCTATTATTGATGATCCAGCCTTTGTATCCAGATATCACTCTAAACAAGCAGTTGTCTGCAATCTGTTGGATTGTCTTTGCATTTCATACTCAAATGAGGTGGGCGCTGTTGCATATATTTTCATTTGATGACATTTTAATATCACCAGACGCTATTGCTTGCCTAGGAGGTAACTGTTTCAAATACAGTCTTCTCCCCCCTCTAAGCACAGTGATATTAAGAGATGAGCAGGAAGCAGGTCATGCTGTAAAATAACATTTTATAACACTTGTTACTAACACGGTATTCTTGCATTTTAACAGCCCAGGTGTCTCTATAATAATGGGTTTTTTTAAAGAGAAATGTCACTCTGCATTTTGATCTTTCTTAACTAAGCAGCTTTTTGAACAGGCTGAGAGTATGAATTATCAAATAACAAATAGCACTCGCAACAACTTCATGTCCTAGATAGAGATTAATATGTTGGAAAACATGTGACAGTTGATGTTCCATGTAGTGAGCTGTGGTGATGGACAGATGCAATAAATTCATGCCTTGATGCAGAGGGCTTTGTCAGATGAAGTCCAGATCACAGACAGCCACCTGAAGCCTTCCAACACCTCCAAATCTACTCAGAGTAAGCATCTGGGGGCATTTTGCTTACTTATTTGCTTACAAGATTAACAAACCTCCCCGTTCTCACAGCTCTGAGCCGTTAGAAAACAAAAACTAACCTCATTTTTAAAAAAGAACTAAAGCTTGCAGTATTTGAACCTAGCCACAAAGTATACTTGTACAAAAGTGTTACATAAGGTTTGACCTTACCCTAAGCGTGTGGATTTAGACTGAAAGTCCCAGGAGCTGGAACATTTTTCACTATATCTTGAGCAGGATAAAGCACCCTAACTTCTAAAAAGGAATGTATGACTAATAGTTATATTGTTTTGCTACCTGTGGTTTCTCTGTCCCTGCACAATTCCTGCACACAGAGAGTTGCGTGCAGTCTTGGAGGGCTTTTTTGTGGCACTATGTCCTGACACCAAGAAAATCTTCAAATGGTGGCAGAAGGCTGGAGTTCAGGTGGGTGCGTTCTGCCCCTCTTCTCCCAGTGACCCCTATAGGGAATTCTATGAAAACTTGTATGGAAACAGACTGCTTGAGTACAGTCCCACCAAGCTGCAGGACCCCTCTCTCCTCTGTGAAGGGAATTGAGGAGCGTGGTGGAGTCAACCAACTAGTCCAGAATATGTCTTGGCATGCCCCAAGACCTTCCAGGTTTGAATGATGAAATCTCCTCTTGCTTGATCAAAGCAGTTAAAAAGAGCAATTGTCCCATCAGGATTCACCCAGACCAGAGCACAAAGGCAGAGAGACCCCAAGCTTCAGACCTTAAATCTACATTGCATGACAGGCTGGCATTTTGTTCATGTTCAGAAGCAAAATGGACATTTTCCTCTCCCTGAAAGACAAGTTAGAGCACAGACTCATGCTGATATGGCTATACTACCACACTTCAGCTGATTCATATGGCCCTGGCTCAGGCAGATTTGGCACTGTACTCCCCAGTGTGGGATTAATAGATCCAGGACAGCCCTACCATCTCTACTGAAGAAGTTCAGCAAAAGTTTGGGGTGTTTCCATGGGGATACTTTGGATGTGTGCTCTCTGCAATGCCTGAAATGGGGACAAATGTCAGTGCTCACCCCCAAAGGCAGAAAAAGGGTTACATTCTGTGCTTGGTGATAACTGTGCGCAGCATGCCAAGTAACACCACCAAGCAGCAGGGAAATGGTCTGGGTTTGCAAATTCATACACAAGATGGTACAAATTGCCCCACCTGCTTTGTTCTTGCCCACACTCACGTCTGATCTCCAAATCCCAGCAGTTTTCACTGCAGAGACCCGTCAACACAATGTCTGCAGTACATGCCAAAGTGCTGTTCATACACCTGAGCAGTGGGTTCTGGTGGCTTTGAATAGAGATGTGATTGTTTGTGAAATGTGGCAGTAAATACTGTTAAACACACACTTTTGAGCGCCTTTTTTTTAACCTCAGTGCTGTCAATCGCTTTCCCTCCACTCTTCTCCATTTTAAATCAAATTCAATTCTGCGGTTTTATTTTTCCTTTAACAAAACATTTCTTTATCCAGTCTTTATCCTTCATTAGTTTCCACTAAATCCTGACTATATGCACTAGCATTAAAAAGAGTCATGCTGTATGCTATGCTATTTCTATGCTATATCCATTGAAGAGTTACATAGGTAGAAACGACTTTATGTGCAGGTCCACAGAACAATTTCCAAGTGATAAAGCTGATTTAAGGTAGTCCCACCCTTCATGATGCAATTCACTGGTTTCACCGACTGGAGTGACAAAACGACCAAAAAAAAAAAAAGTGCATTAAATTGCTCCTAAAAAAAAAAACAACAACANAAAAAAACCACCTACATAGGTCTCAAAAATAATATTTTAGAGGGTTACTGCATTATCTTAAATGTTGTACTGTCAGAATGGCTCAGGTGGTTAAACTGAACAAGGAACTCTTTGTCTATGTTTACCACTTAAGAAATCATTACACAAAACAAAGCTGCATTTTGCTGCAATGTAAATGTGCCAGAGGGATCCAGTCCTTAATTGCACCCAAACCCCAAGTCTTCATTCTGACATTTTGAAGGGCATAAAATAGATACTTGAGAATGGGGGAAAGACAAAGTACTTGTCCTCATGCCTAGTTTTAAGCAGTAGCTTCCATGTTTTGCTGAATTGGGACCAGTGACTTAATTGTGAAATTATTTGTATTTGAAGACAGTCATTTCATTAGGTAACTTTAGCACCTGAGGAGGACAGCTAGGTTAGAAGTGGCACTATATTAGCAAAAAGCCATTGTTCACCTGACATCTCTGGAAAGGTGTTTGGGCACTTCATGTTCTCTCCATTGATTCCAATTTTGCTGGTGAGAGGACTGTTCTGGTCTTCATCACTGCCCCCTGTTTTTCCCCCGCCTCAGTCTGCTTTCTGCTCTGGGAAGTAGGAAGCTTTCTGTCTTTATTAAAGTCACACCAGTCAAGAAGTACTCCCTTGACATAACAGGCTGCAACATAACAGACTTGGAAGAGTTAGCAATTGCACCTTGTTCTATGGTGCACCTTGCTCTCCCCTCTCCCTTTGGCCAGCAGCTCATTGTGTGATGGGTACACATTGTTCCTTTTCCATGGGTACCTGGGCTGGTGCAGCTCTCTGTCTGCCTCAGCCTCGCAGGCATAGGAATTGCACACGAGCTATTTCCAGGCAGGCAGTGTTCTTAGACCTTTCTCTATAGATGCCAATTAGAAGATTAGCGTCTTTTCTCTCCCCCTCTTTGCTATTAAATAGTCACACAAAAGCTGAGCTGACAAATTGCTCTCTCTATGGTGTGGGACAAAGACAGACAATAGATCAACATCATTTACTATACTCAAATCCTATTAATCACAGATTAATGAGAACATGTCTGGGGGGGAGAAATTACCAGAATGTGGGCATATTGTCTTGTAACTCATGTAACATCTGCTGTGGCTTTACCTTTAGTGTCATGTCATCCTTTATCACATTGAAATAATGTTTGTTCCAGAAACATAATTATGATAATGGGTCCTTCCTTTAACAATTACTGAGGTACAGTAGGATTATATTTCTTAGCCATTTGGTTTTAAAAAAATATATCTCTTAACTACTTTCTGAATGCTTCTATTAGTCATTATCTGATTAAGGAAGATATGTTTAGAGGCATTAATAGAAACTTGTTATTCTCTTTATTATTATTAATTATAATTCTATTCATTACTTCTCTGAAAAATCACATGTGCAGAAGTAAAGCTAGAGTTTAGCTTTTCATTTTTACACTTAGAGAATTATTTCTCTTTTAGCTTTCTCTTAAACTACTGCTAATTTTTCATTAATTCACATTACAACAGTATTGGACCACGATCTTTGTTTTGAAAAATGTGCACTTTTCTAGCTATCTTCTTAAAATAATTCTATATCTGAATTGCTTATCAATTTGTTCCCATATTTTCTCTTCTACTGTTGCCATTGGTAAGGAATATTGTTCAGGGCAGCAGCTTAGCATGTATAATTGTCTCAGAGCATTTCACTGCTCAGCCTGGATGGAAATTCAAAGTTTTGGGCTTAACTAATTAGAATTCTTCACAACGATTCCTAATGGTGTTATCCTCAATATGGAACAAGATGCTTCACAGATAAATAGCAAAGCAATTACAGGCTATAATCAGCCGGCAAATAAAGAGGGACTGCAGTCTACACGTGTGACGGTGTATTTAAAAAAATTATTTGGCCCTTGTTCATCACGTCCCGAGTACTTGCTGGTCCCTGCTGGGGAGCCGTGGTGAGCAGGGCGGGGGCCGGCCCGGGATGAGCCGGCATTGCAGCCCTTGCGAGTGTTTCAGCACCGCGGGGCGGGACAGCTCCGCAGGGCAGCCGCGGGCTGCGCCGCCGCCTCCGCCCCGGACTCGGACACGGCAGCGGCCCCGCTCGCGGCATCGGCATCGGCATCGGCATCGGCCCAGTCGCCCCCGTCCCTGCCCGCCCTGCCCCGCCGCCCTTCCCCGAGTTCCTCTCGCCTCCCCACCAAGGCCGGCGGCGCGGGTCCCACCGCCCTGGCTATTTCCCCTCCAGGGGGAAGGAGATGACCAGAGCGCTGGAGAGTGGGGCAGACCCGGCGAGTGGGCCCGCCATCCCGCTAGATATACACGACCTATGTCTTGCAGTGCCGAAATGACTTTTGAATGTGCTTCTTAATTAATCCCGGCGCACGCGGGAACTGCTGGTGCCACCATCGTGCTGGCTGCCCGCGGCAGTGTCCAGCCCACAGGCGCCAGGTTCCCCTGGCAGGTGCCACAGCCCTCGCCTGAGCGCCCAGCATCACCTGCAGAGCCGAGAACTATTCGCGGCTGGCTTCACAGCTGCTGTCACAGGGAGCAGGGAAACACCTAAGGGGGCCAGTGAACATTGTAGTGGCTGCTACATGGTAGCCTCCAACCTTCCTTAGGACTCGGGCATGCTGGCCCAGCATTGCATGTAAGTGCCATTGCTCACTTGTGATTCAGAGACCTACACCCTCTTCTTAAGCTAGGCTTGTTAGCCATGTACTTGGAAAAACAAAAAAGGGATTATGAGCTTCTGTTATGCATTATACCATATTTTACACCCTCATTACAACAGTTTATCACATGCACCCAAGATACAAAAAAACAGACCCAATTCTTTTATCTGTCCAAGAAGCATCCACGCATCCCCTTTCTAAGTGTCCCTCACTATCTGATGAGAGTTAGTTGTATTGGGACACTCTCCAATCCTTCCATATGAAAGAGGTCACTGCTCTTGAATTATTAAAATACTCAGGAGAAGGGGGAAGAGAGTGATCAACTTTGTTGCCTGGTGTCTAAGACAACCAGAGGAAAATCTAACCACCTGTTCCAGTCCCTGCTCCAAGAATGGCTCATATGACTTCATTCGACAGTTGTTCTGTACAGTACCCTATAGCTTGGCTGCCTACAGGAATATTTTACCCAGACTACAAGGAATCTAGCATGAAGCCCCATATTCCTTACCCATCTCTGAGGAAACAAGCTCAGCAGAGTGGCCTGGTTCCACCAAAGTGGATGGCATGTGGAAACAGAGGTGATGCACTGCATCTTCACCAGGCCTCAGTGAAATTAGTGGGTCTTAGTAAACTGGAAAGTCATAATTTTTAGCTCTTGGCATGGGCAGTTAACTGAAAGCATGCACAGACAGATCTGAATCCTCCCAAATGGTCTGCTGCTCTCTGACCTACATCCTGCATGGCTGATCTATTCATTCAATTACCAAATATAAGACCAGTGATAATGCTGCCAGAGCTTTCTGCATCTGGCTAAAGAGAAAGGAAAAAAAAGTGACTCCAGTGATGTTGAATGTGAAATCTGTCTTGAGGATTTCAGCATACTCTAAGTACACGGTGGCAGATTCAGCCTGCTGTGGAGAGTCCTGCTGAGGCCACCTTTCTGACAGAGCAAAGCTTAGAACAGGAAGCTGCTATGACCTGACAAGATCAGGGTCCTTCAAAGTATGGGCAAAAAGAAATCTTCAGGTATGTGGGATCCACGACAGAGCCACCTTCAAAGTAGGGAGATTTTAGGTAGCAGCTGCTCAAAATGGTCTTAAGGATTACACTGGGATTTAGGCACCTTATTTCTGTCCAAATTCTGTGTCCCTTTGTGGCTTTGGTCTGTAAAATGGGGATATATAGCCTTTCCAAGTGTGAGGATAAAAGTATTCATGGTTTTGAGGTAATGGTGCTAAAATTCTGGTAATGGGGATCCAGAGATAGCTGAGGGCTGCTTACTCACACTGTGCTTCCTTTCTCAATAACTAATAGCATGTCTAGGCTTTGATGTTGATGGGTAGGCAGAAGAGTGGTCTTGATTAAAAGCATTAATTTACCTCTCGCAGATAACAGATTCATATACACAGGTCTAAATCAGGAGTAACTGCATCAAAATAAACAGCCCTTGGGTAAAACAGGTGTAAAACAGAAGAGAACCAGACCCTGCATCTAGCAGACACATGACAAGGTAAATGGGAAAACACAAGAAAAGTGAATTATTGTTATTATATGTGCACGTTACATTCAGTACCATTAAAATCTAATGCTACAAAAAAAAAATACCTTTCAAGCTTGCGAAGTATAGGCAATAGGGGCTGTCAAGAGCTCATCAGAACCTGTGAATGTTTCCTTTGTATATGTTGCTTTCATTGCAGTGTTGATATAAATCAGGAGTCGCTTCACTCGCAGAAAACTGGCAGAATTAAAAAACATAGGTCCTTTAGCTTTAAGGAAATTAACTGAGATCCATTGACTCAAGAAAACCTTTAAAATTTTTGAATTACATCTTAAATGAACATTTAATTTTATAATTTGTCAACTTAGATAATAATGTTAAGAAATCTATGCTGATACAAACAATTGTGTTAATTACAGTAAAAGCCATCAAATTAAATTCAATTCCTGGAATCAATAGCATTTCTTCAAGTACCATTTCTAATTATGGCCATACCTTCCATTTGGACTTTTATTAATGCATATGTTATATCTGTCACCTTCTTCAGTTGTGAGCAAACTCACTGTATGTTAATTCACACCTGATAACAATCGTTTTTCTGGTACTTACCTTCTAAACCTGATGATAGGATGTGTCAACACCTATAGGATTTTTTGTTTTCTTTGAGGACTTTGTGAAAGTTACATTCTTTTTATTTCAAATTTCCTGCTAAATGACAGTTTCCAATTTTAATTATAAAAATGGACAATAAAAATGAAGAATAAAAGACTACTCTCTTTGATGCAGTCTCTACTGTAACCTCTAGACATGTTGGCAAGTAAAAAAATCTGAGCAGATTACACTTTAGACATTGTTACTTTAGAATCTCTCTTCTCACTTCAAGAGGAAGTTCTCTCATGCTTCCACACAGATAAAGGATGCCAATAGTTATTTAGTCACATTTCCCCCCACCCCCAATAATCTGTTTATATGAAGTTTAGACCAAATACTCTAGAAAATTCCCCATCACACCTGCCCTCCCGTTCATTGCACATTTTCACGCTGTATCACAGTCAAAGCATCACCTCTTTCAATAGCATCTCTCATGACAAACTTCCAGGACACACTAAAGATTGATGTGAGTACATAATACCTCATGCTAATTTCCACATTTCATCTCCACAGCCTTGCCTCCCTTTATCCACCATGTCACCAATGAACTCCTCCAAAGTGACATAATCTTAATTATATTTTAACCTCATTCCAGAGGAAAGTGATACTGTCATTAACTGTTGGGAGGCAATTTTCAGGCTGAGTTGCAGGTGTATTTTTTCACAGACTGGTGTTCTCAGGCAAGGCACAATTGTGACAATGTGTTAAAAAAATACAGTCTTTTCCTTAGCTCTCAGTCATCCTTTAATGGATTATGAAAACGGTTAGGTTTTTGTTGTTTGGAGCTTTTGGGGGGAAAAAGCACCTTTCATGTGACAATAACTTTCAGGGACAACTCACCATAGCCTGAATGAGACATTTTGGACAGTTTTTTTGGTCTCTCTGTGGCCCTTGAACAACTCAGCCCAAGCAGGACAAACTCATCCTCAGTCTCTGGTTTTCTCGACATCATCAGTGTCCCTAAGGAAACTCTTAGTTTTACTGCCGGCCAAGAATTCTCTACAGGCATAGTGACATTTGGCATTCCTAACACAGCCCTAAGCCCTAACATCACCCCAAAGAACGACAGTGCCACTAGTGAGGAAATACTACCCAAGCAGAAGAGATGGAGATGGGAAATGCTGACAAACATGATCAAAAGAAAAAAAGTTACCTTTGAGGCAGAAAGGCAGCTACTAAGGTAAGTGGAAGTGTTACCAGAGTCAAAGAAAGAGCTGAAAAAATCATGAGAGATAACAGGAAGAAAAAAACATTGTGGCTCACGAAAATTTAGGGGTTAAGGAAGAGCAGATTCCACTTCCAAGTGCCAAAGTCTGCAAGAGCATCTGCCCAGCAGGCTGGGGAGGTCCTGGGCAGAGGGATTACACATCACTGCTCATCGTTGCAGTATTACATACCACAAATACCGCTCATTTGTTAGAGGACAGACCATCTTTGTATCAGTTGCTCTCTGCTCAGGTTTATCAGGTTGCCAGCATGACATGATATCTGTATATGCATATCTGATCACAGTGGAAAAATTCTTATACCAAAACATCCAATTTTCACCCTTTACATGTACTTGCATGTAAAACGCTAGATAACTTTCTGGTTATCGATAGTGTTGTCACCAAAACACTTGCTCTCATTTTATTTTTATAGTAAAGTACCTAACTACAAATGTCTGCATGGACAATGCCATAAAAAAAAAATACATTCTTTGAAGTATGTACCTGCGTATACTATGAGCTAATCCTGCTTCTGGTGAAAAGAAAATTTAGAACTAGGCCCTGACATAGAAATTTCACTAGTAATAAGTGGGGCTGTCAGACATGCACAGCTTTAGCTGACCGGAGGTGAGGTGGGACAAACATTTCTACAGCTAAGCACCAGGTGCCCTCAGTCAGCACCCAGAATGAGCAGCCATCTAAACCCTCTGTTGAAAAATGTGATTTCACTGAAAACATCCAACATCACAGTGGCACGCCCTCAGGGGCACTGGGTGACCATCTCATGGCACTTGGTGACCATCATCAGTGTTCACCAGCAGCTCCTGTCTCTGCCCATGAGCTCCTGCAGGCAGAAGGAGGAGGTAGGACTCTGCAGGCTACTCTCTCCTTCACTCTGTGCTCTTATTCAATGCTAGTCACCCTCCACACTGTGATATAAACCAGGGAGGGAGCCTAATAAAAACAGAGTATTACTGTGTAAAGCAAGTCTATCTCCGAGTACACACAGTAGGGCATCACACTGGAAATTTTCAAAAAGTTACAATCTTAAGAGTACAAGTCCCTTTATTTTGGCACTTTCTTCCTTCTAAGTGCTTAACTTTGCAACCTTAATGTTATTCTCATTTTTATTACTTTATTACTGGTTAATTTTAAGCTTTCTCATACAACTAGAATCACTGCCCAAAACTTATTCACAAAAAACTTGGGATTTTGTAAAATACTATCAAGAAGACAGCACAGAAAAGGCCTATGTACCTTTGTAAATATATATGCATTTTCTATTTCATATTTCATATATGTATATTTTTATAAAAATATCCTTTTTACTTGTTGAAAGTCAATCTAATCTTATATTTTGTCTCCTACAGTGGCCAAAAACAGGTGCTTGGAGAAAAATATAGGAACAGGAAAGCATAAAGTGGTACTGTCTCTAAATATTCTCTCAACAGCCCTCTTTGGCTCAGGCAATTCCTGAGTGGTGTCATTTTATTTAATAGATTTAATATATTGGCCTTTCCATTCATTCACTTTTGAACTCTTGCAAACATTCAGCATCTTCAGGAGATTGTGAAAGACAGTGAAGAAACAGGAGTGCTCACCTGGAGAGCAGGACATCCAGGGCTTCAGGCCATGCTCCAATGAGAGCTTATCTTTCCCATGAAATAGCCACTGAGTAGCTGTGTCCAGGGACTGGAGCTGACACCACCTCTTCTGCATAAATCTTTTCCCAGTTGCTCCTTTTTCCACAACAGAAGAAATTTTGATAAGTCTACACGAAGCAGCACCTTGCCAGAGGTGTGTGATGAGTGGCTCACTGGCCTAGCTGCTTCCAAGACACATGGGAAGGGAGGGATGCAATCCAGGTCCTCATTGCGATAACCACTGACCTGCTGAAAAAAGGAGAGCAGAGGTTGTTTCCAAGGAAATCACCAGTATACCAAGCCCACTCCAGCCAAGCCCTGTAGGATAACAGGCTGAAGATCCCCAGAACCGTGGGTCTGCATGGGGGCTGAAACACTGGACACGCTGCAGCTGAAGTCCTTCACCACATGAAAGTGAGTCATTCACAGACTTCAGGTCAGGGTCAGACAATCCTTGAGGGGCAGCTCTCATCGTCACAGCTTTGAACTGAAGTGTCTGAGTCCTGCCCAAGCCCCATGACTGCATCCCACCCAGAGCTGAATGCACATCCAGAGTCACTGCTCTGCTGTTCCCAGTGCTGGTGCTTTGCCTTTACTAAAAGCCAATGAAGAACCTTTAAAGCTGTTCCTACAAGACAATATAATAATAATATTTAAAAGATATAATATTATTGATATTAATATTATGAATTAACTATTAACTTTACTACTTGAACAGACTAATAACATTTTAAAGCACCCTTAATAGCTTATTCATTTTAAGGGTAATAATCAGAAGAATCACCTGCTTCCCCTACCAGATGTCAAGGAACAAAACAATGTTTCCTTTTCTCATTACAAGACCCACTTACGATGAGAAGAGTGCAGCCCTCTAATGGCTTCTAGCAGCTGCTGCTGAAGGGACTGAGAGGGAGGAAGATAACAGGTTAGCAAGAAAACACAAGGAGTAAGCAGGGCCAGTGGCGGTGCTGGAGAATCCAAGCGATACTGCCAGTATGCAGGTGCCAGGATGGTCAAATGAAGGTCAGCAACAGGTGGCATTGCCTCAACAGTCTTGCCTGTCTCAGAAGAGAATGTGCAGTGAGACTGAGCAAGGGGAGAGAGGTTTACTCTGAAACACAGTGACATAAGGGCACAAGGTAACGATGCAATGCAGACAGGCTTGGAGGCTTGGGTCAGCAGGTCCTGCACCTTGCTCCTCCCAAGTGTTTGGTTTGGTTAATGGTGCACAGGACAAATTAAAAATATCTGCACTGAGCTTTCTAGCATTCACAGTCAATAGGCAGTGAGGAGCAGACACAATGTTTGCTCAGAGTAACTCCAAACTTCTCAGGAAGGTGGGCATAGGGTACCCCAACCTTGGGCAGAACACCCCACCCTTGGGCTCAAGCCAGCATGCTCCTTATTGCTCTGAGCTGTTGCCATTAAGAATCTCTGCAATTCACTCACTGATGCCATTTATATTTGATCTACGAGGAGCTGGAGGATTTAGCTACCCACTTGCAACTGCCTTGAGACATGGGATATTTTTCAAAGAATGTGAAAATCCCTTACCCAGAACATCTTGTGAAAACTTGAAGGCCCTGCAAGTAGCTGTGGAGGAGATTACTGTATGTTTATCCATTGGCTAGAGATTAAGAGTTGGACTCAACAATCCTTGTGGGTCACTTCCAACTCAGAATATTCTGTGATAAATTGTGAATATCTCTGAAGAGTTTCTTGTCCATACAAGGCTTTTTACCTCAGTTCTCATATGTTTAATGTTTTGTTTTCTGAAGACTTAAAGTGTGGTTATTTTCAACAATTCTACTGTTATTTTTACCAATTTCTGCCTGTTGCTTGTAATACCAGATAGCAGCAAATCACTGAGAGAGTCACACAACCTGACATGGACTTCCCCAAAGAGGCATCAGGTGACCAGGAACAAGCTTGATGCTTCAGCATCCTAACTCATCCAGATACAGATCCCTGGAAACAAGCTTTTTAGCTGTTCACGAATGCTGTGCCAAATGCCAGCAGACTTGGACTGCACCAGACAGTGTTGTTATTGAACAAGAAAGCAACAAGAACGCTGACTTCACATGGTCAAGGAGAGAAGAGTCTTTCGTAAAGACATACCTTGGGAGCTTAACGGAGGAAACACGGCTGTACAGTTTTTGCTGTAAAGCCAGAGCTGTTCGCCTGGAGACATACCGCAATCTCCATGGATCGGGTACCTCCGGAAAGGCGAGCTTGGAGAGCTCCTAACCCAGCCACTCATCCCAAGCAGCGACGGCCTCTTGGAAGGGACACTGCATCCCTCTGCAAGGCTCAGGCACCACTAGAGGGAAACCCAGCACCGCCCTCAGCCCTCCCCTGAGCTTCACAAAGGAAGGGGCGAGCGGCGAGAGCAGCGCTGCGCCGGCCGGACGAGCTCCTCCCGCCGGGCTGCGGCGGCGGGTGGGAGGCGCTTTCCCCTTCCCCTTCTCCTGCCCCTTTCCCTTTTCCCCTTCGCCACCACCGCGGGAGGAGCGGGACGGAGAGGGATGCTGCACTGAAAACCTGGGGGGAGTAAACAGGAAAGGACATGGGGGAGGTAATGATAAACTAAACGAAACGAAACGAAACTAAACGAAACTAAACTAAACTAAAATAAAATTTGTTAATTAAAATTAAATGTCGTCATAATAAACTGAGGAGTGGATGCTGGGAGGGATGCTAGAGTTTCTGAAGGTCCCTCATCTCTCCCAGACCAGTAGTCACAGCTCCTAATTTTAATTTAATATTGGCCAAAAATGGCTTCCTCCTGGTTCTCTTCATCTTACCAGTGCAGAAACCTCTCCTGCTGGCAGAAACCCCTTGACCCATTTAGCTCCTAAGCAGATAGTAGTAAACAGCTACTGAACTGTTTGCTAGCAACAAGATAACTATCAAAGGACAGAGCAATGACAAATAAGGTTATGAGAATTATCACTATCGTAATCATCACTGTAACACACTTCACTTAGCTTATGTAACAGACAAGTTTCCTCCCCCCGATCTTGTCTTTAAAGAAAACAATGCCAAGTCTTTTACCACATCCATAAATGAGCTAAGTAAAAGAAGTGAAGGGCAAAGTAGCAAAGGCTGCAGTTGATACAGAATTATTCAGAAAATATTAAACTACAGCTAAAAAGTACAGACATATTTCATAATGCCATGTAGCACAGCAATAAGAAGTTAGATTTTGCATTGAATTCCACATGAACAAATACACTATACAAAACCTGAGGGGGAAAATCTGTATGTGCCACAGACTTTAAATGAACTGGTTTTACTAGGAAATTAATTTCAGAGCCATGATGGATACCTGAGATCAAGGCTCCATGGTGCGCAAAACACCAGAAAGAATTACCAGAATTAATATGACTAAACAGAGAAAAAACCAGAAAGCATCACTTTAGCTTTCTGTAAATCCTTCTTAACTACAGTTTGCACTTTGTATTAAAATGCCAGCCAGAAAAAAAATAGGTTCTGTAAAAGGTAACCAGGTATGGAAATGTTCTCATTTGAGAAAAAAATAACCAGAATAGAAGCAGGACTAGCTGAAGCTTGGAAAGGAGACAGCAGAGGGTGGTGACAGCTCAGTCACATCACAGGTCCCCTAAAAAGGTGATGAACAAAATCTCATTCCCTGTTTCACTGAACAGAAGTATTCATTTTTTCTCAATTAAAATATCACCTAATAGTTTTAAAACAAACACCAGGGATTTTTGGTGCAGTTTTCTGTTCAGCATCATTGTCACAGGATGTCATGGAGATCAAAGATGTGGCAAAGTCCAGCAAGGGATTAGAGAAATTCACTGCAGCTTCTAAACAAAGGTACATGGAAAGCTCCTAAAGCTCTGGAATCTGGATGCACAGTCCAGGAGTGGGACCATTACATATTTGTCTGCTTATATTTTTCTTCTCTGTCTTCAGTTGGCCAGTGTCAGGGAGGGAGTGCTGGACTATGTGACCTAGCACGGTGTAGACAAGTGGGAAAGCCGGATCACAGCAAGGCTGCAATTTTCTGAAGCTCATATGAAATTTAGGTTGGAGCTGGGAACTGACTTCACACCTACAAACGATCATACCAGGAATACAGCAATATATAACCACAGGGGCAGTTTCCCTGCACAACTGTGTGCCAGCGTTTCACTTGCTGGTCTGGAAATGAACCAGGCAGTAAAAGCGATTAGCAGTGGAAAGACACTAGACAGCTGTAATTATCTAAATGCCTTCCTATTAACCATGTGAGAAACTAAATCCTCACAATCACATTCATTAGTAAATGCTAAGGACAAACTAACTACATGAAGTTTCATTTGATTAGGCAGAAGAATTCTACTCCAATATGATTATGTTACACAGAATGACCTAAAAAAAATAAACCAAGTCTGTTTCAGAGAGCAAATGAATGTTAATACTAGCAGACAAGCAAAGAAGCCCTGTCCTTTTGGTACAAGGGCTGCTCCTAAAAACAGCATTGCCAGGCTCCCTCAGCTGATGGCAAAGGTTCCCAGCTCCCTGGAATGGCTCCTGTTCCCACTGCTAGACCTGTGGATGGTGAGTGCAAGAGGGACAGAGCCAGACCTGCTGCAGCACATTGTAGTGATTCACCTGCATGTTAGTCCCACTTAGAAAACCCTTCAATGCCATAGTGAGAACAGATAGCAGGCAGCAGGAGAAATTCACCTTGTTGATGCCTGCACTGTTTTTCACCTGAGGCAAAAGTGTGGTTCAGTGGACAGAGCATCAGCATGAGCGGCACAAGCGTAGCCTGACAGCTGCCCACCTCAGAGGTGCTGGGTTTTAGCCACCCCTGGCACACCGTGTTGCAAAATGCGTCACCGGTCCCTATGCCAGACACTCACTCCTTCCAGCGTTTGCAGAGCACAAGGACAGCTAAACATAACAGTTTCTACAGCCATGTGAAAATAGTACGGCAGGCATCAGTTTTCAGGGCAAGCTGCTTTCTTGGTACCTTTGCTGATTTTGTTCTTGAAATACTGATAACGAACAAACTTTTCTGAATTAATCTCTTCCAAGAACTTAAAAGTATGGACTAAGAAGGGTTGGTGTGCTGGCAGTGGGGATGGAGGAGCTCACTGCACCTTTAAGGGAAGCATGAGGGCAATTCCAGCACCAAGCTGAATCCCACTGCATCTATAACATCCATGATTTCTAGATATTGCGGTGGCAAGCATCATACCAATGTCTAGACACAACAAAACAACATCTATGCATAATAAAATGAACAATGATCACGGTCCATCCAGAGCATGAAGCACTTCAGGGAAGACCTGTGTGCCTCAAGAGCCTAGGTACCAGTGATGAGGACAGGAGGAGAGAGTAAAAACCTGAGCCAGAGGGTCAGTTTCCAACATGAATTACAAGTGTGACTTGGTCTTGACTGAAACTATAATTGTCAGTTTTAAGCATGAGTTCCCTCCATATCCCATTATTCCCACACAGACAACATGGATATCTGGTGTTTGTGTGACTTTGTCCAGTCACCCAGTTTAGGAAATTCAGGCTCCTGTGAGACCCTTCAGGCAAGGAGGCAGAAAGGAGAATGTAGCCTCTCCTGAGAGGCTTCACCACATTTCTGTGTGGGCATAAGTCTCTATGAAGTCCAAGAAAGCTGCCTGCCCAGATTATGTACCTAGACATCATCTAAGCACTCTTCTACTGCTCTGCAGACTAAGCAGGGGACACTGCTACGTGCTGTTGGCAGGTTAGGGACCACACATTCACAGAGTCCACAAGGTGGGCAGGTGACCAAGTATCTGGCTGGTCTGCTGCCCCATCCTGTCCAAACACTGCAGGTGAATTCTTTCTACACAATCAAATAAACCAGAAAGTTATTAGATTTGAATTAGCATTCATTAACACAATTGATTGTGTTGATTTAGTCATTGAAATGGTCAACGCTGGGACATTTGGATAATTATTACTGTTTAGTGATATTTCCTCAGCTAATTGTTTTTATTGAATGACTCACTTTGATGATGCAGCTGAAACTAATGTGCAGCTGGGCTCCCAAGGAGAAGGCTTTTATCTGCCCAATCCACCTCCCAGGGGCTCCATCCTTCCTGTAAGACAATGCATTTTGGTGCCTCTGGATGGTCCTTAGGGAAGACACCATTTGGGAAATGTTCCTGCCTCTGCCAATGCCTGCTTGATCATATGTGGTGTGATTTCTCACAGCAGCTCACCCCAAAAGGATTAAAAAAACCTGAGCTAAACTGAGCTGAAAGGGATTCCTTCCAAACTCCACTTGAGTGGGTGCCACCTGTGAGGGCAGCAGTGCAACAGCCCAGAAAACTATTTCCTACTCCACCCTCTTAAGCACACCCCACCCTTGCCCCATGAGCTAAGACTCTGCTCATGCTACCCTCCTGCCCCTCCTCCACAGAGAGGCTCACCCCACTCCCCCAAAGCCAGGCTGAGCCCCTGCCCTGCAACAGTGCCTGCCTACATGGGAGGGCTCATGCAAGGGTCAAGCTCTGGGCTTGATCACGGGTGTCTTCCCACAGGTGTCCTTCACCACATTCAGAAGGTCACAGGTAAGGTTCTGCCTGCACAGCACCATGGCAATGTAGAGAGATCAGAGCTGATGTTAAAGTTTTCCCACCTGCAGCTCTCTGGAAAAGCCCAAATGGGCAGACCACTGCTCCAGCAGCAAGAGTTTCTGTAGGCTCCTGGGATACAAGGACACTTTGACTGTGATTACTTCTATCTCCCAGGTCTGCAGGGCCAAAGAACTGCCAGCTGGTGAGGATACAGGAGGTATCTGCAATGGCCATAGTGGGATGCTGGGCTTTGGGAGGCAGAGGATGCAGACAAGAAAAGGGTTTGTGTCTGTGAGGGCAGGAAGAAGAATTAAATAGTGTGACAGTCAAACCGTTGTTTCAAAGAGAGGCTGATGGAGATTTTCTTTAAAGCTCTGGGGAAAACCACTCCCTCCCACCTCACTTCCCTTGCTGGTTTTCCCACAAATGTGTTTCAAAGCCTCCACGAATCTTCCTGACTTAAGCATAAAACCAAGCCCATGACCCTAAGCCTGTTACCAGAGGTCAGTGTTTTCCCAAGCAAGTTGTATTTTTGCCTGCTCAGAAATTTGCTCTGGGAAGAGCTTGAGGACTAGTTTCCACCATTTGTACAGGATTCCTGAACATCTAGGGATGGCCAGCACTGTGTGCCCTCAGGGCTACGCCGTGGGCAGGCCCTCCAGACGCCACCACAGCATGCGCACAGGATGGGGAGTTAACAGAAGAACTGATTTTACTGCAATGCATAACTATCTTTCCAAGAAAGGCAGGAGCTTATCCTGGAGAGATATTTCTGTCTGGGAAACACCACAACCATAAGTTAGTAAATAACTTCCATGAAATCCGAAGAAATCAGAGCCCTAAAAGGCATATGCTAAATTAAAAGTTACCCCAGGAATGGATACGGCCTTGGAGAGAGATAAATTTAAACTCCTTAGAGGCTAGAAAATCTGCATTGCAATCTCCATCTGCTCCCTCTTCCTTCCCAATACAGCTTCAATAATGAACCACTGATCCCAGCCCACCCTGTAAGATGCAGTGTTACTTCCAGTTGCCCTTTTCTACATGCAGCTCCAGTACCACAGGACCGGCAGGAACAGCCACCTTCCGACCACCGCCTGCGCAGCAGAGGTGAAGCAGTACCACAGGATGGTACTGCTCATTTCCTGGCTCCCACATGTGACAGTGGCACCGAACTTACTGCCAGTCATCACCTACCCTGGGAGAGGTCATGCTCAGAGTAAACAGTTGGCTGCATGAAAATAAGAGGGAACGAGAGCTGTGAGAGAAAATTAGGATTGTATTATAACCTGGTTTAGAGAACTGCTGTCCTGGGACTGCAGGCAATACTCGGAGCATGCAGAACATGGGACATATTTAACCTCTCTCAGCCTGCCTTTAGCCTCTCTGTGTGTAAATCAAACCACCTAACACTCCTCTAAATGCAATCTAGCTCTTTTCTCTCCTTTGGAGATGTTCTCCCAGCTTGCTCTCCTGCAAAGAATAGTTCTGATACCCCACATGCTGCAGCACCACTCTCATCAACAGCCATTTGTTTACCTAGAAGAAGGATGGGCTGGACCAGGACACGGCACCAGAAGCACATCCAGCCCTTGGATAATGCTGCATGCTCCCTGCTGACACAGCCAATGATCCAGCTCTGAGCACAGCTCACAACTATGCCAGAAAAAAACTTACGTTAAAACCTTGGGAACTTCCCGAGCAGAGCACCAGAACACCCAGATGGGTGTTTTGCACTGAGATATCTAAAAGCCAAGCCCCTGTTAAGAGCTATCTCAGCAGCAGCTGCTGCCGACACCCCTTGCCAGCCTCAGGCAATTTGTGGATGGTACATTGGGGTTACCACACCCGGAGCCATGCAGTCTGCCAGGCTGTGTGACTCCAGAGGACTTTCACCAACAGAAGGCACCGAGAGCAAAGAGCCTGCCTTCCTCCAAAGAGAGTGTGCACAGGAGGAGCTGACCTCGACAGTCCCTTGGCTGGCAGTCCCTGGGCTTTTTCAGGAAGCACACAGCCCAAAGTTCATCTTCTGTTTTGTGGGTTTTTCCTCTCAGGGTTATGCCGTTAGTATTGTCTAGTGTTTCCTGCTTCCTCCCCTGGCAGCTCCCCTGCTAGCTCAGACACACAGCTACAGCACTCAGTTCATTAGCCCCTGTGTTCGCCACATCCGTCCCCAGGGAAATCCCTGGGCCCACGTGCAGTTCAGCTTCTAATTGAGGCTTGCCGTGCGCCTGTCTGCTGCACTGGGCTCCCACTGTGCACAGAGGAGCAGTGTGCTGGCTTTTTATGTTTATCCAGGATTACTTGCACCCACCAACTTTAGGCACAGAGGCTGCACAGGAGCTTTAGAGGTTCAGAGCAAACTATGTGCTGAAACAGACAGCTCTCACTGCCCACATGCAGCCAGGCTCTGACAGCCCGGAGTAACTCAGTTAAGGTCCCCAGTTTGCTCAAAATACCATCTAGTACCACAGAGAAATTTATATCCAGATCCAGTTTTGACTTTCTCTGTAATCCAAACAGAAAGGAAAGTAGCTCTCCCCTTTGCACAGCCCTGACCACTCTGCCAGGTGAGTGCCACTTAGCTATCCCTCCCAAACACTCACCAGTTTGGTTTTCTGCATGGTCCCACTGTTCTGCCCTCTCCACTTTTGCAATATCCCCACTTGCTGGGGAGAACTAGAGACTCTAACATTACCAAATGTCACAGCTGTCTGCAGGGGGAAAGTCCCTTTTTAATTATTAGCATGCTCCCAGTTCATATTTTCCCCATCAGGTGCTTCCACTCTGTCTGCAAACCACATAGGGAGCTGTACTGATGGGGAGCAATGTTATTGCTGGAGGGAAAGTAGTAAAACAAGCTCAAGAGACCTGCCTTTACTTCTCTTCTCCCTCCCCAAGACTCTTTTTTCCTACATGAAACACGTGTGGCAGCAAGCTTTAGTGCATCAGGCAGTGAGCATCAGCTTAAAGCTTTTTGAGCAACATGCTTTAACAAAGCTTCCGCATGAAAAATGGGAATGACACCAGAGAAAACTTGTCTTCCCAGTGGTAGCAAATTTCAAATTACTTGACTGATATTTACCCTTAAGGCAGAACAATAAAAGCAGTTTAAATTGATATAGTGCATCTCATCCCTAAGGATCCCCAGAAATGCAACCAATTGATAAGCAAACAGCCCACAGCTCACGCAGAGAAATACAGACCTTCCCAAGGATGCAATACGTCAGTGTAAGACATGCCAAAAATAAGCTGCAGTCAAAAAATAAAAACAGACTAGTGTAGCCAACCAGAACTCTAGATCCATTAGACTCTGGTCAGGACACTGCAGCTAACTCTATTTTTGTGTCTGTGGCACATGGATAGGACTTTAAATGCCCTAATTTGGACCTTGGCTTTATGTGCCAAAAATTACCCTGTGCACTATTTGCTTGGATATTATATCAGCTTAAATGAGGTGCAGAAATGCTTCCTACTGCATCCACCATTCTGCTCTTCGGAGTTTATGACCGTCCCATAATAACCTCTGATGAAAAGGTTTGAGGAGGTAGAGATACAGGCCACATGGCACATGTGGCTACCTTTGGCCCTCATCCTGGCTGACAAAAATGGACTTTGCATAACTTTCCTTTCTCTCATTTGGCTGGTTTTTGAAAGCTTTCACATTAGTTACATAAGTTATATTATTATTACAAAGCAGGGGGGAAATACGTTTTCTTTGTTTACCACCAGACTAATTGTTTGGAGCTAACTGGTTCTTATCTCTGTAGCAGCTGTAAATGGGAAACTGAGATATGTGGATTTTAACTGCAAAATATTATCAGAATGACAATGTCAAGTGTCCCCTGGTTTCCCTTGCACTAGCAAAGTCCATAGACTTTGGAAGCAACAAACCGGAGTCCTATTCCAAGGGGTATCTGCATGTGCACGTATGTGTACAGACAGCAGGTCTACTTCACCGATTTCCTTTGCTTTTGGCTTTAACATCCTGAGTCAAGATCTTGCTGGATGCTGTTAACTACCTTTCTTGGTACATTTACTGGGAGCCACGTACAGTCTTCGAGATTAAATGAGAGGAAACAGTTAATGGGTATCTGCAGCAGCAATCACGAAAGGATGAAGCTGAGGGACCAACTCTGGTAAATCAACGGCACTAGACGGTTGTCATGATTAGTGTGGCAATCAGGAAATTACAATTTAATGTGTTTGCTGGAGGAAGCAGCACAAGAATTCTTCACGTACTTTCAAAACTGATTAAGACCCTACTGCCCCTTTTCAGTATTCAGACACTCGAGGCTGCTTCTAGGAGACCTGCCAGTTGCTTTCTGCAAGGTAGACTAAAAACAAACATCACATCCCTGCAGCACCACAGCCTTGCCAATTGAGTGCTCAAGGCACCTAAAGTGGAGGAGGCTTTTGCAAAACCTAGCTCTTAGGTATCAGGTGCAAAACCACCTCCCACGGTTACAGTCTTTTACCTTGTTAAAGTAACTTTTAGGTAGTCCTTTGGCCTTGAAGTGCCTGCTGGACCAGGCAGCAGAGACTGTTAACATAATCCCAAATTAAAAATGCAGAGAATTTTAATCTCCTCTCAAAATGATAAGCACAGAAAACACTCCTGTGAAATTAATGCAGACATAGCAGAGGTATTAAACCAGAATACATAAGCAGACAAAGAAGGTTCAGGTTGGCACAGATGACTGCAGCATTCATGAAATTTTGCTCCTGTTTCAGCAGGGCCAACCCCTGTTCCTGGATAGGTACAGCTGCTCCATCCCCTGGGAGGCATGTCTGAGCTTCCCAGAACTGCAACACTTGGGTGAGAGGCCACACAGGAAACTAGGATTGTGATAGGCTCCACCCTATATCCCAAAATATGGGTTTGTTTCTTCCTATTCTTTTTCTCCTGTGGACCATATAGAAAATTGTATAGAAAAACTGCTAGAATGTGATGGTTTTCAAAAAAAAAAAGAAAGAAAGAGGACAGTACTTCAACAGCACAAAGCAGCACCGATGACCTTCACCACTCCAAAACCTTTGCTTTATGCTATCTTCTATATGTCATCCCTTCAGGCAAATTTTGTACAACGACTATGCTAACTATGAGGAGTTGCAGAGAAGACAGCAGCTTTATTTGCTTTATCATTATGAGGGCTCCACTTGCCCCTGCATCTGCAGCTGGCTGCTGCTTTACCTATGGTTTTAGGGCTAAATCCCTTCTCGAGCTGTGCTTTTAGCTGCCTAATACCCAGGATTACTGGCCCATGTCTTGCCCCCCCCCATGATGCCTAGGGCCAGGCTGCAGAGCTGCAGCATCTCCCTGGGGCAGGAAGTGGGCTGGCCTCAGCATGACTTTCCATCCAGAAAACATTTTCCATCACCTTTCTGCCACCTACAACTGGCTGCAGTACTGCCAAGTTGAAACACACAAAATAAAAGCATCTCATGTGCCTCTGAAAAGAGGCTGCTGCTGGCAAATGCTTACTAAAAATAGTCCTGTGATGGCCTGTGAGAGCAGCTGGAGGTCACTTATAGAAGAAGGCAAAGAATACCCTTTGCTGAACTCAATTTCCAGCCATCACAGCTAGGACAGAAGTTTTCAAGTTCAATGTCTGTGTGGTTCTAGCAAAATCCCAATTGCAGACAGCAAGGTCCTTGCTGGGCTCAATTCCCCTGCTAGTCAGAGCAGGAGCTTGCTTTTCAACTCCCATCGTCCTTTTTTGCAGAGAAGCAAATAGGAGGAGATTAATTTGTTAATTAAATTTCCCCTGCCAATTTACATTAAAAACGGGGAACTGTTTCAAAAAGCTTATGAAACTTTCATAACCTTTAACTTTAAAAAGAAAGACTTGTATGGCTTTTTTCTAAAACTGCCCAAAAGCACCACTGGGTTGTCCCAGGCCAAGTGATGAACACTGAAAAGAAGTCCAGGAATGGCACAGCTGGGCTGAAAATTAGAAACATCTGCTCACAGAAAGCCAGGCGTTCTTCCTCTCCTCTGGCTCTTCCTTTCATCTTTGGATTTTCTCATAAGTTCTTATTCAAAGGGATGCCATCCCATGGGAAAATGACAAAAGGAAAAAAACTACAGACACTGTTACTCAGTGAGGCCAGCAATAGTTGCAAGAGAAGAAAAATTCTTCCTGGGAATCCCCTACATCTGAGAAGCAGAAGCAAAAATTCATCAGGAAAAAATTCAGTGCTGTCAGCTCTGCAGACAGACAATGCCTTTTATCCATGTGGGATCCTGCATTTATCCAGTCTTTATTACCCACAGATGGCATGACAGCAGTAAAAAAAAGGCAGAGAAGCGTCACTAGGAATGGCCAGAGAAAGTAAGAATAATAGCTGAGGATGTAATTTCTTCTTTAAAACGTTTGTTCCGTTACAGATATGCACCCTTTGAAAGAGGCTTGTCTAGTCCTGGACCAGAACTGGATATACAGGAGCGACTCAGAATTCTCACAGTACTGATCCCACAGCACTGAAACAGAGCAAAAACTTACACACCAGAGATGCAAAATCCTCTAAATGCTGAGGCAACACCTGCACATTTGCAGGCGTTGTGGCAGCGTAACATCCATCATGTGCAATACTGCCTGAATCTCTCCAAGTGACACTCCCTGCCAAGCAGGGCAGATACAGTGTACTGGTGCAGTAGCAGCCTCAGTATCGCTCTGGTGGTGTTTGATTCCCTGACATTCTAGCATGACTTCGCTGCCCTGGGCTTGCTCCAAAGCTTGTTTCTAATGAGTGCTGGTTAATGGCTCCTAAGGTGGTCTCTCTCATCAGACTTCAAAATGATCCTCACAAGCTCAGGGATCTGTCATTGTGCAGATTGTGGAAGAAAGAGGTGGTGTGCTACACTGCACCTCGTGGGTGATGGAGCTTCTAAGAGCATTAATGCTTACAGCCTGGCCTTCTGGCTGGAGACACCTGTGAGGACCATACTGCAGCCTTGCAGTGCTTGAAGGCAGCCTATAAAAACAGATGGGGACAGGCTTTGTAGCTGGGCCTGTTGCCATAGGACAAGGGGTAAGGGTTTTAATCAGAAGGAAGGTCAATTTAGATTAGATATAAGGAAGATTTTTTTACAATGAGGGTGGTGAAACACTGTTAGAGGTTGCCCAGAAAGGTGATGGATGCCTCATCCCTGGAAAAATTAAAGGTCAGGTTGGACGGGGCATCCAGCTGAAGATGTCCCTGCTCATGGCAGGCGGGTTGGTCTAGACGGGCCTTTATTTTCTCCTAAGTTCTTGTTCAAAGGAATGCCATCCCATGGGAAAATTACCAAAGCGGGGAAAAGCGCAGACACTCAGTGAGGCCAGAAGCAGTTGAAAGACAGGAAAAAAAAAAAAATTCTTCTTTATAGGACCTTTCCAACCCAAATTATTCTGATTCTGTGATCCTGCAACCCCTCTTATGAAACCGACGGAATGTCGGGGGAATGCAGGATACAATCAGGGCCAGCAGTCCCCAGCACTGAGGCGCTCCTCGGCCTTCGAGGCGCCCCGCAGCGCGCAAGGACCCCAAGGTGCAGCGGGACCCCGCCGGGGAGAAGGCATCGGGAGTCCCAGGGCAGGGCAGGGAAATCCCCCCGCGGCGCGGCAGGGAAGTACCGACGGGCACGCCGGGGAGGCGAGTACTTCCCGCCTGGAAAAACGCCAACTTCCCTCCCGGCCCGACCTCTTCCCGCCCCTCCAACGCCCCTTCTGGGCGGCCCGAGCCGCTCCGCCCTCCCTGCCAGCGCCCGCGGCGCGGAGCAGGACTAGACCCGCCGGTCGGGCTTTGACTGGCTGGAAATTCCCGTCCTCGGCGGCTCCTCCCCCGCAGAAATCCCCCGGCCGCGCTGTATATGCGAGGCGCCGCTGCCGCCGCCGCTCACTCGCAGTGCCCGCCGCTCCGCCGCCATGATCAGCGCCCGCCGCGCCGCCGAGCCGCCCGCCATGGACGGCTACGAGCACCCCAAGAAGGACCGTCAGGGCGCCTTCCCGCTCGACGACCGCCACGACAGTGGCCTGGACTCCATGAAGGAGGAGGAGTACCGGCAGCTGGTGAAGGAGCTGGAGGACATACGGCTGCAGCCCCGCGAGCCGCCCGCCTGGGCACAGCAGCTGACGGAGGACGGGGACACGTAAGTGGGGGTCGAAGACGGGGCACGGGTGGCTTGGACACGGTTGGGAACTTGGCACGACCAGTCCGGGACAGGATGTGCTGCCGGCGGGGCGGCGCCGGGCTGGGCCGCGCCGGGAGGGAAGGGAGGGGGTGCGGAAAGTCCCTGGAGTGGCGCCAGGGAGAGGCGGCTCCCGCGGCCGCGGAAAGCCCCGGCCGCGCCGAAAGCCCCGGCTTGCGACACCCGCGCGTGACCCGGCCCGGCCCGGCCCGGCCGGGCCCCCCGCGCGCGGGGCTGAACGTGGCGTCGGGGGGGTTAACGCGTGTCGCTTAATTGCTCCTCTTCTCCCCCCTGCAGTTTTCTCCACTTGGCTATTATTCACGAGGAAAAAGCCCTGAGCCTGGAGGTGATCCAGCAGGCAGCCGGTGACCGGGCTTTCCTGAACTTCCAGAACAACCTCAGCCAGGTACTTTCACCTCGATAGCCCCAAATACGGATCAGCCCCTGCCACACCCACACAGTCCCTCTGGGGAATTCCCCCCAAAAAGTCCCTTTAATTTTTTTTGTTTTAATTGATGGAATCAACTGAATCAAAGCCTACGTTCAGGAAAGTCCCCAGCTGGCTCCAGCCGGTGTTGGTACAATGCTTCCTCTCCCCCGAGAGAGTGTCATTTAACGCCCACATTTTTCAAATATGATGCAATGGGTTGCATCCCTCTTTATGGAGATGTTAATGATACCCTTCATACCAATTGACTGTTGGTTTATCCAGAGAGCCCGAAGTTCATCACTTCCAGATGAATGGGCAACTATACAACAACTTGGGAAGCATAAAGAACTGAGATTATGGGGCATGCTTTTGTGCTTCCATTTGGCACAAATCACCAAGTGGTCAAGAGGTCTGCTTGTCTAGATGTTGCTGCCAAGTTCGTGGTGTAACTTACAGTCTGCTTTTGCTCTTATGCTTGCAGACTCCTCTTCACCTAGCAGTGATAACTGATCAGCCTGAAATTGCTGAGCATCTTCTGAAGGCTGGATGCGACCTGGAAATCAGGGACTTCCGAGGAAACACCCCCCTGCACATTGCCTGCCAGCAGGGCTCCCTCAGGAGCGTCAGCGTGCTCACGCAGTACTGCCAGCCACACCACCTCCTCACTGTCCTGCAGGCAACCAACTACAACGGTACGGGCACACTCCTGAACAGGGTAGGGTTGGTCTCTGGTAGATCTCAAAGATCTCTGGAGAGGTGGAGAACGATTATTATGTCCCGTTTGAGAGTTGAGGAGCCCAAAGCATACAGCACTGTCTGACTCTTTTAAAATGCCACTGTCTTGTAGGCCTTCTCACTGTTAATTATAGTCTCTCATGGCTTTAAATTTTGCATTTTTAGTGAGTGCCTTTGCCCTGCTCCTCCCTTTTTTGGTTGTAATAAGTTGCACTCAAACACTAGAATAAAGCCTCCAAGAAATCTTTTCAAAATCCAGCCCTTTTATTCTTACTGGAAGCTGGAAAGCTCTTCTGGAAAACACCCTTTTACTGTGAATGAATTGCAAATTTAGATGCCATCCTGGCCTATCATCTTGACTTTTAAGTACTGATGAGGCATTGAGTTAGAGTTACTGAAGTTTTCCCTTTGTTTGTGTTCTTCAGGACATACATGTCTTCATTTGGCATCTATTCAAGGATACTTGGCTATTGTTGAGTACCTGCTGTCCTTGGGAGCCGATGTAAATGCACAGGTATGTAACTTGTACCGTGAATTTAACTGAGTGGGGCTCTGTAGTCTTAAGAGTCAAGAGATCTGACAGTGGCTCTGCCTCTCCTAATATGCCAAACCTTACGCTGTTTTCACACAGGAGCCATGCAATGGCAGAACAGCACTACATTTGGCAGTTGATCTGCAGAATTCAGACCTAGTGTCGCTTTTGGTGAAACATGGGGCAGATGTGAACAAAGTGACCTATCAGGGCTATTCCCCCTATCAACTCACATGGGGAAGAGACAACATAAGCATACAGGAACAGCTGAAGCAGCTGACCACAGCTGACCTGCAGATGTTGCCAGAAAGTGAGGATGAAGAGAGCAGTGAATCGGAGCCTGAGTTCACAGAGGACGAAGTAAGTAGCAGTTCTCATCTTTACAAGAGAAGGGGAAAATCCTGTCCTGTGCAGGGTATTTTTTGGTGTCACTCTGATAGCATGCCCCCCCTTGCTGTATAACAGATAGGTATACAAAAGATTATGCTATCAACAATCAGCAAAATGGCAGATGGGGCAAGCATATAAACAGAGTAAGAATAAAATGTAAAAAATAACATGAGCGAATGGAGTTAACTTCATGCGACGTGGTTCTCTGGACACCGTTCTGTGCCTGACACAGAACCTTGTCAGAGAAAATTCAAGTTAGTGGGTGGTTTTCTCCTCCCTAGCATTTGTTTTTCTAACATTCTGAGTGCTACATTAAATGGCATATGTAACCATTTTGGTGTAGAAATTTTATACACTGCTGAAGTCTGGGCATGCAGAATTTGGCTGTTATCCCAGAGTGGATATGATACTTTAAGATTTTTGCATTAACAGCGTTTTGGGTTTTTTCTTGCAGCTTATATATGATGATTGCCTTATTGGAGGACGACAGCTGGCGTTTTAAAGCAGAGCTTTCTCTGAAAAGAAGTGACTGTATACATATGTATAGAAAAAGGACTGACTTTCTTCATTTAAAAAGAAAGTCACAATGTGGGAGAGAAAAAAGAGGAGGGAAATACTACACTGCCTGGCAAGGAGAAGGAGCACATAATTGTAACAGGACAGTTCCAGGATCTGCCTTGTGTTTAAATAGAGGAGTGGGATGTGTAACATCAGTACAGACCTGTGATTATTCACACCACCTGATAAAGAGCCACATAGCCAATCTTCTCAGCCTTGTGAAGGTAACAGACTACACATCCAACCTGCTCGTTACAGGGAGCTCTCTTGTGGCATTAAGTACTACAGGGAACAAGTGTCCTTTCATGGCAAGGTGGACTCATGCCAGCACCCCTTCTCAGAGACTCTGCGTTCATTTGCGTTGGGCCGGTGGCAGTCCCTGTCCTTTCTGACTGACCTCAGCTGCTCTCAGTGGGCTGTCCCAGGTGGAGGAGTCAGACCAAGGGACTGGTGTACTCTTGGCTCTTAGGCAAAAGTAGCAATAATGTTAACTGTGGGCATTGGAAAAGTGTGTTTCACACCGTGTGTGTCATAATTGCTACACTTTTTAGCAACTGTATATTGTGTAAATACTGTACATTTTTTGTTTATAATTATTTTGGTACATGTGAGATATGTATTTATTAAAAAAAAGTCAGATTACCATACCTAGTCTCTGAAACGGTTCATTGCCCACCTCCCTGGGATCGTGGGAATCTACCTGGTTTGCTTTTTAAGAAACGTTTAACACCTAGTAGCCCATTGGGCTTACAGTCTCAGGGGTTTCAGGTGATTCACCTCAGCAGTGATAAGACACCTAAGCAGCTTGTAGCTCTCAGCCCTTCTGCTGCAGCTAATTTTGGAAGCAGACGTAGGTGGTGTTTCCTGCACCCGCTGCAGCAGGCGGATCGTGGGGCTGGGATTCCCCCTCTCTTCCAGCACCAGGCTGGTGGCCCACTAGAGAGGGGGTTTTAGGCTGTTTTTGGCAGCACCCACCCATCTGCCCTCATGCTACCTTTTGTTCCAGCTCCAATACTTCACAACTCTTGCCAGGGGAGGCTGGAGGCTTGCAGCACAGCCTTGTGTCTGCTTACCTCTTGTTTATCAGCTGGTCCAGCTTTGGTTTGAACTCTGACCTCTTTGGAATTTCCAGAGGGGATTTCTGTGGGAAGAGGGAACACATCCTGTGAAGATGTGCTGCTGCCTCGCACCCCTGAAATACAGCTCTTGTCCAGTTCATAGCAATGAAGGATGTGGCTTTAACTGCTTCACTTATTTGTCAAGTTTCTCTCCAGCATTCAGGCAAACAGAATCACTTTGCCCAAATCCTCTGCTCTACCTCATTATCTGGTGGCAGTGCATCACAGTGCCGGACTGCTTTCAGTCACAGACTTTTTAGCCTGTTGTGTGTCCACGTAAAGGGTGGGTTGTGTAAAAGGTGACCATGCCCTGTTTGTGCCATACCTCCTGGATGGAGACAGGGAGCAGCAAAGCTGCTGACGCAGGGTGATGGAGCTCTGCCAAGAGTGTTGGCCAGGGGAATTCTGTGCTGCTGGCACCTGGCCCAGCTCAGGCTGTTGGAGAATGCTGTGGCCCCAGGTTGCACAGGGACACCCATTCCTTTTTCTGCCCTGCTCTTCCCAAGGGATTCCTGGCGCACAACCCGCTCTAAGGAGGGTTTGCTGGTATGAGGAAGAACACCACAGCTGCCCATGTGCTTCCTAATTTGCATGGGAGCCAAAGGCCACTGTGAAAAGGATTATATAAAATTGTCATCCTGAGTCATTTTTATTTCCCTTCCACTCTCATTGCACAAGCACTGAGAGTGGAATAGGTATATGCACTGAAACTTCCTTCTGGCAGACATGGCCACATCTGCATTGCAAACCTGCGTTTTCCAGGCGTGGGGCTGGATGAGAATCTGCCAAAACTTTTTTCTTGTTGGGAACTCACCTTGCACTCTGACCAACCATTAAACCTGAGCTGGGAGCAGTGATTGTGGGAGTTTGCTCACGTGCTGCTACAGGTTTTTCACCAGCAAAAAATCCCAAGTGATTCCACGGCTGGAAATAGAAACTGCAGTGTTCCACTTGCTACATTTCAGTTTCCCCTTGCAGAACAGGAGCTGGAAATGCTGTCAAGGCCCTGCAGAGGCATTCACCAGCTGTAGCTATCAGTGGTCTAAAAGTCCTTGGGTACACGGCTGGACCAGGTATGCAAATATTTAAATAGATACCATCTGAAGGCAAATACTTCTCATTTGAAGGCCAGAGGGATTGAGAAAAATGCAGTTATCAGTAGTACCAGGCTGGCTGACTAGTTTCGGAGGCAGTGGCACGTTCTCTGCTGCCCACTGCAGTATTTAGACAAACAATATCTAGAAAGGCACTGCTATAATCTTACAAGAATTCTGCAGTGACTTAAAAAATTAAGCAAATGTTCTACTGTACGAGGAAGTTTTGCAGCTAAACAAATCATTCCCGAAATACCACGTGCTGGTTTTGCTACTGTTTGCCCCCCCCCCCACCCCGATGCAAAAGTAATCGTGTAACATATGTGGAGGAAAGTGGGTAAAGCAAGTAGGACAGAGATAAATGTGAGAATGTGTGTTTGTTAGCAAAATAGGTTGGGACATGTTGTGTATTTGTGCATTGCTAATGCAGGATTACTCATTGGAGAGCTTTGCCTGTTCACTTGATGATATGGGAAGACTGTCCACTGTAGGACAGCCCCCTGGCACCCCCAGTTTTGAGCATGTGCCCTTAACTGCTGCATGCCCACCCTGCCTCTGCCCTTTCCACACCCATGCCTTTAGAAAGATCTTCTGAGAGTGGTTTTGGTGATGACCTGCCTTCATACTGTCTTCTTGGCATTCTGGCAGATCCATTGCATGGTCTCATTTGTAGGACACAGAGCAAGAACTCCTTATGCATTTATTCTTCCAGCATCACTTTTTCCTTATTCAGCAGGGCTCCTATTTGCAGAGCACACTAGCTTGTTCTTGTTTCTACCTGTGCCTTCCCACACTGGTCCAGGGTTCAAAATTCTGTCCCAGCACCTTTGCCACGTGCCCTGTGTGGCTCTGCAAGCTTCAAGGGCATGCATGCTGCTGCAGATCAAGGTCCTGTGAGGTTCAGATTTAGTTTCCTAACTGGCCCTCTCTCCGTTAGCCTCCTCACTTTCGTCAGCCCATGCCATGCCTGCGTCCTCTGCTTTTATTGCCTTTGGCACTCATATCTGCCTCTGCCTGTTCTTTTTTCCCTTCCTCCCTTTCTGCATGCCCCCCCTCCACCCTTTTCACTTGCAATACCAGCTCATTCACCTGTCATTTCATTACACAGCATGAGGTTACATTTTGTTTCCAGCCTTTCCCTGCTGCCCATTCTTGTAAATCTCTTTGATAATCCCACAGGGATATTCCCATACTTCCTTGTATTCCACACAAAGAACAAAACTCCTCATTTCCTCCCACACCCTCCTCTTCCTCCTTGCATTCCTGCTCACTGAAGGCCTTTTTCACCCAAACCACAGTCAAGATGCCACCTTCAGTGCCTTTCAGCCTTCTCAGCATCAGCCCTGGACTTGTCAAGAACCTTACGGTGGTGATGGATAAAATATGCCAGGGTGGTGATACTGGACAGCAGAGCCCAAGGTCTGATTTTTCCCCCACTAATTTAGAGCCCTTCTCTTCCATTTCCAGCAGCTTTGGAAAGTGTAAAAAGCAAGGGCAAAAGGCAACCCTGCACCTAGGGATATGCACAGGGTGGCCTCGTGCTGGCTCCAGCACCAGCCTGACATCTGCAGTCATGAGCAGACCCCTTTCACCATCCTTTCCCACCTGCTTGTTCTGCCACCCTTGGGTTATGGTGCAGCACACTCCTTGCATCCAGCTTGGGCTGTGTGAGCTGTTTGACACATAGATGTGGGTGTGTCTGCTCCCTAAACAGAGAGAGGTCTAACTTAGAGGCCTTAGCCTTACTGTCTTCTCCTTCAGCCTTTTGACACTAGGAAGGGGTTCCTATTGACTGCTTAGCATCTTACACACCAAGAACTCTTGGTTAAGGCAGGGGCCAACAGACAGTGTTTATCAACCATGTGTCCTGCATGCAGATGGTGGACACATCCACCTGCCTTCCTGCAAGGACTTGATGCACCAGAAGGCAGTGAGGCCACCAGGACCTTTAGTTTATTCCTAAGAGTGGCAGCCTCACTGCTGCTGACTTTGCCCCACAGCTTCAGTTCAGATTTGGGTGAGCAAGATGGTTGAGTGAGTAAAGGAAAAGGTGAAACCAGAAAAAAAACCTAAGGAAAGACACTGTGATCTCCAAGGGGGAGGAGAAACAACATTTGTGATCTGTTTTAATGGGAAATCTTCAATGATGATGGACTCTGGGCCAGGTAGAGACCCAGCACATATCAGGAATCACATATTTTTCAGTGCAAGCTGAGCTGTGAAAATAATTAAGCATCTGGTTGTTCCTAGAAGTAAGAATTGCAAAACAGAGTGCAGGGGTGGCAGGGAAGAATCTCTCCCTGGACAAATGGCTACCCTCACTTTAGGGGGGTGGAGGAAGGGCTTTTTCCAGCATTGCTGTGCTCCCAGCACCAGCGCTTTGCTGAAGAGTGAGAACTGCACAGTATCCCAAGGGATGAGGGAACAGGAAAGTCCTGTCCCCTCATGCCAGCCGGGACAGAAAATGTGACCTGGACAGCTGCTGCACCACCTCTCCCCTTCTCCAGCAACTGCCTGTCACAGCTCTGGCATCGCTCACCTCTTTGTCCCTTCTCTGAAGCATTAACAGGAACAGAAGGTTTCCTTTAAATATTGACATGTTTATCAGGCCATAATCTAAGAAGTCCAGAGAGATTGAAACAGAAACTCCCCCTGATACCCTGGAGGTTTGACCGCCTGCCCTTGCCATGATCCAGTGCTCAGATTTCCCCAGGACTGTCTCCTCATCCAATTTTCCAAACAGGACTTTCCAGTCCTGTCAGAAGAGAGCTGGGATTTTCCCCGTTCACTCCTTTCTGCAATTTTCCCGTTACAGCAGCCACGAACCACGGCACCGGGCTCCATTGCCTCTCCAGCTGCAGAGGTGCAGCCTCTTACCTGCCCACCACCAGCCCCAGGGGCTTCCTTGCTCTGAACGAACAAGCCTGCACCCCTTTAAATTAAATTTTCCCATTCACAGTTTTAGCTGGTTCAGATTAATTTTCCTGTGCATCTTTCAAGGGGAAGTTTTTCATCTCTCCAGCTGAAAGCACAATGTGAGCAAATGTATGGTTCAAGAAAGAGTCTTAAAACACAAATATTTTTAACATGCATGCACACCTTGAAGGGCACACAGCTACAATTACAGTGCAACACTTCGCTTGGTTAATTATTACTCCTGGATTTCAAGTAGCTTGAAGGAGGGAGTTTCCAAAGGCCCTACAGAAGACTCTGAGTGCTGCTGCTCTGCTTCAGCAACGCTTTGTTCTCACCGGGTAGTGCCCAGGGGTCAAGTGAGAGGCAGCCCCCCCGAGGAGCCCGGACCAGTGGGAAAAGAGAGCCGGGCCGTGGTGTTTGCTCCTGCAGCGTGGGAGGGCCCGTGTGGTGTTTTTCCTCTCTGCCTCGGAAAAGGACACACCACGTCTCAGGCAAAGCTCTGTATGCATGCTGAGCTGAGGAGGACTGAAAGTCAGTTCGGATGGCTGCCCAGCCTGTGCAGCACACAGAATGAAACCACTCTTTTCTTTCCTTTTTTTCTAAGTGGATGGGTTTCCATTCCAACATTCGTCAAGGCTTATGTTTCTGGATTTCTTCCAAAAACTTAGATCTGACCCCTGGCAGCACCTTCTCTGAGACGTTTTGTCCTAGCAAACAAACAAACAACCCCTCCCCCAAGCTGCATGGAGGCTCCTTACCCCAGGCTGTGCCAGACATAGCTTGGGGAAAACACTCCCAAGGCAGTGGATTCAAACCCCCTCTGACCCTTGAGCACACTTGATCTCCACCTCCTCTCTAACAGTCTATGAACTAGGCTGCTAGAGTAAAACAGAAAATTAGTAGAACACCCAACACCTTCTGTCTGTCCATCCACCCCGGACCTCTTCATGTTCCTGCCTGTGCAGCCTTGTCTCCTGGCAGCAGCAAGCTGAAACACCTAGTGCTGGTCTGCTGGGCTACCCCACCGTGGGAGGGAATAGCTCTCAAACTGCCATGTCTCCTGCCTTGATAACCACTCCTGCAGACAGCACTCAGACCTATGGAAACTGGAATAACGAGGTGGAAACAGGATCAGCCCTACAGCTGTGTGGGAGGCCGGCAGGCTTCAGCTGCAGTCAGCCGGGTTCAAACAGGCGATCAAAGAGAACAAGGGCACGTTCAGCAACTGAAATGGCAAGAAGGCAGCTGTGCCACCAGGATGCCAAAGCTAGGTGGGACACAACCAACAGCAGCAGATAAGGTCCACTGTTGAGGCAGTCTCATTCCCTTCACAGCCCAGCTCAGCCATAGTACTTTTCATGCAGAAATGCTTAAGGTGATGCCTTTTCCTGGTCTTAAAATCAAGAGTCAAACACAGTTAGAAGGGAAAAAGGAGTTTTACCTCGGTATTTATTTTAAGGATCCTTAGGTAAACCACATCCACGTCAAATGCACCTCAATGCACACCACAATGCACACACCCGATAGATTGGGTATAACCTTATAGGTCTTACTAATTAGCATATCTATAAAAGATTCCCCAATGAGAGGCTCAAATGAGCCCCCTCCCCAAGGAACCTTCCCCTGGATGGTTCTGTCTTAGTTTACAAAATGTGTTCTGGAGAGGACCTTGGTGTCTGTGGCTTTCTGATCCCTAACTACGAGGCTTCTAAGATGTTCAGTCTCCTAGCTTGACAAAATAAGTCTAAGAATGCAGGCTAAAAAACACTAAGAATACAAAAAGCTGTAGAAGGGTGTATAAAAGGGGTAAAAAAGAAAAGGCAAAAAATCATCATGGCATCAAAGGTTTCCCCACAGCATCCTCTCCTCTGCTCTGCCCCACAGGAAGGGAGGTGAGCTGGTCCAGGGAAGGCCAGGACTCTAGGACTGCCTTCCTGCCCTGGGTGATGACACAAAAAGCCAGTTTCTCTTCTCCACACAGCTGGACTGCCAAGGTGATCAGATCACCCACTTCCCTCCACAAGACACTCCTGTATCTGAGGGACTCGTAAAGTAAGGAACTGATAATTCTATTTCCTTTTTCAGAGAAGTCCACGCAAAGCAGAAAAAGGAAACCGGGCCATTTACTTGGCAGTTGGGTTCCTTCCATGAGCAGTTCCAGGCACATGGTGGCACAACCAAGCAAGCCTACCTAGGCATGGTGCTCTGGGAAGCCTCTCCCTAAAAACATCTGTACTGAGGGGCAGAAGGCTGAGGACTGAGCTGCATCCATGCACTGTACAAAATTAGAGCATCTCTGAGCACATGGCAGCTCCATGCCACAAGTAGGACCACAGACATTTCTTCCAAAGACATGTGTGTATGTGTAGAAGATGTGAGTGCAGCTGAATCCTGGGAACAAGTGTCACTATCTCCAGATTTTCTGCTCAAAATTTAAGAATAAGTAGAATGATTCAAAATAGCCTTTTTTTTTTTTTTTTTTTCCTGTTTTGCAAAGGAAATCACAGAATCACAGAATATGCTGAATTGGAAGGGACCCACAAGGATCATGAACTCCTGGCCCTGCACAGGAACATTCCCAAGAGTCACACTGTTGTCCAAATACTTCTTGAACTCTATCAGGCTTGCTGCTGTGACCACTGCCCTGGGGAGCCTGTTCCAGTGCTGCTTTTGCCATTAAGGCATTTGAAAAAACTCTTTTTATTGTTTCACACAGTTCTGGCTTCAACTCTAGTTGAGCTTTGTCTGCATGAATTTTCTCCCTGTGGCAGCACGCAATACCTTTGTATTCTTCCCGTGTCACTTGACCTTGCTTCCGCTGGGCATACACCTTCCTTTTTTTTCCTTATTTCCAAGGGAAGATTCCTGTTCAGCCAAGCTGGACTTCTGCCTTACCTCCTTAGCTTCTGCTATTGCCTGCTCCTGTGCCCTTAGGAGGTGATGCTTAAAAAGTGACCAGCACTGATGGACCCCAGCACCTGCAAAAACATTTTCCCACGGGACCTTGCTTGCTAATTCCCTGAGCAGCCTGAAGTCTGCTCTCCTCATGTTGAGGTTTTGCTGGCACTTTTCCTCCTGTCAGATGTTTTGCTCTTTGTTTCAGTTAGAAACAATGAATTTTTAAAAAAATATGTAAGACTGAAACCATATTGAGAACTCCCCAAGTGAAACAGATTACTTCTTTACACTCAGAAAACAAGAATTTATTTAATTTTTTTTCTTACTCATTGGAAACTTCAGATGTTTGTTTTCTCACTCACCTGAAAAATGTTTTGTCCTAAGCTTTTGTGATTGTGACATAGCAGAATTTCCATCCTCTCCCACTCTTTTCCTGAGTCGTGTGAACTGGGCATACCTCCATCCTTGGGCTTACTATGCCATCTCTGAAAAGGCAACCCTCAAATTTGCATCCAATTACCATCTATAGAATAGCTATTAAATTCCTCATGCTTGCATAGGGGCAGATCTTCATTTAGCCTTAGAGCTAGTAGCCTTCCATCAGGTCTGCTTGGCTCTGCTTTCTCTCACCCTCACAGCATCTAGCCCCCTTCACACACGTACATCCTATTCCCTCTAACCATTGACTCTACCTTTTGGCTGCTCTAAATATACCAGGAAGAAAACTCAGCTCATTGGAGGTGATATTTTCAAAATTGATCCTGAGGACACTTTTGTGCTGAAGGTTTTGGGGCTGCAAAGCAATCTGTGTGAAATGTACAGCTTTTGGATGGTAAACTGATGCTGATTCTGACACCAACCAGTGTCCTGCCACCAGATATTTTGCCCATGACTTAGATCATATCTGGAGACTGATTCAACCCATGGTGTGATGCCAATGTACATCACCCAGGGAGTGTTAGGTATTTCCCATGCAAATGCTGTCATTCAGCAACAAAGCATATGCAGCTCCTTTCCTGGAGGCAAGTCCCTGGTGTTGTAAGCACATTCATCATGAAACACCACCACAGATGGCTTCTCAACATCACCGTAAGAAAAATATTGTCTCTATAGTTATTCTGCTTCACTGAATTTACAGCTGGGCCCTTGAATGCTGCCAATAGAAACTGCATGTTCCTTGTAAGCACAGGATAAAGACAGGTCTGTGTAGACTTACAAATAATTTTGCTAAATGGCACATGAAATATCATCTTCATCTCCAGTCCCCAGAGGTTCTGAGTCCTGTCTCCGCAGACACCAAGAAAATAACTTGGGAGCAGCCTCCCTTTATGCCATGGCTGGCCTTCTTCCCGAGCTGAGGTATGCAGGTGAATCAATGAGGATGCTCCTGCTGGCCAGGGTGCTGGCAATGGCACTAATGATCCTGCCTCTCAGTGTCCCCTCCTTCCCACATGCCTGCCCGTTGGTGCTGCAGGAAGATGGAGAGGTTTTAACCCAGGCTGGGTCTGAACCTGGCCCAGGCAGAGGAGAGAATGGATGCATACTGCTACATGCTGTCACAAAGAGGTCTTTTTAGGGTGAAATGAAAAGCAAATATGCCCTAATGACAGGACAGACTTTTTATCACATTTCAATAACTACTTAGCCCACAGAGCAGTCCTGTGACACATGCTTCACTGAATTTGCAGCTGGGCCCAGTTGCTGTTTGCTCCTGGTGGCAGCTGAGTCCTCATACGGGACCAGCCATTGGATACAAGTGCTCCTGACATCGAAGCCTGTGGTCAGGGCAGGAGGCGTCCCCTCCAGTGCCTGGCACTCCAAGCCCTATTCCATTAGCCATAGAGGAGCGGCCTCAGTAAACCACAGTAGGAAGTCAAAGACGTGTGAGATCCGTGAAATGTGCAGAGTATGGTCCCACTGAACTTCATCAGTCTGTCACTGGAGGGTGGAAATCCAGAGTTCAGGGCACAACCCACCTACAGTGGATGTAAACAGTCATGACATTCAGAAGCAAGCAAGCTTCAAAATGAGAGCAAGCACTGCAAAACATCCCCTTTAAAGGGTTATAGCAGAGAGGCTCCTTCTGCTTTTAATCTCCAGTAAATGGGGCAGCTCGAACTAAGCCTCCAAGAGCTCTTCAGAAAGGAAAGTGCAAGCTGGAGCAGTGACGGAGCTGCTTTGCATAGAATTTCATTTTAACTTTTTTTTTACGAAGCAGAGGTTTGAAAAAGAAGCAGTGGTGATACATGCAAATATCTGCAAGGCATCAAAGCTTCAGCAGGGAACCTGCTGCCCTGTGGTCCCTGAAATATATGGTTGTGACTTATGATTGATGTGAATTTTGCTGCAATGGTTGACTGCTCCCCTGGTGTAAAGTGAAGTGCCTTTATCCCATCAACACCAGTTGGCATTTTTTTTTGACTCCTGCTCAGACAGGATCGAAATACGCACTGAAGATCTGCCCTTGAAAGTGAGAGCTCGACACGCATGGCTGCCTTACAAGAAGTGTAGAAGGAAGAGGAAATTGTTTGAACTGTGTGTATTTGGCATGGGCTGCATCAAGCTGCAGATAGGATGATTCTTCTCATATGCGGTGCAGCAGCTACATCAGTGTCTGTCTCCCTCTTACAGCTGATAGCTAAATCATTTCTTGCAGAGCTGTAATCTAATGAACTTGCTCCTGCATAAACCCAGAGCATTTCCCTTTTGCTAACTGGCAACCTGCTGGGCCCTCTGTCCGTACGCAGCACCTCACAGAACTCACGTACAATGCCAGACACGCTGCTGGCACAGTTTTGAGAGTCCCCAGAAGGGGCCTCCGTGAGAGCTGCATGCTTCCAGCATCTGCCAACTGGGGCTGCAGATGTCTCGAGAGGAAACCTCCTTTTGAGAAGCCAGGACTGATCAGGCTGATCAATACCAAAGGAATGAGGAAGAGGGAAAGAAATGTTTTTGCTAGCAAACAGCCAGTAACGTAAATTAGGAATTGCAATAACAGCAGTGAGTCTGACTGAATGTGGTATTAGCCACTTAAAATACTCACAGTACAAATGTTCTATGTCCCCAGAGGGAAAATGAGGTACAGATAGTCAGTGATTTATGCTGCAGCATAGGAGGACTCAGTCTGCTCCTTAACAGCACTGAGGACAACGAGAAAGTAAAATATCACCTTTCCTCCAAAGCACCTTCTAGTAATAAGTGGCACAGACAGGGTCTGGCTCCATCTCTGCTGTTCATCGTGTGTATGACTGGGCAAAGCCTCTGCCACCCCATCCAGCTCTGCTGCTCTTCACCCAGGCAGGCTACAGTGCACCTGAGGGCACCACAAACCAGCAGACACAGAATGTTGCTGTAGGACATGGAGTCACAGCCCACACAAGCTTCTGGCCTGCAGCTTCTCTGCCCAAGCTTTGGGCTGCAAACTCTCCAGGGCAGGGACTGCCTTTAAATAGGTGTTTGCAGAGCAGGTACTCCCCAGGGCACATGCTGCCTGGAGCGTATGTGCTACATGTCCTCTCCTCTGCAGAGCCACGAGGAACATGAACTGGTAAAGCCATCAGCTACAGTGTTAAAGCAGCTGCAAACATCCCCGCTTTGACTTCTGCTGGGACTGGCAAGATTTGGGCTGTTGTCTGTGCACTGGGCCTCCCTCGCATGCTTTAGCCTCTACTAAATTAGCAGACTTCCTCCAGCGGTGTGCAATAAGGTAAGGTAAAAGACCGTGGACTCCAGTAACCAGAGCTATGTGGAAATTCAGGAGGATTTCTTGCTGGCAGGGGCCCTGCAGTATGTCGGGTTTCACCTTTGCTCAGCTTTGCTGGCAGAGGCACCCCATGCAAATGCTGTTCTCTAAGCTTTCACACACGGGACTTTCAAAGGGTTCATGCTCTTCAGAAAAAAATGTATAGGATCAAATTTTCCTATGGCCCCCCAAGTAATTTTATTAATCACCGGGACAAATATCAAATGTCTTTCAACATTGAGAAATTCCACTTAATCACAATCTGCCCTGCTACGACCTTCTCGGCATCAGATGGAGAAAGAAATGATGCAGCAAGGACCTTAGTCACACTAATGTTGCTTCAAGGCTGAGCTGGGGAATGGGACGTGAATCATCTTTGCCTTTTCTTTCTTTTAAGGGAAGTACAGAAGACTGCTGCTCTGAGAGTGAAACACATAAAGCAGTGACAGGCCTTCCTGTTTCCTTTCCATCTCAGATCCCTGCTGTGTCCTCCTTCCCTGCACTTAGCTGTATCTACTGAAAAAGCCCATCTCTCTTTCAAGCTACTCCTTGGAGATTTGTTTACCACATCTTAGCAAGTGCAGAGCCACACAGAGCAGTTGTCCAGAACCAGCTGGCAGAGTGAATCGCAGGATATTTTCGAGACAATCCAGTTCCTCCTTACAGAGAACTCTGTGTACAGAGGCAAAAGGGCAGTGGGATGTGGAGCTGGGAGATAAAAGACCAGTTCCTTGGAAAGGTGTAAGCATGGCAATGATAAGCATTGCATCACCTCGTTTTTGTGTACCTGCCAGCTTGCAGGAGTCCACTGAGCACATCTGCTGCCCAGAACATAGAGCGAGGGGCTGCCTACACAAGCAAAGGGGAATGTCAAGGCCAGAGGTGCACACCCAGCCTCAGGCTGGCCAGCACAGCAGGGCAAAGGAGGTGACTCAGGATCAGAGGTCATGACAGATCTGTTCTGTGAAAAATGTTTTCCGTGGCCTCTGCTCTTGTCCCCCTGATCTGAGGCATGCAGAAAGAAGCACACCCTAGGACAGCAGACTCTCCTTTTCCCCTAACAGAATAACTGAGCAAGGCTTACTCCAAGGTGCCGTAACACAGGGAGAAGAAACCCATACTGCATGGAAGGACAGAGAGCAGGGGGAAAGCAGCTGGAATATTTTGCCCCTCTCTCATCTACTAGAAAATGCATAACCACAACTCTCCATGGGTGCAGCCCCTTAGGAGAGGAATAGATATCTTGCTAGAAGAATCCCGCATTTTTAATCTAGATATGCTTTGAGCAAGGCTTAGGTGACACTGGCATGAAGAGCTGGAGCTGAACTCTACACTGACATTCCCCCCACCACTTCAGCCTGCTCCTGCCTGACTAAACGTGAAGATCTTCTAGGGGAGGCTGCCCAGCACGTCAGCCGTGGCTCCCTGCCAAAGCATCCGGGAGCTGCAGCCCTTGCCCCCACAGCTGGCAGCCAGGCTTGCTGCTGGGCCTGCCTCTGCACGCTGCCTGAAAAGCTGGATCGAGTACAAGGCTTGGGCTCTGCGGCCAGGCAAAGCATGTGACTTGTTGCAAGCAAGCTGGGTCATGGTTTGCTGCAAAAAGCGCACAGTGCATTGCTAGGGAGAAATCCCAGCAAGGTGCTTGGGCAGGCAGGGGTTGCCTTATTGCTGTTTGGAGTTTCCTGGCCTGACAGAAAGGTTCCTGTGCTGGAGAAGCTGCATGCATGTGGTAAGCTTGGCAGGTTACACTCTTGGGAGCTCCGGCACATGAGGGGACAGTCTGTCCAGTACAGCTACAGCCAGGGCACATCAGCTGCACTTTCTGCAGTCGAGAGTCCAGGATTTCCAAACACTCAGGTGACTGGATACAGCTGCTGTTTTGCTGGGGTTGCTCAATGTCAGCTCAGGGTTACTGGTCTGTGCTCAGTGGATCTCGTCCAGGGAAAAGGTCAGAGGAATCCTCCTCTGCACATTGCCTGCCAAGGATGGACTGAGCCCTGGTTTGGATAGAAACTTGTGACTAATGCAGCAGGGTGGTCTGTGCATGGAATAGCTTGTCATTAATTTTGGCATAGCTTTCTTTGTTGTCAGAAATTTGCAGCCATCCAAACTCAAATGACATGAAAAGCTGGGAATTCCCCTGCCCCTGAACCTTTCTATCACCAGAATAAAGTCACCTCGCTACACCACAGACTGTCAGGCTAGTTGCAGCTCTTGGAACACCTGTAGGGACACACTCCAGCCACATAGTAATGCCAGTGCTTGGAGACAGGCATCCATCCAGCCTGCAGAGTTACCTAGAAGGAGACACAGCTCCCAGGGTATGCTTTTGCTGTTTCAATCCCAATGATCTCCCTCTTTCTCCCAGCCCACTACCACCCTGGAGCAGCCAGCCACGTCCAGTCCTGGCTTCTGACAGCTGGCACTCTGATCACACAAGTTCCTGTGCAAAGTAGGTTTCTCAGCTCACTGAACTCTTGTGTTTTGTTTGATTAGATTTAACAACTTGGAGGTGATAAACCGGTCTGTTCCTAGAAGCTTTGCCACAGGAGCTGGCAGCCTCTACTGGCCACCAAAGACTCCTCTGCAGGAAGGGGCTGCCAGGAGCTACAGGAGCAGGGAAGCCCCTGGCAGGAGATATTACAACAACATCCTCAGCATCCAGGATGTGGTGACAGGTTCCAAGGTCACTCACCTCTGTCAGCCCCAGCACGTTCACCTGTCAGACACTGCAGCAGCCACACGTGTTCTCTGAACGCTTGCTCAATGTGAGAATCAAAGCTGTGCTTGCGGCCATCTGAGCTCCTGTGATTATACTGCAAAACAGAGGCCTCATCCTCGGAGCTGAGCAAACCCATAATTAATGCCAGGAATGATCAACCTTGGGCCCACATGGAGCCACTGAAGGAGCTGCTCACATTGCTCTCCATGCTGCAATCGATTTGCCAGCCAGGCTATTGCAAGCTGTGTCAGGGTTACATGAAGAAAACAACTCATTGAGCAACAGGCTGAGTTTGACACTTAGTAAGGCCACCCCAATCACCATCCCAGAGGTCTTTCCAGTCTGGTGTGTTGTCTTCAGCCATGACCAGTGCTGGAAAGGCAGGGATATAAATAACCTCACCATCGCTTGGGCTCTTGGGCAACTAGTAGTTCAGGCCTTTGCAGGGCGATGCTTCTGCCCATGTTGGTGTCTATCTTAACTACCCAACAGCAGGAGAACTAAGAGCAATATAATCCAGTCCCAGCTGGGACTCATGCTGCAGGGCCTCCAGAAGTGCATTCTAAAGTGCCACAAGAATACAGCAGTTATTTCATCCCAGCTTCAAGAAGAATTACTTTCTGTCCAGTGGTGGAAATAAGCACTTGAGCATGGATCCCAAGAGAGATTTAAAACCCTAAATTGGGATGCCAATAGGCTGTGAAAGCCTGTATCCAAAGCCAGGACCTGGAAAGCCTGTGCTCAGCAGCTCCATACCTCCTGCGGTATGTACAACTCACTAGTGGCTTCTCTCCTGGCTTGGAAGCCCCTGAACAGCCAGGGGTCTGCGTGGATGCATGCCTCACCCAAGGACAGGACCTTTCAATGGGCCCACTCAAGGACTGCTGGATCTTTATTCCCTCCTGGCCAAGCAACCTAATCCCACACTCTTGTACTCTGTCCCTGACCCTGTGCCACTATCCTGAATCTCTGGCATTAGGGAAGAAAAGCCACCGCATGGCCCCTCTTCTCTCTCTCTCCCCCATCTGGGGGTCAGGCCTCATTTCCATGGAAATGTGCCTGGCAGACTTTGCACTGCAGGACAAGAAACCTCTTTCTCATGTGGATTCCCTAGCTGGAAGTTTATTCTGTTCACCTGGCAGAGTGTTACCTTTGGCATATTTCAGGGGGAAAAGAGGAAGGCTGTGAAAGCCAGTGCTGTTCACAGCAGACCTGAGGAAACAGCCAGCTCCAGCCGACTCAGGAGTCTGGATGTTAGGATAGGCAGATATTCTAGCAGAACCTGTGGCTAGTGCTTCCAGCCAATCTCCTTAGCTAACTAGCTGAGCACCTCTGCTTAGCACAGAGCTGAGCTGCTTTTGGCCCCGTGTGGAGAAGTGCAACACAGGACATGGCTGCTCAGCCCCAGCTTTGCAGGTGGAAGAGCTGACTCTGGTCTGCCTGGCTGCCACAGCACTCATATCACAGCTGGCAGAGAGGATTGCATGAGCTTTCCCCTAGTTCGGTTCAGACAGAACCAGCCAGGGTGCCTTAATTTAAGTTAACCTGTATAATTTTGCCCAAAGCAAGCACAGGGAATTGCACTCTATTTAATCCACCAGCCAGCTGAGGGGGATCAGCCTCCAGTGGGAGGGGTAGGTGAGAGCAGGGAGACTGAAAACCTCTTCCAGAGCTGGGTCTAGAAGAATAAAAGTCCTTGTGGCCCAAACCATGCAAGAAAACCCTCCTAGAAATCCACCAAATTGCCAGGGCAGGCAGGAGCAGCAAGTCTTCCTAGCAGCAGGCAAAGAGGTTTTGCTGAGCCTAGAGGAAAGGAGAAGTACAGTTTGTGCACTTTCCATATAAAAAGACAGAGAGGGCCTTGAAGGCTTATCATGGGAATGAGCAAGAGCCAATAGGATTACTTGGGAGCACAGAGCAGGTTGGAGGTAGGAGAGGGGCCTCCTCTGGTGAGCAGTCAAGGTCAGGAGGACACCAGGGAAATAGATGTTGGCCATGCTGGGAGATGGGGTTGCCATGAGAAACTGTAAGTGAAAATGGCAACTTGCATGACCAAGTGTATGCCCTATTGAAATAGAGAAAATCAAAAATATGAGAAGAGTCTGCTGGCTCTCAGTGCTTTACCGTGGCAAATGGAAGCATCAATTTTCAGCCCCCTGCAGGCCCTGGGGCCACCCAGCATCAGGGAGGAGAGGAGCAGCACAGCTGTCTCGGTGCACAGGTGTTACCCCTACTCACGTACAAGGGCTCACCTTGAAAACAGGCTGGCTCCAGGTGGGTGGGCACTGAGCTCCAGGGCTGGCTGTGAGCCAGAGGAGCCACAGCTGCCCTCAGCCTGCAAGGAAGCAAGGCTGGAGAGGAAGAGGAGGAGGAGGAGGTGGGGCACTGGAAAGGATGCCAGCTGCTTGACGGAAATGCAATCACTTAAACCTGCTGCTCTTACCTTGGGAAATTCCATGTTCCTTCCACAAATGAAATGTTCCTTTTGCAAGCTTGTTTTGGTGGGGTTCCTGCCTCCACCCAGGCTGTATAAACAAAACCAGTGCTGAAAGTAAAAGTACCTGTCCTGCACTATATGCAGGGCTCCCTTCACTTCTTATGTTAACTGTGGTGTGACAGCCACCTTCCATTTCCTCAGTAACATGCACAGCTAAACCTTTGCGGTGTGAGCAGCACGTGCCATCCCACGTGGGTCCTCTGAGAGACAGCTGACATGTCCCAAATTACCTGCTGACAGGTAGGTGTCTTGGTGACTCAGCTCTCATGACCTGTTGCTGCTCATCAAGGAGAGCTTCACCACTTCCACTCTATCTAAGCCAGCAAGGCAAGTGTTTGAGATGATCGCTCTTCTCTGCTTCATGGACGCTTTATGTCACAGCTGAGCTGACAGTGTCCTTCTTCATTCCATTTCCTTTGAATGCAGAGAGCTATGGGGTGGATTTGCCGTGAAGTCACTGGTAACATGCTGCACTGAACACAGGCACAGCAGAAGAGCTATGAGGAGAAAGATCCAAATACTGAAATGGGAGAGGATCCCACTTTGAAGGACCAAAATCAAATGCCAGTGTGGAGTTGCCGTGAAGCAGCCAGACAAAACTTAGTTTTGAAATTTACTACATGATATTGCCCACAACAGCTATGAGAACACAGGAAAGCTTCTCAGTGAGGATCAGGGCTGGGGGCAGAAACACAGAAAGTGGCAGAAACTGAACATGGGGAAAGGCAATTGTCAGGCAGCCAAATGAGATCAGGGCAGAGAGGGACGGACAAAGACTTTGCCTGAAATGCCTATCATCACAGCAAAATTACACCTGGATCAAGCTGATGCAATTTCTACCTGGATGTACTGGATTTTAGTGTAAATGTGTGTGCCACACAGATAATTTAATTTTTTGTTGTTGTTGTTTTGTTTTGGTTTTTTTTGTTTGTTTGTTTTTTTTTTGTTTGTTTTGTTTTGTTTTGTTTTGTTTGTTTTTTGGTGTTTTTTTTTTGTTTTGTTTTTGTTTGTTTGGTTTGTTTTGTTTTTTTTTTAGTTTTTTGTTCGTTTGCTTGCTTTTAGGTGTTTGGGTTTTTTTCTCAGAAAGTGGAGTGTTTCCTATGGTAACTTGCAATGAAAAACTCCTGTTCCTGGGTTTGAAAGGAAGAGAGTGGGGAGAAGGCAGGACTTTCTCTTGGGCTTGGGAACAGCCAGAAGGATCATCTTTCTGTCCTCACTTTCTTTTTCTTTTTTTTGCTTTGCGTGTGCCTGGCTGCTGCAGGAGCTGGGGGAGCTGCTGTTGCAGCTCCCATGGAAGACGACAGCAGTGGAGCTGTGCCAGAGCCGGCGCCAAGCCACTCGTTTGGCCTGGACTGTGGTTTTCTGGGGAATCATCCAGACCAAACAAAACACAGTGCACCTGATGGCTCTTATTAAAGAGTTTCTCACTTCCCTAGTGCAGGCAGGCAGTGTCCTCCGCTGCTCTCAGTCCGAGCTGAGACCAAGCTGCCTGGCCAGGAGGAGGATGCTCCCATGCCCACTGCACTGAGGTATCTCCAGGCAGGTGCGGGGAAAATCACTCACAGCTTAATAAAGCACATAAGGTGCCTTATGCCATTTTCTGGTTCGTATGAACTTCTCTAAGGCTATTCTCATCTACTTTCATAGTGATTCAAGTGGAAAACACTATTGGGACCTGCGTTCTACTGAGTTCTACTCTACAGCCTCAGAGGGCCACATGCTGATTGGAAGGTCAGTGACAATCAGCTGCGCTCCCCATCCTAGTCCCCTTTAACCCCGCTGTAGCACTCTGCTGCTCTGAAGCACTGCAGAAGCAGAAGGTGTGGTCCATGAGCTGAGCTGAGCTGAGCCGTCTTCCCCTAGTCCAAGTGTCAGTTGGGATCTCCCCCACTCATTTGCCTGGAGGAGGAAACATTTGAGGATGTTTCCAACAAGCCTGCAGGACCTGGGTGGAAAACACACACATCTGTAAGTCAGATTGGTTATTTAGGAAAAAAGGATGAAAACCAATCCCATGGGAACTACAGGACGGATGGTCTGCAGTCCTTATGTGAAAACAAGGCACATTCCTCCCATTTTTTCAACCAGCTTTGCCTTGCAGCTGAACACAGCAAGAGACCTTAGTAACACAACATTTCCCTGGGCATGTTTCCCCTCCCTTCTTTTTTTAAAATCTTTTTTTGTTTGGTTGTTTGCCTTTTTTGTCCTTTTTTTCTTCTGATTGGTTGTATGTGGCAACAGCTGCTTTAGGAGGAAAGTATTGCCATGGCCTCAGCATCCTGGTTCAGCTTACTCAGCTTCTCCTCAGGGGGATTTCTAGAGGAAGGGAATCGGCACTGTGGCTAAAGCAGATCCCTTCAGCAGTGAGCAAATAATCCCTGACCTCCAGAAGAGGGGCAAATGCACTTTGCTAGAATGAACTATTTCACACAGTCCATGGTAATGCCTTGTCCCTGTCCTGCTGAAAGCAGGGAGAGGAAAACCAAGGCTTCCAGTCCTAAATCTCCAGATCCCACAGATGACTAATCAGGTTTGAGGGATTTTGTGGTATTTAAAGGGATTTTCCTCTTTGGGAAAATAATATTTCTACTAAAGTTAAAAATGCTGTTAAGTGCTGGTTGTACAGCACCTCTTCTCCATTTACATGCTGAGCTTGTTTTCCCTTGCTCCTGATCTGCCTAAAACCAAGAACATTTTGGCCCAAGAAGTTTGAAACTTTGTGGGTTTTACAAGCTGCCTGTGCCCAGAGGCACTGTCTATTGTCCTGACAGCATGGTGGAGGATAAAAGGAGGATTCCTCCCTCCTCCTCATACCAGAAGGGTCTCCCGGGGAGAGGAGTCTGCAGAAACTATCATGAATGGAACCCTACCGAGTGCTCTCCCTTTTTGTTGCTCAGAGGACACTGTGTGGTTGTGAGATGACAAAGGCACTGCGTTTCAGGAAGAAGAAAAGCGGAAGGAAACTGTGCAAGACAGGGGGTTCCCAGCCTATGACACTGCCTTTGAACAGGGTACTTTTGAATGGAGGAGAAGTCTGGGAACAGGGAAACCAGGAGGGGGTTTTGGTACCTTCACTTCTCCTTGCTGAGCCAGTAGCTGAGATCCCGGCTGAGGCTGTGGCCGTGTCCCCACCACGGGGAGCCCACAGCAATCACCGGGCAGGCCCTCGCGAGCCAGGTGGGATCCTGTAAGCTGCAAGAGGCACACAAACCATCTCCTGCCTCATTTGCTTCTGGGCCACTCATCATCTGCAGGGAATTTTGCCAGTATCTGCACTGCAGTATTTGAAATGCAATTAGGTTCGAGCTACACATGGAAAGATGTCACTCCCCATCTGACCACAAGAGGTAAAAACATAGACCAGACCAGTCTAGTCCTATCAGAGGAAACCCCATTATTCACTGTTTGGTGGGGAAAAAAACCCAAGGAAACCACACTGTCCCAGGCAGCTGCAAAGGCTGTGATAGTTCTCTGTGCTGAGCAGACACAGCTTGGCTGGGCTGCAGGAGAGTCACAGGCACTAGCGCAGAAAATCTTCAGAGCAGGAAGGACTCTGAAAAGGCCATGCATATTCGTGAAGATTTCCACTGTATTTACAGGATCTGGAATCAAGCTCAACCCGGAGCTTGTTGAATGTTTGCTGGCATGCTGCGCCGTGCAATTACCAAGCGTGGGAATTCCCTCCAGGGTGGAGCCCGGTGCCGTAGGTGTGTACGAATAAAAACAAGCCCAGGTTTTCCCTGCTTCTTTCAGGGTGGGCCTGGGAGCAACTGGGGGTGGGGAAAATTACCTTAAAAGGTTTCTCCCCAGGTTGGTAGAGGAGTAATTAACTGCTAAGTATATGGAAGTTGGAGGGGACAGGATTAGGACTAGCAGTGATTTAACAAATTTCAAATTATCCTTATCCTGGTATTTTGTAATTTACTTCCAGCAGAACTTCTCATCATTTTTATCTCCAGAAAAGAGAACTGATCCATTCTCTCAGATCTAAAAATATGCCTGTGACCCGGGCATGCAAGGTTTTTAAAGACAACTGAAAATTGTTTATAGAAGTTGGTCAGTTTGCAGAGTCCACTTCCTAAACATGTTAAAAAATGGTTGGAATAATCATAATTTAAAATTAAGAAGAGGAATGAAGGAAGAGTGGCAATATTTCTCACTGTTAATAGTGGCAGAAGGTCTTCAGAAAGACCTCCACTGGAGAGGAGAGGCTGTAGCTGTAGGGGAGTTAACAAACCACCAAGTCCTGTGGACCCACCTGGCACAGGGTGAGCAGCCAGGACTCAGGGGTTGGTGGAGACATGTCCATCCCATTGCTATCATTGGTGAGACTGCACCATGCAAGGACATTTTCAATGAAAATTTCAAAGCACAAATCCAAGAGAAACTAGCCAGGCAGGTTCTGCTGCAACTATATTTAATGCTGTTCTGAATCCTCTCCCACAGCCCGTGGCAGAAGGCTCGTGAGAGCACAGCAGTGCTTGGGTTGGCTTCCTTTGTAGCTCAGCTATCCTCACATGACCCTGCTTACTGAGGACAATGCTGTTTTCTTTCCCAGCTCTAGAAACCAACAGATGTGCAAAATTGAGTGCCCAGGTTTTGTTCAGTTATTGTAAATAGTAGTTGTGTTAAATGCCTATCTTTCAGCATAGATGTACTTTAAGAGTTTTGCTGTATTTTATTTCAACAGACCTTAAGGTATATCCGAGTCAGAACACTTTGGGAGGGTAGAAAACAACACACTAGCCAGCACAACTAACCTGTCTCAGCAGCTCCACATTATTTGTCAAGACCAGAGGGAGGGAGCTGGAGCCTTTCACCAGCTGGAGCAATTCCAGGCAGCAACCACAGCTCTTAAATGCAGCCCTTTCCAACACCGGTTTGAAACTGAACGAAGCACACGCGTAAGGAGTTTCACGCTCTTTGTGTGGCTGTGAATGGGGCGGCACCTACAGAGTGGCTGAAGGACCATCTGGAGGGTTGTGCTTCAGTGCTGGAGAGTGCCCTGAGCTATCGATGTGTGTGATGTTGGCAAAAAGCAATTGTTTATTCTCCTAGGAAACGATCCATCTGAAAATGTTTCAAATACCAACACAATATAACCGTAGCAACCCACAGTATGTGGCACAACCAAATCGAGGGGTGTGCTTTTTGTACACTGACAGGACGATGAAACAGCAGCCTGTGCTAACTGGGTCCTACCCTCCCTGTTTCCTCAAGATCTTATCCCTCTCCGTTCTAAAAGCACTGGAGCCCGTGCAACTGTGTGATGAGCCAGTGAGCTGAGCCAGACAAAAGTTAATCCTGCAGCAAAGGGATGGGTACTGGCCCAGAAGGGCTCCCTGAGCAGTGTCAGCTTGCATTCACATGGATCCCAGCACAAGGGCAGCGTGGGACCAAGCAGTGGCTGAAGGCAGCTGTTTCTGACTCTGCGGACCTGTGCCCTTGCCTGTTCACACCAAGAGCCTAATGGCATGCACCTGAGCCTAGAAGCTCACACAAGGCCCTTTGCCCACTCTGCACTTGCAGCACATCTTGGTCTTTCCAGTGCCTTTGAAAGCTCCATGTTCCCCGCAGAGCTGGATTACAGCAGGTATCTATCCACACACGTTGATTCTTGTTACAAAGCACAAGTGTTCATGTACTGTTGTGGTATGTGTTTTGATTTGCTACCAAAGTGGGAAAGCATCACACACTCATTATTATCTGCATTTGAAATAAAGACTGTAACATCATTTTGCAAATATGTACTTCATCAACAGAAGCAGTTTCTCAATCGCCCTGCTGAATGCATTGCACATGCTTTTATTTATCAATGTCCAGCATCAGTGAGCAGAAAAATCCATTCTATTCTCTTTTTCTCTATTAGTAAACTAAATTCCCCTCTTGAAATTGGCCTTTGTTACTTCATTCATGTAATACAGACCACTTGTAATGCTACTTATCATTAATTTGTTTTGTTATCTTCCTTTTTTCAACAACCTTGTCCTCATTTCCTTACCTGCATACCAGGACATCCACACCATCTGGGTCTGTTTTTTTTCTTCCCCCTCCAGACTTACTTTGCAGCCCATCTCTGTAACTCCTGACTTTGAACTTGTAGACCATTAAGGCACTTCATATGGATGTCCCCCGATGAACTACCTACACAAGAGCCCAGGTCTGTTTCCTGCGTTGGAGTGAGAAAGATGTAGGTGGCAGTGCAAGGTACTCAAAGTAGGAAAAAAAGTTTAAAAAATTACTTCCTGGTAAGTACTCTTGTCACCCATGGGATATAACTATTTTTGCACCTCCAAAGCCAATTCTACACTATTTTGTACTTTATTTACTTGCTTTGTTACTAGGTAAGAGAGGTTAGTAATGGAAACTTCTCCTGGAGACAAAAATGGGGAACATCATCACCTAATCTTTTAATAAGTATTCAACAAACATTTCATGTGTGCAGACACCCACCAGGCGCAGCAACCAGGAGCTACAGGCCGAAAAAAATCCACTGGAGACTGAGGTTTCAGGCAACTTGCCACTACCTTGTGGCAAGTCAGGCAGCCTTCCTGGTCATCACTGAAAATCCTCCCTTCTCTCCCATCCTTTCTGCTAACAGCTTTGACTCCAGCAATTCTCAGCCTGCTTCCTGTTACCTTCAGGGACAGTGAGTAACTAAGCTAACCTGGTAGCCTATTTTCAAGGTTCACCACATCCTTAGATGAGAAACATTTTTTGGTTTTTTTTCTGTCAGCAGGCATTTCCAAATACTGTTAACTGAAACTAGGCTAACATTCAATGCAAATACATTTCTTCACAACGCCCTAAAGGTATGCAAGGCTACAAGTGGTTTAAGGGACAGAAAATGAAAGAAAAGAAAGGCTGCCTGTCCCATTTGTGCTAAAACCCAATGCAAGGCAGCCGCTGTCCCCTCTGGCAGCCAACTTGCTGCAGGTTTTCTTGATACCTTGTTGAAAGTTCTGGCTTCCTAAATGACCTAACAGTGCACTGCCCAGAGAGAACCCCTGCCTAGCCAACCATGCCAGCCTCCTGTTAGATTCCATGAAGGAGGTTTCTATGGATTCTGAGAACTAATAACCCAGCTTTCCCTGAAGAAAATATTTACTTACAAGGCAGAATTTTGACTGTCACACCTACCAGATGTGCCACCATTTTTACCAGACCCTGCTTACGGATCCTGTGCTGCACTGCCCCCTGTGCTGGTACTATTATTGCAGGACCAGCATCAAGGTTAAATCAGTGTCCACACTGAGCTATTGCTCCGGCTCGGTTTTGTTGTTTTGGTTTTTTTTAAACATAAGCTTGTTCCCATATCAGGTTCCCTGGGTAACCCTGGAAATTTCTGGGCTACACAATGGTTACAGAAACAGAGGAACTGAGAAGGAGCTGCTGTAACAGCACTGTCCCCAGAGAAATCTTCCTCAGAGGAGATGGGAGTAATCTTGATGCTGCCTGAGTGAAGGCTCGAGTCACCTGCTGACAAAGGCAAACACAACTCTGGGGAGCCAGGTGTCATCATGTAGGTTTAAGTCAAAGGCTAGCCAAGGGGATAATGAGCTATGGAAACTCCTGTCCCTTTGGTGATGCAGGCTGTGGTTTCACAGTGGCTTAATGCAGAGGCAGTGCAATCCCATTTCCCTCTTCCCTCTTTTATACCTGCACTACAGTCAGTTTAATCCCAGAGTAAGACGATTCAGGTCATTTATGCAACAGAGAACAGAACCAAAAACCCCCAATGTTTTCCACCAATTAAGTAAAGAGAATGGCTCTTTACAAATGTAAATAAGCACCAGTGCTTGCTGAAGGAAGAGCTGGAAAAAAAACCCAGGGAGATTGAGCACACCTACAAACATCACAGCAACATCAGATGCCACTGAATGGCATCCCTATTCATGCTCATGCAATCCCAGTCCATGCACATTCATGACATTTTTCTCCATCAGCTAGCAAATTTGACTCTCTAACTTGAGAGAGGCTTGCTTTCTAGTCTAAGAAATCTCATAAAGGATTAAATACCTTATGTTCACAACTCTCTATGCCACTGGGTGTCACAAGAGTCAGTTTTCTGGAAGAGGAAACAAACACAATTTGCTGGCAAAAAAATTGAAGTCTTGGCTTGCATATGCTAATCTGCACTGAATACTACGCTGCTAAAGGCTCAGATAGAAAACTTCATTCCAGAGGCTTGTGGTTCAGTGAATGTATCAGCTAAGCCACAATGACAGGTAGAAGAAGGCCATGTAGTGCATCTGCAGTGCCACGAAGCTCAGCCAGGGCAGGCAGGTTCTAAAAAGAACCCAGAGAAAAACACTATCCCCAAAAAGTGGAAGCACACACTACTTGGAAGATGACTCAACTCTGCCAAGCAGTTAGCTGGATTTTGACTTAGTGATATGCTGGCTCTATTCATCAGGTTCATAGTGAAGGACATTAGAGTTGCCATTTTTAACACTGCAGCACAGAATTTTCATAGAAGATGGTAACATGGGTAAGACTATTACTACAGAAAAGATGACTGTGCTAAGAAAATCCTGGTGAAGAGCAGCAAATACTGCTAATAACTGAAGGTTTTGGCAGTCACTTAAAAATGCAAGTTCATCTATATAGATATACTACAAGGGACATATAAAAATGTTTAATGGGGTTTTCTAAAATATGAGAACCACAATAAACAAACAAAGTCCAGACTATTTTAAACAGCTTTGCATAAGCATGTGATGATCCTTGTTTTAGTTTGGGCATGAGAGCTTCACTGTTCCAACAGATCCTGAACCACAGGATGTCTTGCATTGTTTCCAAGTTGTTTGGGTTACAGCAAAACAACAGAACAGAACAAATTGTTACTAGCAAGAACAGGCTGGAACAAGTTATTACAATTTAAAAATTCCCATCTGAAAAAGCAAAAATTCACTGATTACAAAATGAAAAGCAATGCCCTTACCATTACTACCCTGGTAGTGTAGCTTTTTTCCTAGAAGAGAACATTAATACTGTCATGGATATGCTTCACAAAACTTGATCTCATGACCCAGTAAGGCTGCTGTTTTGCAGAACTCAAAATAGCAGGCTTTGCTTCTGTGTCAGGGGAAAAAATGAGAAAGTTATGTACTTTTTTTTCTTCAGATGCTAGAAAATGACAGACCTAGCTCTTTCATCTTACTTTCAACAATGTGTGCTGAACCAAAATATTTCTTATTTGGTAAACCTGGACATAGATTTAATGCAAAACAGGACAGAGAAGGTACAGAAGAATGCTGCATATTATTCCATGTCATTAAAATTGTTGTGATATATCTGCATGTACTCGCTCCATCTGAACTCCCCATCTACCCCTGTCCTTAGACTATCGTCAGCTTTACAGTGAAAAGATATGGCCAAACATTGTGCATTACACAAGACCACATACTGCTCTTAGGATGTATCTGAAATCCCACAGAGGTTCACTACTGCCTGCCTTAACAGGATTGTTGCCTGTTAAGAGAGGGTCTTGTGAGTGGAGATTGGCCACAGTGACCACGAAGCGATGGAGTCTGTGTTGACAGGAGGAAAAGTGCCAGCAAAACTTCAACTCTAAACATGAGGAAAGCAGACTTCAGGCTGCTCAGGAAAACTAGTTAGTAAGGTCCCCTGGGAAAACACTTTTGAACACCTAAAGGACACAGTCACTGGTCACAGCCAGCACAGCTTCGTGGAGGGAAAGTCCTGTTTGTCACACCTGATTTCCTTTTATGACAAGGTGACCCAACCAGCTGATCAGGGGAAGCCAGTTGATGTAATTCTTTTGGATTTCAGTAAAGCTTTCAATACCATCTGTCACAGGATCCTTCTGGACAGAATGTCCAGCACACAGCTGGATAAACACATCATGGGATGGGTGAGCAACTGACTCCCCATTGAGCTACTTCTGTTTACAATACATACCATTACTGTCTTTGGGGCCCCGTTTGCATGGAGGGAAGGAGGTTACTCATAAGAAATCCAGATGATTTTCAGAGTTCAGTAAATACTGATTTACCTAAGCTGACTGCATGTACTTGGCATTTGCATCTTTACACTACACCACAGATAAAGAACACTGGTATTGTAATGTGGACAGTCACCAGGCTGTGCAAAGCCAGTCCAAATTTAGTACAGGTAACACTGATGTGGGTCTGATATGCAAATAAAACTCGATCCTATTCCTGTTTAACCACTTACTTGTGCATTCACACTGTAACTGCATCTGTCAGTTTTCTGCACTGGCACAACAAACCACAAACACATGGAGCAATCCCAAGTCTGGTATCACTCTTGATAAGCTCTACCCAAACTAGAAGCACACCACCACTGTACTATGCATACTCCAGTTTCTTTGGAAGTGCCAGGTTTGGAACAGCAGGTGATACCAGGTACAGCTCAGCACCGGCCGCAGCTGTACAGCTCGGTTGCAGGTGATATCTGCTCCAGGGAGTGAAGAATGTAATTATGTGTTATGTGTAATACATGGGGGTTTCCCATTCGGTCAGGTATCCCCACCTGCATTGCTGCCTTATCTTCAGTAGCAAAAAGCTTTGACTAAAAAAGAAAAATCCCCATTCTTAATATGAAAACCATGAATTTTCTCTACAGGGCAAAATACTAGCAAAAATGCCATTTCAATTGCTGTGACTTTAACGTTCCCTATAAAAAAAAGGCAACATTCACCATTAATATATTGTAGACAGCTTATTTCATCATCTCTGAACACAAGATGGGATGTTCTGCATTGCAAAACAGGCAAGGTATGAACAAACACCCACTGCTTTCAGAACCACCACCTGAATTATACAATCCCATACAAGCTCCAAAATTTAGAATTAAGGGACTTGCAGGGAATTTTGATACTGAATACTATGCAAATGTGCTCTACTCATATGGATCACTGATTGCCATCTTCCCTTTAATTTTTGTTCAAGAAGTCGTTTGTGAAGTTTTCTATACATTATTAAAGCTGATCAAGAACAAACTACCAGTGGATGATATTCTGTGGCAGACTAAATCATGACCTAAACCTACTCAAACTCCAGGTTGTTATACAGCTGGAGTATTACGAAGAAAGGCCCTAGGGGTTTTCAGAAGCACAGCCATCACTGGCAGCTGAAACAACACAGATCTTTCTGAATGTGCCATTTGTTGCACTAATGTGCCAATTGTTGCACAAACCCACACAGAATTCTCAGATAATCAACCCAAAACCAGAAGCAGGGGTGCTTACCTTACCATCTACACTACACTATCTGACATGAGGGAAGCTGAAATTTGGAGGCATGAATAGAAATCCAAGTAGCTTTGTGAAGTCAACAATTCACTATATATCCGAACCTCCTTAACTCAGTTATCACATAAGGTTACCATTATCTTTTATTAAAGCCACCAAACAAAGAATTGCATCTTCTTTGCTACAATGAACTTGAAAAATACACTTTCAATGGGCTTTAACTGTAAAGAACAAAGAAAAAAATTAACCAGTCTCAGTTTCTGACAACTTGTGGGGCCTTTTCCAAATGCATTGAAAAAAATCAGAATTTTGGAATAATTAAAGCCAATATGGGTAAAGCATAGCAGAGGAATGAAGGTAAGAAGTTACATTAGCTTGGCATTCTTTCAAGGAGACTTGTGTGCAACCGCTAAAACTGCCTGGTAATCTTCCCCTTCTCCTCAGTGCCTCCTCCCTCACAACTTCATCATCTCCCTATTTACTGCTGAGGCTGGAACCTCTTCAATTGAAGCAAAACAAAAAGGCATTTTTCTTCACAGCAGTTTTTGCAGTCTCATCTCCAAACCCAAAACCTCTGAAGGACAAGGGGAATTGCTTCCCAGAGACATTGCTGTTGATGGACTTTGTCTATTGGCCCCATCTAGCCCCAGCATGGTTTCTGGCACTGCCCGAAGCCTCAAAACCTGGTAGGTGACTAACAGCCAAAATCCTCAAGTACACTACATATAGAATATTTTCCCTAAATAAATGTCAGGTTAGAGCTGTTTAATTATTGAAGACATCTCTTAAATGCACTACATGCACCCCCAATAAATTAGTCCAAAGGACTGGGACTCACAGCTCAAGCTTTTTCCTTCAGCTTTTACCCTATATCCTCATATAAACCTGAGCAAATAAGGTCTTCCTAACCTCCCCACAATTAAACTAGTAATGTTGTAAGGCTTTCAACATCAGGCCATGGAGAGAATGAATGTGAATATAAGAATTATCTCAAGACACAAACACCACAAAAACTGATATTAACTCTACACGAGGAGCCAACTAGCTCAGATGAAAAATACAGCTCAGAGTATAAAATTTCTTTTAAAATACAATTAAAAGGCAAGCAAGTATCACAGAAACACTAAAAGTCATCAAGCATTTTGATGACAATTTCATAGAATTGGAAGTTTAAAAAATAACATTAAAAGGAGACACCAAGAATTTCAAAAACCTCTGTTTTATTTGTACAGAGTAAAATACATCATATAGCGAACACTGTTTTCCACCCATAATCTACAACCATTATTAAATGTTTTCTTTTCACCAAACATCCTGGCCAGAAGCACAGACAATGGAAACAGGAACGCTAATTAGTCTCTCTCTGCCAGAGCTACAAGGTGCACATCAATCTCTGCTTCTGTAAGGATCCTGAAAGAACAAAACAATATCTTAAATAGCTTAAATGATTCTTCCCCTTAAGCTCCAATATTACAGCCTAATACCTATACAAATAAGTTTTACAGCAATGCATCTTTCTGCCCTTTAAAGCCCTGCTGCCAGGGCCACAGGCTGACATTCCAATTCTTTTGAAAAATAAAGGAAGAATCAAAGGCACTAGAGAGCAAGGAGGTAACAAATGATAGAAAAAGAAGTAATTCTTCATGAGTAATGCATTTGCAAGTTGAGACCTAGTGAGAAGGTAGCACTTGACCCTTGAGTGGCAGTAGGAAAGGGGTCATGCAGCTCCTGAGTGCTTTCTCACCAACACTGTGCTGTTCTGTTGTCCTCAGCACACACCACCAAATGCAAAACCACCCATCATCACTGTGTCAACCTTAAAAACGTTAGGAAGGAAGCACTTAAAAGACTGAACCTGTAGACCCCAAACGCTTGAAGCCTCTCTTCAATCCCCACTTACCAAGTAGTTAGACTAAAGTAACAGAGAGACTTTGTCCCCCATTTAACTGTTCCTTTCTTTTAAAATAAAAAAACGCCAAAAAACCCAATGAAAGACTAAAGCAGAAATAACTGAATCCCTCTGCAGCAAGCCAGACTTACCTAAATTTTAGGTAAGCCACACTTGGAGGGTTCTTTTGCATTATAAAAAATCCCCAAAACTTTTTCTCCCACATTTCATGCATACTTCTACAGCTATACACTGTGTTGTGGGAAGGCTGTCAAGTACACCGTATCCCATGTGAAGCCTTCCTGCCCTCAGCAGGAAGCCTTCCAGGTGTTGTCTTGATACACTGGCCAAGTAATCTTGGTGCACACAGTGCACTGCAGGCAATAATGGAGGAGGGAAGAAATAGCAGGTGCCGTGCTTTCATGCTAGATGGGAATGCAGCACACTCAGAAAGTAAATAGTTCAGCCCTTTTCAAATCACTAGTGATTTTTTAAATCCATGATCTTTTAATCTTACCAAATTAAAAGACAGCATTTCAAACGATACAAATCCATAATCTATTGACTACATATTTTAGATGTTCAGAAATGCTAACAATTAAAAGATGAGCAAGAATAATTCAAAGATTCAATTTAGAAAAGGATTGAAGAATTTAAGGGACTTGTAAATATTCCATAATATAAACCAGACTTTACTGCATTAGTTAGCATCACTATGATTTGGAAGTGGACTCCAGATACCAGTACTATGAATAATTTTGATGCTTCTAAGCATGAAAACACTTCTAGACCAGATGTTAACTACATTTCAGTCATCACAGAAAACAATACCCTTTCAAGAAATGAAAGAGAACACTTCTCTCTACTAAATCCTTCAACCATGTCACACATTTTAAAACTGTAGGGGTTTTTTTACACAATGTTTTCTACCCCGACACATTTTGAAGAGTTAGAAGTAAAAAACCCTTCAAAACTTCAACCTCTGAAATTTATCTCTTTTTCTCAATTTACAGTTATACAAGAAGGTAAAACTAACTGCACATAACCAGAGAAACACACCAAGTTTTATCACCACTGACCACTTACCTGAACTTAGGATTTTCCACTGTGACTACACCAACTTCTATTTCTGAAGGTTTGAAATCAATGGATAGTACAGTAGACAGGCATGTTATCGCTGTCTGAAAATGACAAAACCCCCTATCATTAAAAAGAAAGCACTAAGGCTTTTTTTTTCTTAATAGATATAGCATTAACAACTACCCTTCCTTCTGGTTTAAAGCTACTTCCTTTCACTTCAAAATCTCAGCTTAGAAGTTCCAAATAGTTTCCCCTTTCCACAGAATACAGTCCCTCTCCAGTCCTTTCCCTAAAAGGCTCAATCTACAAAAAGCAAAGGGACATGTTTTCATAGCAGAAAAAAACACAACAAAACCAAAACCTTTTATCATGCAAAGATACTGTTTGAAATGCCTTCTAATATGAAGATTGTTTTAAATGTCACAAAAAGTTAAGTCATACTGGTATCCCCAAAATCAAGCACTGTAGTAACCAAACACTAGCTATAGTGGGAGTGCTACAATTACAGAATCTGCTTCAGCTAACATAAAGCAAAAAAAGCAGATTAGATGACTATTCAAACACTTGCAGAATACTTTCAAACGATTTTCTGGTCAGAATAGCTATATTTGCTCTGGCAGCAATACAGAACTGTAGGAAAAGAGGAAATCCCTAACTGCATTTCTCTACATTGCAAACCTACATGCAGCATATTCATTAAAAATACTTCTAACAAATTTTCATTTCCTTCTGCTGGCCTACCTCTACTGTTTGTTCATATGTCCAGTCAAATTTCTTCTTTACTTTCTTTTCAAGAAAACTGGTTGACTCTGTCTGTTTAACTCCTGCAGCTGTGGCCTTGAATCCACAATAGTAACCTGCTGGATCACACTTGTATACCTGAGGGCCGTGTTCTTCATCAATACCAATCAAAATCATACCTTGAAGAGAAAATTTGTTAATTTATTTATTTCCCCAACTTTAGCAATTTAATTCAACTGAAGAACAGAATGGATACCCCTCTCTGCGAAAAAACATGCATGCACAGCAGTTCATCTTTGGGAATCAGTCCCAAAATCAGACCTGGAGCTGTGATTTCCTTTTTATCCCTAATTTGTCATTTCTTACCAACATCTCATTACCAGGTGTGCAACTCCGTTTAGCAGACACTGTGTTTCTGTCATTCCCAAAGAAGGCTACTCATGAAACATACAAACATTTTTGCCATGCTCAGTGTGTAGAGAACCACAAAGTCAGGAAATACAGCAGTTTAATCCTGATACAAAGTTTACCCAGCCACAGCTCACATCACATGGTGTTATAGGACACAAAGTGTAAACAATACTTCTATTACCATGTGCCTTTTACTAGAAAGCAACTTCACAAACATGCTGAAACGCATGGAAATATTAAAAGACCAAATTTGTATTTCTTGTTTGTAATCCTGAAAAACACTGCATTACATACCTTTTCCTCTTTAAATTAAAAAAATCTGAAATGAAAAGTGGAAACATCAGGACATAACTGAGTCTTGAAGACCATCTGTCTAAGTGCTTTGAAGCTGGATAGTTTTCAAGTAACACAAACTGATCATGTCACTGAAATGCACCTGTGTTCACCCTCACTTCTTGATTCACAGCTGCATTGTCTTAATATGCATATTAAAAAAATAAGTCAAAATCAATACTTGCAATGAAAACCCAAAACAGAACAAGGTCATGGTTTTCAATTACTTACACTTGTGTAACTTTTAACTAGTAGTTAGAGCTGATAAACTTCTGAGCAGCAATACAATAGAAAAAAAATCCCCTCATATTTTCAAAAAAGGCTAAGGGAAGTTAAGAAAAATATATTTTTATTCACGTACTTTAAAAAAGAAATTTCCAGTAGTATCAAGGCATGGGAAATGCCAAGGGAAGAAAGAAACAATCCTTCCTGAAAATTACAAGCACACAAGCATAGGAAAATTGCCCCATCATGGAAACCGTGATGCAATCCTGAATGTTGCTTCTTTGGTGAGAAGTCTTAGTGCCTACTACGATTACAAGAAGTGATTCATCAATTCTGAAACTATTATCCTTAAAAGAAAAAAAAAAATCACGAAAATCCAACCAATCAAAAAGAAACCCAGACACAATGTTTAATGAAAAAGTAATTGAGGAAACCCATTAAGTCTTTTACCTCAGTTCCTGAACAGCCTAACAGCACGGTTATAATTTGCTTACAGCCAAACGTAAGAGAAAAAACAAGTCAGAACCAACCTCAGAACACACAGATGACCAGGAATATCTACAAAAAATGACTCAACACACAACTTTTTTTTAAGCTGCATTTGCTGTTATGAAACAAGACATGTAGAAATATTTACAAGGGAAATATTTTTAGGCACTTTTTCTCTACATTATATATATGATGGCTAAGTTAATCAAAAATTATGCAAATCTGTCCTATACATACTACTTATATAAAAAATCCACAAAATCTGCACAAGGATAATTGTACTCTGTATCTCTCTTTTAACAGTGATGTTTACTCAGACACAGTATATTGGGCTTGCATGGCAAGGTTTTGGTAGTGAGGGCACTATAGGGCTGGCATCTGTGAGAAGCTGCCAGAAGCTTCCCCTATGTCCGAAGGAGCCAAGGCCAGCTGGCTCCAAGACCAACCTGCCGCTGGCTGAGGCCAAGCACATCCACAATGGTGGTAGTGCCTCTGGGATAATGTATTTAAGAAATAAAAAAGAAGGAAATTGCAGACAAAGAAGAGAGGAGTGAGAACACGTGAGAGGAACAACTCTGCAGACACTGAGGCATATGAAGAAGGGAAGGAGCCGCCAGAGTGAAGACTCCCCTGCAGCCTATGGAGAAGACCATGGTGAGGCAGCTGTGCCCCTGAAGCCCATGGACATCCACGGTGGAGAGATATCCACCTGCAGCCCCTGGAGGAGCCCACGCTGGAGCACGTGGATGCCTGAAGGAGGCTGTGGCCCCATGTGAAGCCCGTGCTGGGGCAGGCTCCTGGCAGGACGTGTGGCGCTGTGGAGAAAGGAGCCCACACTGGAGCAGTCTGTTCCTGAAGGACTGCACCCCACGTAAGGTGGGCTGCTTGCTGGAGCAGTCTGAAAAAAGAACTGCAGCCTATGGGAAGGACTTGCTTTGGAGAAGTTCATGGAGGACTGTGTCCTGGGGGAGACACACTGGAGCATGGGAAGAGTGTGAGGAGTCCTCCCCCTGAGGAGGAAGTAGCGGCAGAAACAATGTGCTACAAACTGACCACAGACCCCCTTCCCATCTCCCTGTGCCACTGTGAGAGAGGTAGAGAATCGGAATAAAGTTAAACCTGTGAAGGAGACAGCGGGAAGGTGTTTTGAAGATTTGGTTTTACTGCTCAGTATCCTATTTTTATTTGCTTGTTAATAAATTCAATTAATTTCCCCAAGGTGAGTCTGTTTCACCCATGGGGGTAATTGCTGAGTGATCCCTCCCTCCCTTATCTTGACCCACAAGCCTTTCATGGTATTTTTTCTCTTCCATGTCCAGCTGAGGAAGGGAGCGATGGAGAGGCTTTGGCAGACACTTGGCATCCATCCAGGGTCAAACCACCACAAACAGACACACATAAAGAGCATCTCCTGCTCACAGACATCACTGCAGGCCCCAAAGACAAAGGTGAAACAGTATCAGAGAAGCTACATCATCTCAAATGCTGAGTCAATGTAACATCATGGCTCCAATTCAAGACTTACAACACTTCTCTCTCATTCAGCTGTCCACCCCTCTTACTCCCTCAGTTACTCATTTTGAAAATGGGTGAGAATTTCTTATATACGAATTTGCAAACTTAGACAAGAAACAGAAAAGATCGTTTTCATACACTATACTTACAGCAACCAAGGGGCCTCATTTCAGCATTCTGTGTATAGACCTGAGAAATATCTGCAATCCTTTTACACAGCATATCCACAGGGATGTCATATCCATACTTGTACTTCCAGTTAGCAGCCTCATAGCGGGCTCTCTGCACCTGGGATCTGCTGTCAGCTAGACAGAAAGAACTAATATTAATTTCACTGAACATGTACCATGTTTATTTCTAGCACTGCCTGAGAATATAAATTCCAGGTCCAACTTTACATTGTCTTTAAATATACCCATTAGAACTAGGTAAATTCTCCAAAACCAGACTGAGTGGAACAAATCTCCTAGAGCACTTATTTATTTTATATGATGTAATGCTGGTGAACTACATAAAAAATCTGACATATTTTAGATACTTAAAAAAGATGGTGAATTAAATACCTGTCATTCCTGTCATCACACAACCAATATTTTCAGTAATCTTGAATAAATGAGTCACTGTGTTGGAATCCAGTAACTTGTCCTAAAGAGGAAACAGAAATAATGTAATAGCAAACACTGTCCTTGAAGTAAAAAGAAAAAAGACAAAAAACTCCCAAAAACCAAACCAAAACAAAACAAAAAAAAAACCACAAAAAAAAAAACAAAACCAAAAAGCCAAAACAACAACAACAAAAAAAACCAAAACAAAACAAAACACCAAGGAAAAAACCCCAAATACAAACTCTGAATCCTCTGTTTTTTACAGAAGAGCCCAACCCATAACAGCTAAAAATTGTCTTTCAGGCTTTCCACTTTTTACTGCTGTAGGCATGAGAGAAGAAATTGAGAATGGGGAAGATTAAAACCACAGTATCTCGAGAAGGATAAGAGCAAGAACATGATCAACAGCACAGTCCTTTTCCCTCTGAAGAAACTTTGAGAACCCACATGCAAAAGCTGGCTCTCTTATTGCATGCTGGCCTTCAAACATAAAAGAATTTCCCCCCTTTGTCAACAGTACATCATCACTGAACTGAAACACTCATTAAAACCTGTTCTACGTGCTATTGGTATAACATTTTCTCAGCAGGAATTAAAGAAACCAGGGAACTGGTTATGGATAACTCAGTGCTTACAAGCCAGAGCAATGAATGCATGCTCAATACAGCAGCATCAACTTCTGTTTTAGCTTTACCCCTTAAACAACTACAGAGAAAACCAATATTGCAGTACTTAGTGAGAAAATGTACAGTTGAGCACTACATGGAGCTAAGAACTTGTAATAAGCAGAATGATGATTAGATACTCAGTTCAAACAGCTATATATGTCAGTGTTAGTAAGTGTAATATCAGTATTGCTGAGTCTCACCCCCACCTTTTTTTTCCCTCTCCTTCCAGACCTCCCTTCAAAAACAGACTACTTACAGGTACTTTCTTCTGTGTTACAATTACTGCAGAATCTTTCCCACGAACAGCTACAGATGTAAGTCCACCTTGGTTTATGGCCTTAAATGCATATTCTAGAAAAAGATATAAATGTTAGTAAAAAACTTGTGTCAGAGACACTAGTACAATAAACTCTGACACACCTTCCCCCAACACACGGATCTCGCCAACTTATGGCCTTTTTAATACTTAAATACTTGTGCAATACTTTGTGTCCTCAAGGTCTTTAGTACAATGTGCATTGACTCTCTTCACAAAACCACTGTCACTGCTTCCTTCAAATGTTTCTTATAATTTTTTTGTTCAAGCTTAACAATAACAGAGTAAGTTTTAGAACAAAAAAGCTATTCTGAACTTGATCAAAATTGTCCAAACTTAATCTACAGTAACCATAAATGCTTACAGAATTTTTGACATGAAGTTTAGTATTTTAAAGGATATAAGCTTCTTTTCTAATTTTTTACTGATATAGATGGAAACTGATATGATGGCACAGGAGGCACAGGAGACAGGTTTTAACCTTACTATCATATTTTCTGACTTGACATTCAAACACTGCAATGCTTTTATTCACTTTTTATAATGAAAGCTACACAGATGCCAACTAAACAGTGTTATTCATGTAAGTACAATGGATTAAGAAGCAAACACTGAGGTAACGATCATGAAATGATCCATGAAATAAATTTTCCTTGATTAATGGTTTCAAAAGCCTTAGGAACAACAACTTTAAAAACTGTTTATCTGGCAATATTTGATAAACATGCAGGACATCCTAATATCTGGCTGAGTGGCAAATTTCGGACAGCAGCTAAATGTAGGTGAATTTTTTTGATAGCTATGCATGTGAACCCAGAATTTAGAACAAGTCTACAAACAGCATAGTAAATTGCTAAAACTATCTTAAAATAACAGGAGCAAGAAACTGGTCTGTTTTAAAAGCTGTGCTCAATCTATGGAAGAGATTGCACGACAGAAGAGTAATAATCTGAAGATGAAAAAAAGTCAAATCTTGCATCTTAATATTCAATCTGCTGAGTCAGTGTTAAGGAAGGGCTCATTGTTCTGTATTTATGGCACAGTGTTTACCACTCTCAGACATCAGAGCATTTACTGGTTACCCAAACGTGCCACAAAGGATGTTCTCCCTTTCCCTCTGTACAACTCCGCTCACCTGGGATGATGAGTGCCAGCCTGCAGTGAAGCACAAAACCCAGTGAGACATAAGCCAGCACTGCCCACAAACTGGTCAGGCTTGAAGCCCCAAGCACAGGCTTTGCAACACTTGTCTATTTACCTGTACAAACATCTGAAGGGAGGGTGTAAAGCAGATGGACAGAGCCAGCCTTTTTTCAGTGATGCCCAGTGACAGGACCGATTCAGAGGCAAGTGGAACAAACTGAAACACAGGAGGGCCCACCTAAACACCTGAAAACATGTTTTTTACTGTGATGGTGACTAAGCACTAGCACAGGTTGCCTGTACTACTTGCAACCCATCTGGACGCAGTCCTGGGCCTCCCTGGGCAGGGGCTTGGGGCCTGGTAATCTCCAGAGGTCCCTCCTAATCTCAGCCATTCTATGGTTCCGTGATACTTAGGTGGCAGCAGGAACAGGTGCCCTCACAAACTAGATTTTGCTCACAACTACCATCAACCAGGCTTGCTGAACTGCAGTCCCTTCCGGCCATTAGGTACTATTATCACCTCGTTTTCAAAGAAACTTGCCAAAAGATGAAGTGGCTCTTACAATGTAACAAAGCCAAGTTGCTACTGCTGTTTTAAGTTTGTCTACTGCTATGTAAGTATTTCAGTAGCACTGCAGACATTCTCTCTCAAAACAGCAGCCCCTTGCAGTTCCCTGAATACATCACAACAGTCAGAAATTTGACTGTAGTAATTTTCTTCATCTCCCAAAACTCCACTTGGAAGAAACATCACCTCTGAAGATTGAAACTAATAGGCAGTGGGAGAACACTGATGCTCTGAGGGATTTTAACCACAGTAATGTGAAATAACTGTTAAGTCTTCTAACATGAGATCACTTCAAAGGCACATGAGTTTTCTGAGCTTTGGAAGCAGAAGACAGACCTAAAACAAAGTATAGGCATTTCAGTCCAATATCACTATGCTGGAAATCTCTGTTTCCATACTGCCATATTCCAGAAAAACCTCAAGTTTTAAGGCACTCTTAAAGCAGTACATGTCTATGCTCATCCTTGACAGCCCCCAGCTAATCTTAATCCAGCACATGGACAAAGATAAAACAAAACCACCTAGATCTGGACATTTGATTGCAAGCAAACATGAGATTTCTGCCTGTGGCTAGATGCTGGGAAACAGAGACACCCATGTGGCACCACGTCTAAGTTACCAGCCTGGCTGCAGGTAAAGTGAGCTCATTCCTGCTTGAAGTTAACTATGCACATCTACATATTTTTCCTCCTATAGCACATAGGTACTTAAAATAGCTTTAAGACAGCTTCAGACTGCGTGCAGAAGCTCTCAAATACACATACAGACACTTGTTTCTAAGACACTGTTAAGAGGTATGGAGGTACTACACATTTCTCATACATTAACCTAATGGCTAAATACATCCCAGAGGTAGAAAACCAAGGCTTGGTTTCCTCTCTGCTACAGAATGCAGAAACCATTCCCAATGAGTAGTACTGTGACAGAGATGGTGAAAAGTGATGCAGACCAACCAGCCTGTTTTAATGGCAGCGGAAGGTCAGAGCCCAGGACTCTTCTGTGACAGAACCACTGACAGCCTGCATGAGGAAGCGCTGTCCCTACCACCCCTATGTATAAGGCTCACCATGCAAGCTGCCTGCAAGCATTATACATGCTCCAGATATATGGCAGTACCCATATGTAGGTATCTAGTACAGGTAACTTTCTGTCTGTATACAGACACCTACACACAGGCACTTTCCTAATTCTTCCTTGCAGAAAGGACTGCTCGAGACTGGGCCACCTGTCCAGGAGGCCTAATCCACACAGGATTTCTTCCTGAGAAAAACTCAAGGTCAGTCACAAAAAAATCCTATATGGCTGCCATGGGTAATTCATGCAATCTGATCCCAGCAAGCTCCTTTCCTGGAGAACAAACAGATGTAAGGACATAACATGCAGTGGATGTGCAGTGGAGCCACTGCAACTGGGGAAGACAGCATCAGGATGATGCTGCAAAACAGTTCATCTGTCCCGGTTGTGAGGATCCTCCAGAAACACTCTCAAACTGCTGTCCTGCCAGACTGCGAGCTGACTGTGCTGTCATCAAGTAACCTACACAAGGAGCACCAGGATGTGCTTCCGTACAACCTGGTGCACTGCAAAAATAGGAATAACAGAATCAGAGGCCTAGAGAAGAAGCTGAAGCTTGGCTTCACGTTGTTCCAAGGAACCTGAAAACAAAGGATGGTTGCTGCTATCTCACAGGCCACAATGTGCAGAAGACACGGCATTCAGGTGTAACAAGAAAGCGCATGAGTTACATCCAAGAACTGACTGTGTCACTCTGGCATGCAGGGTTTGAGGCAGTTCAAATCCCATTTCAAACAGCTATCACAGTTCTCAGATCCCAAAACACAGCGCTCCGAGGCTTGGCAAGATTCACTGAAAGAAACACGTAAGGGGGAATAAACGCCTCTGGATAGCTGCAAGTTTGGTCTCCAAGCATCTGAAATCAAACACCGAGGACTCAGAGGAGGTCCCTCCCCGTGGCGGGGGACACTTGAGGGAACCCACCCTGGCTCTAAGTTTTCCTTATCTCATGCGAGGACCCCTTCCCCGGGCCCCACGCCGGCACGACCGGGACCGCCGCTGCTCCACGCTCCCACCAGGCTTTCCCCCACACACCGCGGGACCAGGCCAGGTGGGAATCGAGACTCCCGAGCCACGGGAGCCACCGCGTCTCCCCCCCCGCACAGGCTGCCGGGCTCGGCGGAGCTTTCCCGAGCCGGCCACAGCCCCGCTCGGCGGGGAGCGGCGGGGGCGCGGGCGGGGGCGCGGGCAGGCC
>VZTI01006034.1:266842-308907 GCA_013397865.1 Struthidea cinerea
AAAGGCAGCTTCAGCTTGTCCAACTCCATTTTTCATCATTTCTGTTGAATGCAGAGCCATTTTCTTGGTACTTGATATGAATATTTTTCCTCAAAAACATCTTTATAGGGAATATGCCATGTATCACCTGTAGTCTGTACCACACAGTCATAACAGAAAGCAGGCTGTTGGGAAAAAACAGAGGAAAAACATTTTTTTAGACTTTATACAACATATTACTAAAATATCAATTACAGGTAGTTATGACTTCCAATGCTTACCTTAGAAATCTCCATAGTTTTATCACTTAACAACTCTTATTTTATTTTCTTACACAAAACAAATTCTAAATTTTAGTATTGGAGAAAAACTAAACTATCTTTTAGTATTTTGTGGTCTAGGAGTCATTATAAATTCTGTCTTCCATCAGCACCAGATACTAATGATTTCAGCATAATGCACTCAATTTCTAGAAATAGCAAAATGATTGTTGTTCTGTTCAGTTAAATGAAATCATATGGGAATTACTCAGGATGTGGAGTTTATTGGCTTGAACCGATTTAATGACATTAATGACATCTTGTATTTGTTCTCCCAGTCTCTCCCTTTACAGACTTGACTTGCTCTATCCCATGGAGACATAAGAAAAGGAGATGTAAGAAAAGGGTTTATCACTAACACTTTCAGAAGCATCTGGTTGAACAAATAGAATAAACAATTTTTCTGGTCTATTATGTTACAAGTACACTAATTCGTATATATATATATAACATATATAAGACAAATACATAAGAAACATTACTGGTTGGTAATTATGGTTGTCAGGACATACTATCCCTCTATATGTATAATCTCAGAAATCTACTTTCCTGTGGTAGCTTCCTTAGAAGACTTAGAAGACAGCTATGAGTAGGAATATCAATCATCCAAATCACTTCTATGGCAATTCAGATGTGAAAATTAGTAGTCCCTTTGTACAAAAGAAAGAAACAAGCTGCAGCTCAGGTAACCCAACATTCATTATTTGGCTCCATAAGAAGAAATGTATATATGGCAACACTGAATGAAAGGCTGTGTTATTCTTACAAACTGGTAATTTTAATTAAATTAAAAAATTAAACATAATTACTCTGTTTGTAATTATGAATGTTATTTTACAATTTTAACCAGAGAAGGAAGCAAATTAATCTGCATAGGTGCAGTATTCCTTTAAGCTGGCGATAACAATACAGACAGACCAGATAACAAAAAACTGCATATAGAATGTCACTTGATCAATTTTTCCGTAGGAAAATCTTAAAACAGCTGCAATCCTGTTAATGTACTGTTCACAAGGATACATATCTCCTACACAATAACAGTAGTATTCTGCCATAACATGACATTACTGCATTTTCTGCAGCTGAATATTAACTATAAACCTGACTGTTCTGGGCTTTCCCTCATGAAACTATACCTATGCTAGGTTACTATTACAGTAAATACTGCAAAAATACAGGTATTTTTCTGCTTCTTTAAAATAAAGATGAAAGAATTTCTATTGTAAAACTAGAAGCATGATATTTTATAATAGTGCTGCAGAGGAGAATAAGGGATTTCAAAGTTTAAAATAAATTAAAATATCGGCACTCAGGTTTTACTGAGGCCAGGAACGGTTACAGAGTTTCCAGCCCTGGAAAGATTTGTATACACAAAGTTTTATTTATATTTACATTGTAAGCATTTAGGTAGCATTTCTTGGCTTTCTGACAGTTTTCTTGTTTGTGGCATGCTCTGTGGACCCAGTGAATTTTCAGTTAACATGGGAATTTTGAGCGCATTGGTACAAATCAATTTCTTAGACTTCAACATGATATTCTGGCATCCAGAGTTTGAAATAATGTATCTTCGATGAATATGCTCTGTGTGTTTTCTGACTGCAGCGGGAAAACTTACCAAAAACTTTATACTCCTTCCTTCTGCAGAAGGGAAGAACACTATCTGGTGTCCACGCTGCCACTTACGGAACAGATGACGTGTCAGACTGTCGGGAAGACAAGCCTTGTGATCCCGGAGGAAGTCTCTAGTAACAAACTTGCAATGCTTGCCTGATCGGAGAGTGGCATATAACAAGAAGGCATCATCTTCAGAGCTTCACAAAACAAATGGAAAAGACAGTCATCATTCACAAGGCAGTAAGTGGCTGCAGGAAGTGATTCAAATGCTGATCAAGATTTATTCATCACCAACACTGAAAATTCCCACCACTACTCTAGTTCCCTGGTAAAATAAAAAATTGCTTACCACAGGGCACCAAAAGCTGGAGTGCAATAAAAATTAATTGCATGCTACATAGAGCACTTTTTTTCTCTTATCACAATCTGATAATAGAACAATATTATAATAATCCTGCCACAAAATTTAACAATACCATGCAATGTGGAACAGAACTGCTAAAACTCAACAGTGTACCACCACACAGCAGCAGACCACGACTGCACACTGATGCTACCAGAAATTCTGTAAGTTCAGGGCACTGTGCTCTTGACAGTGGTTTTATCAGTCATAAATCCTAAGTGATGAAAGTCACCTTTTATGTATTTTTGAAGCAAGTATAGCGAGGGATATGTTTCTTTCACACACATAGATAGAGATACTAGTAATGGTACTAAAAATTAGAGCAAAATGCACATAAATCAGGTGTTGGTCTCTATTATATTGAGCCGTTTTCTTCAACTTACATATTTTCAGCAAAGAAGAAGTCTGCCTTATTCTGCATCTCTGTCATAATCTCTCTTTTCCAATTTGAAGAGTTCACCAGCATATGTTTGCGGCCCAGCACAAGCAACCGGGCATTCTCTTTTGCCAGGCAGTTGACAGCATCAAACAGCTGCAGAAAACAAAGCAAACCCAAAGATTTTTTTAGCTGTAAAAACAGAGTGACAGGGAACATTTTCATGTGTGTCTCAACTAGAGGGACTTCTAGACTACTCTCGTTTCACAGAGTTCTTAACTGCAATATGAATTATGCAGAAAACAAATTTAATTCCCTAATCACAAAGAAAAAAAAGAAACGACAAACCAATTCATTGAAGGAAGCTGCTCTCAACCAGACAGAAAATACAGTGTTTTTATACGCCAGCTCTTGCAGTTTAAATAACATGAATGACCTCGGACAGAGTTGTATGGAGATGTCAGGAAGTTCCAAGACAGCTGCGGGAAGTGAATCACGCTGGGATTTAAGTAATACCCATTTCTCATCACGGAGCCCCGGGAGCCCTGAGCACCCCGCCTCTCCAGCCTCACCTGCTGGCGGAGTTGGAGAACTACACGGCCCGAGCTGCCCTGTGGGGAAGCAGCGAGCGGCGGAGATGGAAATCCCTGACCACGGGATTAAGGCTTTGTGAAAGCCACATCCAGACTGGCCGGCCCCTTGTGAGCCAACACACTGAGGTGGAAAATTCACTTCAGAGGGGCCTTTCAGAAGTTTCTTAGGGCTGTGCCTGTTCCGCAACAAGTGCTTCTCAGGACAGGCACTTGTGCCTGGGACTTTCCCTCCCTGCTTCACCCAGACTGAGTTCAGGGAGGATAAAGGATCTGGCTTTCAGCATCCAGGTTATTACTGTGGACTGCTCACAAAACAATGGCATTTCAGTTCGACCTAGAAAGACAGAAGAATTGTTTCTTGAGATTGATGCATCTATCATATTTGAAAGACAAGGACAGTATGCACAACCACCAGGGAAAGGTATTTCCTAATTTTTACCTGCATTTGCTGCCACTATTTGTCAACATACAATCACCTGATTAATCCTTCTTCCTGCTTTTCTAGCTACTTCTTTCTTCCTTGTTACTTTTTCTCCCTGTAATACCTTCAATTGCCCTTCTCCTCTTGCTCTTTTCCCTCCTTTTCTCCTATTTGTGATCCTTATTGTTTTTTGGTATCATCCGCTTTTGATTCAGGGGCTAGAAAGAATTGTTCATGTAACTGTTGTGTTCCATTTTAAAATGCATTTAGTTTCATCTACCTGCAAGTACCAAGAGAAAGGGGTGGCCCCACTCAGTCTTCTCTCAAGCTGCACATTCTCACTACTTCTGTTGTGTCAGATCTATGTCACAACTACCCACGAGCTCACTGATCCAACAAAAGACTTTTTTTTGTAGGCTTGAGCTTGCAGCAACCCAACAGATGGACTTAAGTCAAAGGTTCAATGACTGATGGGAATACATCACTGGAGGTGGTGAGGACAGGAAGTCTGGGACTGCACTTCACAGGAAAGGACCTGCAGATGGCTCAAATTTATGCCATGAATCTGGATCTGAGATCTGGGAGAGAAGGCCAGAAGATTTTCTACATTAATTTAAACCGTTGAGCTATAAGCTGCTGTTGCCAGTATTGATTCTGAGGGACTAAAGGCTCTGTTTTCATACACATATAGGGGCTTGGTGCTAATGAAAAGCACAAATGCCTAACAGTACCTATTGGAACGGACTTCCTGCTTGCAGGAGATCACACTGGATATTGGCTATACATACACACAATCTACTTTTCCCTGGTTAAAACAAACAAAACATAACGTGAGCAGGGAAAGGTCAAATGCAGTAACTTCTCATGCACTGAACCAGTCCTGCAAATAGCTGGGTACAAATACCTAAGGAGAATTAAGTTAGTTAATCTGAGTTCATTAAAGCTAATAAAAGTTAGGAATGTAGCTACTGCATCCACAGACATTTTCATGTACAGAAGTCAACAGTGAAGAAATAATAACCATGAGTAACTTTAGCAAACCCTTACAAATTCCAAATGAAAATACTTTTTCTTTTTGCCTAATGTTTTGCTATGTTAAGGGAAGGTTAGCAAAAAATCATGTGAAAAAAAAGAAGTTAAAAAACAGCGGTTCCAGATACAGATTGGTCAATAGTGGCTATTCCCAAATTTATGAAAGACTTAAGTGTCTTGGATCCAGCTCCTGTAAGTCTTTCTTTCTGGAGGTTATAACTAGTGGCACTTTGTACCTGTTAGTCATGTGGACTTTCTTGTCCTGCATATTATTAATACATGAGGTTTTCTAGTGTGAAGTGCTTCTGGAAAAAAATTGAGAGGCTGGTATAAATTAGCTACAGCCATGGAAAAACTTGAACCAGGCTTAAAATGTAGTAAAATTAAAGGGAGTCAACATTTTAAAATTTTCAAACTCCTGCTTACATAACAACCCACTGTCCCTCCTCTACTGAACACAGAGATTAACCTTACTTATACAACTAAAATACAGAAGATAGAAATTATTTTTGTTTTCCTAAGATAAAAATAATTTTGTTCTCCCCCCCCTTATCTGACACAACTTTACTAAAGAGCATTTTATCTCACTTTAGGCTTGGGCACTTAATGCGGGTGGTCTGCAAGGAGTCACAGAACTTACATGGGGGGTTTCCTAAGTGTGTCTACTCCCACGCCTGGCTGCTTCTCAAGAAAGGAAGATGTGAGACACACAGTAACACTTGTTTCAGTCACAGAGGAAACTAACTGAACATAATGGTGTTAATATAAAACCAGCAGTAGTGATCTCTCATTTTAAAAGTCTGGGCTATTTCATTAATCTAGTATTTCCAGAAGTTAAATGAGTGTATAATGGAGCACAAGGAAGATAGATTAATTACTCTAACTCATACAAGGAACTATCTACAGAGCAGGATACAGATTTCCTAAGGCTTCACTGCCAGTCCCTTTCTGATCACTGGGTCACGCTGTGCCACGTGTGCCCGGTTTCAAAGGTCACCTGGAGGTAGGACAGCCTTTCTCCTTAGGTACTACTGGTAGATTCCCACTTGTGAAATGGGAAATCCCTACACAGTGCTGCTGGGAGGCACACCACTGAGTGATTCAGCAAAAGGTGACTCACCTGTATACACCTATAGCATGAAGAAGTAACCACCAAAAAATATTTAAATCACATTTTTTAAGTCATAAATCATGCTTGACATTGCTTAAACATTTGGTTTCACTAACTGCCATTTAAAAGCAAAACTCACCTACAGGTTATCTGCTAATAAGAGCAACAAACTGCTCTATTTCCACCTGTTAGTGCTGCCTCCCATCCAACTGTAGCTGTGAAACTGCAGAGGAAACCCCAACACAGACCACAGGTTCAGAGCTGCCATTACCGCACTCTGTCAGGCAGGGCTAAGCATGAGCATTGTCTCCAAAGTTTAGCAAGAAATTGGAGCCAGTCAAAAGAGGTGATTGTCCCACTTCACTCTTCACTAGTGTGGCCTCACCTCGAGTCCTGGGTGTAGTTTTGGGTGCCACAATATAAAAAAGACATTAAGCTGTTAGAGAGCATCCAAAGGAGGGCAATGAAGATGGTGAAGGGCCTGGAGGGGAAGCAGTATGAGCAGCACAGACGTCACTCAATCTGTTCAGCCTGGACGAGAGGAGACTGAGGGGAGACCTCATTGCAGTTGCAGCTTCCTCTTGAGGGGAAGAGGAGGGGCAGGCACTGATCTCTTTGGTGACCAGTGACAGAACCCATGTCCTGGGAATGGCCTGAAGCTGGGTAAGGGGAGTTTCAGATTGGATATTGGGAAAAGCTTCTTCACCCAGAGGGTGTTTGGGCACTGGAACAGGTTTCCCAGGGAAGTGGTCATAGCACCAAGCTTGACAAGAGTTCAAGAAGCGTTTGGGCAACACTGTCAGGGACATGGTGCAATTCTTGGGGTATCCTTGGCATACTTGTCCATGGTGCAATTCTTGGCACAGGGCCAGGAGCTGGGACTTCGATGATTCTTGCAGGTCCCTTCCAACTCAGGACATTCTATGATTCTATGAATGAATTCCTTTCACCACCACATTCATCTGACTTAAGAGTTTCACCATTTTTGGTTCCCCTTTTCCATACTGTAGACCAAGAAAATAAGCTCAAGAAAAACCTGTTTACTTTAGTCCCACGCACAGGAGAGAGACACAATGAGAAGCCAGAGGTTTTTCCCACAGGACAGCCAGTTACTCAGGGAAGGCATGTGTGCTGCTTGCCAGAAAGGCTGGACTTTCTCACTGAGCCTGGTAATTCCACCAAACCACATTCAATACCATTACCACAGCACCAAATACAAATGCTTCTTATATTCTCCACATTATTATTGATGACACCGTATAAATTAGTCTCAAGTCCTCTTAACTCAAATACAGGGGCAGTATACACATTTCTTGATTTCCCAAGAGATTATCTGTCCCTGACTAGCAAGGGAGTAGCTACTTTGAAGGGAAAGCACTGATGGATGAGTAAGTAACAGTCACTAAGATTAATCGGCCTGGTTTACTTTCTGCTCTTTAGACAGCCAACAGCTAACTCTTGGGAATTATCCCTTACAACACCAGGGATCTCTGCAATACTGCAGAAACAATTTTGTAGGGAATATTTGTACCCTGTGTTACAGTAAGACTATTTAAATTGATGGAACACATCATGATACAAAACTCTACCAGTGACAGCACTTCACACATCAATGATGGCAATCACACAATGTTTAACATGTTTTAACCTGTCTGCATTGACTCTGTGCCTGGAATTGACTTAACCTCTCTTGACACATTTACTAGAGATATGTCTTAACTCCCTATCACAATTCATTAAAATTTGCAGTTCATTTTTAGATGTTAGCTTTAGATGTTGACTCTTAACAGTCAACATTATAAATCAAAGGCAGATTATTGATTGAGCAGGAAAACTAAACCACAGAAGCAGATTCCCAAGTTGATTTAATATAGATTGAGGATGGTACAGTAGCCTCAGTTTGCTCAGATGAGGTGATCCTTAAATACAGCTCTGCTACTTGCAGAGTAAGTTCGTATTCAGAGGCCGAAGATGCTTTTGCAGCCAGGTCCAAACTGACTGGTACCAAGTGTGTACCAAGACACCTGGTGCTCCTGCACAGTCCAGTGTTCCCACTGCCTGGAGGACTTGGCTCAGTTGCAACACTGAGTGAATGTAAACGCATTACTTTCAGCTCAAAATTTACTACAACAATACCCCATGGACTGTGACCAAACTAATGAACCATCTTGTATCCTAAGTAGTGGGGAGAATGAAGCAGAGTAGCTGTAAATATATTCAGGTCAGATACAGAAGCAACAGCACAATTTATATTTTTCTGTATTCATGGTACCCTGGCTGTTATACCAGTAATGGGGATATCTTTAATTACAACTCCATTTGATTTCAACTCAAGATGCAATCTGCTCAAGATAATCCCTGAAACAATTCTGAATGTGGAAGTAATACGTTTGTAAATAATCTCTGACACTACATTCTGATGTATTATAAACTGTAGGTAAAGTTTCCAATTTCAAACAGAGCCACCCCTGTCTTTTATTCTACTGATGAACTCACAGAACAGCACAATATAAACCAAAACTGTGCAAATCAACTTCAGATTTGGTAAGACTATTATGAATTTCTCCTGTGCAGATAGGGAGGGATAAGTGCCTATCCTTTCCAGCAGAGAGCCATATAAGAAAAAAATGTTTTGAAATAGGTATTTTCTATCTAATTACAGTCATATCCTGCTCTGTCTTATTCCCAAAAGGCACAAGGAGTAATCTGACTGACAGTGAAGCAGTATTTCCTAGAAGAATTAACAGAATCACAGTGGGATGCATGACGAGAGTGAAGAAATATATACACAATTTAAACACAGAATTGAAGTGTGTGTATAACATGAAGGATGGGGAGGTAGGCGCGGGATCATCAGGGGGAGGAGCCACTAGCTTTTTGGAACCTGGCATTTTAGAATGGACTGTCATCTTCAAAAGATCTCAGCCACTTTGTCAAACCTTACACCTGAGAAACCTTTTAGTGTGAACATTATTGCTCACACTTTTTGAATGTCTCTGCTTTTGAATGGTAATATTTTCGTCATCATGATCTTTAGATGAATGAAGTTCAACCACAAATAAAAGAAAGCAAAATGGGTAGTGACAGTAGTTAACATAGCATGCTATCAAATGAACAATGCCAAGAACTCTAGAAATGATGACTAAAGAAGATATGGACAGCTGGGGAATTGCTGAATTTTATAGTACAAGTTGCAAAAGAGAAAAACAGACAAATTTTTCTGACTCTTACAATTCAAGAAATACACAGACAAACAAATATTCTTCCGCTGTCTAACTGCATTTTTGGAAGGTGACTACTGTAAGTTACTTCAGTGCCAGTCAAGTTTCTAAATCCAAAAATTTTGTTAATCAGCTACAATACCACTTTCTTTCCCAATCACTTATTATAAGATGTAATATTGATTTAAATGTACAAGCAGACCCTTTCATGTTGTGTCAGCAATTATGAAGTAGGAATAAAGATGGAAGAGAAAGGGTAAATCTGAAATCCAAAGCAGCATTCTGCTAGGATAGCAAGTGGGAAATTTCCAATTCACCATTAACTATAGCCCAGTCCTAACAACTTACTTTTTCTCTTTTAATCAAAACTTAGTGTTTTCTATTTTAGTTGTGGACTGGCAGCAAAGCATTTTTATCCATGAATTTCAATTTTCTGAATATCTTCCTTTCTAGAGTCATGTAAAAGGACAAAGGCATTTGTCCTTTTCTGATCTTCTCTGAGATATTTTTTCTCCATAGTTCATAGTTCATTGTATACTTTTATCTCTCCTCTTACTCATCTTCTTTCTTGTAAAAAAGAATAAATACCAAGATCTTGACAATACATAAGGGGCAGCGTACATGGATTTGATTTTATCCAGACATCTCCTGAGAACATGCTATTTTGTACCAAAACCTGGAGATTTTAAAAAGATTAGAAAGTATCAACCCTCCACACCAAGGAGTTAGGTGATACTGTCTATCTGTGATTATACCACACTAGGAAAAGAAACATGTAAAACCTGAAAGTGTTCCCTTTCCATTTCCACATATCAATACTATCCTTTGTTCTCATCCTTGAATTCTTTCTGCCTGCACTGCTCTTTCTTCAACACTATTTTCTTACTGATCACTACACATTGCTTCCTTGCACCTATATTACACATACATCATCTTTACACTCTTGAGGAAGAAAGTTACATAATAATGAAAAAGTATGAGGTTTTACTTATTCTTGCATAGGCTTCAGATGTGAAACTTTACCTGTCAGAGCCACTGACTGTAAATGGAATAACTGTCCTGCTCAAGTCACAGCTTCAGGGGTCTGCCTTCTTTCACTGGAAAGCTATTCTTTGAAATTACATTGATAGTCTTGCTTTTCTACTATTATCAGAGCACTATATACAAAGAAGTAAGGACATAAGGGAGTTTCTCTTATGAAAGAAACATTTATTTTTCATTTTAGAAACAATGTAAAAATCTAGCTATTGGAAACGAACTAGAAACTATGTAGCTGTTAAAAAGGAACATTTGTGAGCCCAATGGAGCTGTGCCAGTCTTAAGATTCTCATAGAGTGAATCAGAAGTTATATTTAAGTGCTGAAAACCTCTGGGTGGTGGTGGCGGCAGTGGTAATGGGATGTTATGAAAATGAAAGCACAAGCTTGACTGATCCTTTCCACAGATAGGAAATAACTCAGTGCAGGACTGAAATCGGCTTTGTAAGACTGAAACTGACTGTTTAAAAGGTACAAATACTTCAGCTCTCACCACTGTCCTATGCAGATGTCTGTACAGCGTGACTGACCTAGTGTGTTGTTAAGTGTTTTCGCCGGGTCCTATTTGTGGTTCAAAAAGTCCCAGACAGTACTTTTGTTCTTTGAGGAAAGGTCCTGCAGCAGCTGGGGACATCACTGTTACAGCAGGCACAGGCATGGTGTGGTTATGGTATATTAAACATATGCTTCTGCAGAGACATCCCACATTTTAATAAACTTGATAGTTCCACAAATACTTTAACATAAGGCCTATTTCTATGCTCACAGGATAGCAGACATCCAGGTAGAATGACATGATAACCAAGGAAACATCAGTAAACTGACAACTTGCAGTTGAAAAAAAGCATCAGAGCACAACATGCAGCAAATATTTATAACACAATTTTCACACTGCCTTTCTGCTGTTTCTCATTAGCACTATTTCCAGTTGCCTGCTACAGATTATTATACAGAGGTTACCTTCAAAACTTTTATACACCTTAGAAAACAACTGTTTCAGTAAGAACCTTTGCAGCTCTTAACACATATAAATACATTAACAAACACTACTGAAATGAGTGGTGATTCCTCTGTGAAGATCAGGAAGAGGAAAATTTTGTTTAATATGAAAGAGAACCTATAAAATGTTTTTCTTCTACAGTATAAAAATCAGCAGAGGCAAACTAAAGCACAAAGGTCTGAGAGGGAGGAGCAGCTGCGTGGTCAGAGTCCGACCTATCTGTCCTGGGTCAACCATGAAACCAAGGCTTTCAGCAAGGAGGAACCTCGGAGGGAATCTGTTTAATATTGCTAAGAGGATAACTGGTATCTACCAGATTGGAGAAAACCCAGGGGACTTTCATATACATGAGTACACCTTGCACTGCCAGTACCATGAGGCAAAGGTTCAACTGTCTCAGTTGGATCAAGGCTTACCCTGGTAAGAAACTCACTGTTCCAACAAAACCAACACAAATCTGATGCAGTGTAATGCAGCTGATGTAAAATATGGGTCAGCATTATTTATCTTAACACAGTCATTAGTTTTGATTGTGAATCTTTCAAGACTCATGTCATTTTACTACTAGTAACACTGCCAGCAGTGTCCATGCCTGGAGATCCTAGGCAGTGAAAGTCTGAAAGCCCACCATGCTAGCTAAAATCCACAAGATCTAATTTTTTTTACTTTGATGCTTTTAATGCAAGTATATTGGTAGCAGTCTGCAATACTCAATAGCTGGACACGGGGCAGGCCACTGTTTTATCTGAAGTTGTTGCAGTGAGCCATCATTAGCAGAGCCAAGGGGACCATAAAGTCCTCTGGTTTGAGGCACCTACAGCTGCAGAACCCCTGAAATTACAGGGAACATCCCAAAAGACATAAACCGTGCCTCACCATTGGCTTCCGTTCTCCCCACCCACTCCTTACCCCATTTGCTGTAATTCCTGCTCCCTGCCTTTGTTACACCCCCTGTTTCAGTTTTACTGGCTGCTGTGTGTTTTCCACGCCCGTGCTGTCGGGGGACAAAACGGCCCCCACACCACGTGGCTGGGGGGATTGCTCCGTAGTTTCTACCACGCTCAATAAACCCTTTCCCCCCACGGAGATCCCCTCCGTCTTTTCCTTTCCCCCTCAGCGCGTTATAGCTACCGGGGGTCGAGGCGAACCCTCCCGGGGATTCGCCCGTCCTCCCGCGCCGAGATCGGTCCGTCCGGCTGCAGCCCGGGCAGGCAGAGAATGCTAGGTGCTGGGACATCGAGCTAGCCAGAACGGCACCCAGAAGCATGAAGTATTTTTCTTTAACTCAGAAGATACAGAAATTTGACAAATAGATAATATTGTCAGCTCACACAAATTAATTATAGATTATATTTGGCATTTGTCTAAAGGCTCGATCCCCTGGGAACAACTGGTTATATGAAAAACTTTGTCTACATAGCCATTTTTTTCCCCTTGTCAAGAGAAACAAGCTTGAGAATATGAAAATATGACAACCCGAAAGGCTTGGACAACAGAAGCCAAATAAGAACAACTCCCAAGCCCCATCCCTACTTCATAAAAGGATCTATTTTTTTACAGCAACTTTTGGCTTGGGGACTCAGAATTATGCTTTCCAGGTATCTATATGACTATACCAGCCAGCACTTTTGAGGAATTATGTTGCATCTTTCCCTCTTTTGTCCATTTCCATGGAAAAGATGCAGATACCCAGCTAACAATTCTGGAGCATCCAGGACCAAACAGCAGTGCTCAAGTGCAAGACAAAACTGTAATTTCAGAAGTGTTTTGTTTACCAAATGTATCAGATATCAACTGGTTAAAACTGTGTTTTACTACTGGTTATGTTAACTAGGCTGGTGGACTAAATGGGCTTGTGGAAATGAGAGTGGGTGGGATGACAAAAAAGAAATCCCTAACCTATAGCATTCAAATTTCTGAAAGCCCATTTGGGAATGCCCATTCAATGGAAAGTTAAGAAATTTCACTCTTTAAGGCATGATATGCAGATACATACATATCGATGAGAAGTGAAAATGTCAAAACCCTCCAATTCTTTAAGACACTTCCTCTCACTATTGAGACTTATGGCCATTCCACATAAATGGATTTAAACAGCACAGTGCAATGTTTTACAGTGATATCATGTACATGACTTCTGATGATGAAAGAAGCATGGTGACATTAACATTAGAAGAGCCCAGGGTAATTACTCCTAATAAGGAGCAGGGTAATAAACATCATTAAGACTGGTTCTGCTCTATGACTACTTGTTTGCAGCCCTCTTATTACTACCTAATTTTATTTATTCAGATGTGTGGCAACTTAGGACTGTGGTGGAAGAAAACTCCTATCAATCAATCAATCAATCAATCAATCAATCAATCAATCAATCAGATATAGGTAGTATTCAAGAAATAGGTATTCCACTGTACTTTTCTTAAGCTTGCACTGAATGTAGAAGCTCAAACTCCAGTGAACCACAGCTCTAACAAACACCTACATCATACTTCTACTTTTTTTTTTTCAGTGTATAGTGTAAGCACTACCTAGTTTACCAAAGTATCACACAATTAGGAAATAAACAAGGAGAGAAGGCATCAGCAAGGTTGATCGGCCCACACTGGTATACCACGTAAGTCAGGAACAACTTCTGAACAATAACAACTTCAGAACCTTTGGAACTGAACTGGCTTTTAGCTGCTGTTAGAGAGCTTATGGCACACACTGTACACAGCTTGCTCAGCCATGTCAACATGACTCCTTAAAAGCTCAAGACTCAAAAATTCAAAACATTAGAGGCAGAAGAAATATTACTGCCAACTCACTGCTTCCTTTTTGTTGAGCATAGAAGCAAGCAGGTAAACGGATAAATGCTGGACAATGATAAGGACAGACATAAGCATCACTAATACTTTCTGAGTTATCTAAGAGGTAAGTTGGTATCAACAATACAACAGAAGCACAGGTCCAGTTTTAACAGTCACTACAGGAAGCATTGTGCAAGGATAGGACAACGCAGCATATACCTGAATCAGATCTCCTCTTTATATTAATATAAGTAAACATGTTAGTTTAATCTGGTTTGATCTAATTTAGATTAACACCACAGATAAAAGCATAAATCTGAATTAGCATAGGGACTATTTTATTTTGACTCTTAGTTTTTTTGCCCTGCCTCCTTTCCCCTCCCTTATTTGGAAGAACTACATAAATGTACCCTTAAACAAAATAAGTAAAAAGTAGACTAGGGATAGCCTCTTCCCTTTCATGTCTGTATCTGATGTACAAAATCAATACTGGCAAAAGGTGAGGTTTGCATTAAGAAGTGTTTGATACAGAATGTCACCTCTAATAGGCAACAATATTTGGGGTAAGAAGAGTTCTTATCATTTTACGGAAGTTCAGTTTGAAACAGGAATTCTTGTGAATTGGTTTTAAGCAAGAATACTGCCAGCATGATTGTCATTCCCAGAATGGAATTTTAATTCTGGTGAAATTGGTCTCCTAGATTCAAATAGGAATTCCTATTTCCATGTTCCAGACAACACAAAATAATCAGTTTATGAAGAGATTTAGATTAAAAGCTGTAGACAATTGTACTTGATTTTCTATGAGTCTAGATTAAAAAATAAAATTACTTTAACTTCAGTGTTAAACTTCATTGCAGGTTATAATAATCTAATAATCTCAATTTAAATATGTTTACTTAAATGTCTCTTCCAATCCTGCTTTACAAGTAGAATGCAACTAGAGAAAAAACAAAAAATGCAGCTTAATGGGTTGCTGGATCATTAAACATCATGTCAATATGTGGAAATACCTAGGAATAACACACTGTTCAAAAAAATTAGGCTTTCATGGCTTCATAAACAAATCCAAATGTACTTTAGGCTTTTTTTTACATTGTACCTTTTCTCCTTCAGAGAGCACAACTTTCAAATATGTTTTCTTTCCTACTTTTACTAGAAATAGCATATTAAATGTAAAAGCCAAGCATGAACCTAAAATTGGTTGCTTTTCAAATATATAAATAAATCCAGACGTACAAGAATGAACACAATCATTGTCCTGAGGATTATCTATGCTGCCTTTAAGATGACAGTAAAACCAGCACTTCTCACATTCAAATCAAATCTTTATTCTTACAGAGAACTGGCCTATAGTAACCCAACCTTCACATTTTCTGGCCTGCTTCCCATAGCCTCGCACTACTATGGAGACTTTTCGCATGAGAATCACTTCTAAAGAAGCAGTTCAGTTCCCTAAAGACCAGGTTTCCAATTTGGAGGCCCAACACCTCTTACTGCCACACTGATAACAATGCCATGATTATGTGAATCAGTTGAGCTGTGCAAAAAAACCCCATCTCGTGGTTTCTAAGGGAGAAGTGAAAACAGCAAGACAGAAGCTCATCCAGGTCAGAAGACATGTTCATTTGACTTCATCACCTAGATTTTAGCAGGACTTCTCTACAACATACAACAACCAACCTAATTGCTACAGTTACCAAGTTCACTGGAACATGAATCATCAAGGCAAGTTCACTCTGCTCTGCTGAATTTCAATCTTATATTCCTAGTGATTAGAAGAATCTTGTATGAAAGACATGATGCAAATTCACTCGCTAAAAAAAAAGGTATGCTTGGTGCTTGGGTGCTCCTGTAGCTCCTGTACTTACATTAACTTTTGATTTGCTATTATCACGAAATACAAAGGTAAAAATCACAAACACCAAATGGAAACCAATAGAGATCATTAATTTAACCACATGGGCTTTACTAATTTTATAGCCAGAAACAAAGGTTGCAAAGAGTAATAGGAAGCAGCACCAGGAAGAATCTGACTCTGAGAGAAAGTAACAGGGAGAAGTTGTCAAAATGCCTGATAGCCAGATTTCTTTAACTTGATCAATTTCTGCTGCTCTGTTCTCACCAGGAAATGCAAAACCAGAGTGGAAACCTCTGAAAGGAAAAATAATTGCTTACAGTCAACTGATGAGGCATTTACTCAGGGAATCCTGTCAGCTTCCCTTCCCCCATTTCACAACGTTGGGAATTTTAAAGTTTTAAGAAAGTTTCCCCTGTATTCACAAGTAGCCAGTCTGACTTTGTGCTTCCCGTCTTAAGATGTCCCATCTACCTCCTGCTCTCCTGTCCCAGTGTTGCAGAAGCAGTGACGGACACTGGAGCATACCCTTACGGGAAGGGCCAGACTTGGTGGCTTAAGGTGTGTAGTCAACACGGGCGTTTCCTTGGTGGAAGCACCCATGCCAAGCAGTTGTAGGAGTACTTCTAGAACCTCTGACACACTGATGTCCAGTACATCTTCCCTTACAGTGTATAGGTATACAAAGTTGAATATATTAAATGCCCTTTTATTTCTCTTTTAGCCACAGTCAGGAACTGCTGGGTTTCAGAAGAGCTGCACGGAGAGGAGAATTTGCAGGCCAGGCCTTCCCTCTAGGTTTCACTGGCAACTGAGTGTATCTCCTTCACCTCTCCTGAGAAACTTAACAGCCTTGTTCTTCCGCATCTGGTGACAAAAATTCTTGAGCTTGAGCTATGCTATTTTAGGATGGCCCCAATATAGGAGAGGGGGAAGATTTCAGCAGATTGGTGTCGATCTCTGAGATGTGTCTTTGCAGAAGAACTGAGTTCTTCTGCTGGGATATCCAAGGAACCCCCAGAAACTAACTGGTGAGATATGGATGCAATGCTGAATATTTCAGTCGTGAATCTCTAACACTAAAAATAGGTGAAGTTGCAAGAGTACCCCTTACTGCTTGAGCTTCTTTCTCTTCTAAGATCAGGTTACAGATGATGAAGGTGATTTTCAATGAAAACACCAAAAACCTTCACCTTTGTGCAATACTTACAGGAAATGAAAGTACAGGTCTAAAGAATGAAACACATGTTGCAAAGATAAAAATCTCTCCAGTCTTGAGCAACAGGCTGTCCTAGTTTGGACAAATTTGGAGGAGAATATTCTCTGATAGAAGTCAGGTTGCAACCACCCCTCCCCCCCCAGGTTCGGGAAAAAAAAATTTCCTCAAAGGAAAGAGATAACAAACTATTTATTTAACAAACACACAGGTGGGGAATAATAATGCTAAATAATGAGATCTCTCTCTCTCTGTGGAGAGAAAACCTGAGAAGATTTCAGAGGTCCTCTGTAGGTGCGGTCTCTCCCCTCCTAGGAGCTGGTCGGCGAGGGGCCACCCCCCCGGGCCTCCGGGAAAATTCTCCTGATGTGTTCAGATGTTGTTGAAACAGTCCAGAAGAGAAGAAAAGAACAACAAAAACCCAAAAATCCTAGGAAAATGAAATTCAACCCTCTGTCTCTCGCTGGGAGAAAAAGAGCCAAAAAAAAAAAAATAAGAGATACACAGAGCGTATCTCCGTGTCCTTGAAACAACTGCTTTGAAATGTTTTTTTTCGTTTTCTGTTCTTCTCAGGCTCAGTTTAAAGACACAGAAAAGATTGGTGGGCATAGGGTAGCGATAGGGGATACACATTATAAAGTCACCCCAAGACACAGGCCAAATATTTTGTTATTGTGGAAATGCAAACTTGAACCACCATTAGAAGACAGGAAAAAAAAAAAGAGATGGAAAAGGCTGAGAGCAAATGAACAAACACGTCTGACTGCTTTGTTGAGTGGTAAGACAAGAGTTGGTGGGAGGAAGAATTGATGAACTGTCACAGTATGACAAATAAGATCTCTGTTGGATGTATTGATTCTGAACAGAGAATGACTCATGGATCTACTTCATTCTTGCTTCATTTACAGACAGTAAAGTACTTGAACAAATCACAGATGATGCCAAAGGAGTCAGAGAAGAAAAAAATTCTTTTCCATGCATGAGATTTTGGGGTTGAATTTATTAATAACTGCTTGTTTTGTAGGACAGCTCATACAGTAGAGCTAATGTTTTGTACAAAGTATCACTGTCTTAATAACTGAACAGATGATCTTTTAGGTACATTGCACAGTTAAGACAGACTTGAAGACTCGTAAAGATTACCACATGAAAACCTGAGCATACTTGTATGTGTATTTGTCAACTATGTATGTATGCATAGGAGCTAATTTTTTTGTGTGTTTCACAGCTTCAAAAACTGTTTAGTAACTGGAGCTCAGGAGAGAAAGCTTTATTCACTATTTTTCTCGAACACTACAAGCTCCAATACATTTTTTGCTCTCCTTGTTTCATCATAGAGGACTTATAGGCATTAGGCAGAGATTTCAAAGAAGCAAAATTATGTTTCAAAATTGATTTGGGTTATTAAGCCAAGAGAATCATGGGTCACAGATGTTCTGGTTTTCTTTTTTTCTTCTTTTTTTTAACTTTGCCTTTATTTGATGAGTTGGGTTTTCTTTTTTTTTTTTGTCTTGATAATTGTCTGTATATCTGGAAAATAAGCTTTGCAAATGTGAATAAGGTACATGCCAAAGCAATGGTTCTGAGCTGAATTCACAAAGTATAATTCATCAAGGTTCTTTAATTCTGTGGCCAAAGTTGGGTTTTTTCAAAAATTTAACAGGACCATTCACCATTTTCCTGTAGACTACTATCCTGTGTCCCATTTTTCTCCCTTATCTTCATGAAACTTTTTTTTCACTACCAGCTTTCCTTTCAAGACTGCAACATCTCTCTACCCACTCTTTTCCCTACTGCTAATGCAGCCAGGAGTCCAGGAATAACTACTACAGAACCACTAGAATAACTAAAATTATAATATTAGTTTTAAACCTTGAAACCTCTTGTTAAATGTAATTTTAAATCTTTAATATACAGAAAAACAAAATGCAATAATATGTTAACACAAAACTATTAGTACCACAAAATTCACTTAGTCCCTTCCCCAGTTCAGAGAGCAATCTCCGCTCAACAAGCCTGCTGCTCTTTCCCTGGAAGAGACAAGAAATAGATGCAAAACATGAGGTGTCCCCTGCACCTGTCACAGAGCACTCGCAATTACAGTAGTCACAGCCTGGATTTTTGTGACAGCCTGTGAGAGGTGCAGGAGGGCAGATGTGGTGGCTTTCCTGGCAGGAGCTGACTGCTGCTTCAGGCCAGAGATGTGGTATGCTGGCTGCTGCCACCAGATTGGGATGGGAAGGGAGTGGAGCAGCAAGGATCTGGCTTCCTCAGTTATTGTACAGGCCTACTGCAATTTACATGAGAATTACACAAACTCACGTAGTCCATTTATAGAAGTGCTGATTAAGTTTAGGAGGAAATACTTTGAATTATCTGCCAAGAGCAAAAACTATTCCTTTGTGCATTGTCAGCCTCGAGTAACTCAATCTGGAACTATTTTACCAATCTTTTAGATGTCTGAGTTTAATACAGACATTAGAGAGGGTAAAGTTAGGGCAGAGCTGACCCCAGCTGCCAAACTGTTTGAAGAAGGGAATTGCAAGTTAGCTTTGATCCAACACACATTTGAAATACGTGTTCAGTTACTTCTAACACCAGATGGGTACAGCTAAAAAAAAGGACCTGGCTGCATACTTAATTTACAATATACCAAACTTACTGTATATTAAAAATAACAAAATACTCTTCAAACTGTTCTTGCAGATCATGCTCTCTCACCCCTCTCTCACCTCCCACCCTAGTCCCCCACAGTTTAGGGGTAACTGAAGCAGAGCAAAATGCCTTCACTCCTCTTTCACAACCAAAGAGAGGTCTCTAGAGCCTAGATATCCAGCTTGCACTGGGATCCCCTCTCACTTCCAAGGAATACTTCTGAAGAAAATTGTGATAAACAGGAAAACATCCATTTAAGAACTATGCAACAGCTTGTTTAGCTGGAGAAATGGACAATTAGTGTGTGGAAATTCCCTCTCTTGACCTTTACAAGGTGAAAGGTGAGAGCACTACAGAGAGTTACAGCAGCAGAGGACAGAGAGTACCAAAATATGATTGTGTTGGGTAAGGATTTCTGTAACTAGATACATCTGGAGGAAAAGATTAACAACGTCATGATACAGCCTGAATCAACTTTGCTTAGTTAAACTGCAAGGATATCTCCATTTACAAACCACATGTTTGCAGCACAGTGACTGACTCAGTCAGGCAAATACACATCAGGTACGGTCTTAAACAGCAGCAGCAGACTAGGCTGAGTGATTTTAGACTTTAGGGAGGTTTGGGGTTTTTTTCTATTGTCTAAATTATATAGCAAAAATAATTTCCATTCTATATTATCTTTTAATGAGGAGTCAACTTTAATGTCTAATTTACAATGCTACAGTAAGGAAGCAAAGGGTTGAAAGGAGGTGCTGTCCAGTGTTGCAGTTTTACAGTCATTGTGTGTGCAGTGCCTTCAAGTCAAATGGTCTCACCATTCCCTAGCCCTCAAAAAATCTTTGTTCCCATCCTCATGCTGCCTCATTTGGTTTTTTTTTTTTCAGTAACTGATGCAGCCACATGGTGATTTCTACCAGGAAACAGACCTAGCATAAAAACCACCTGGGAAAAAGGGGGATTGGGGATTGTAATGACAAAGCAAGAGTGCATCATAAACCTGAGAAACTGCCACAGGATGTTCCAGTAAATCTGCCAAGTCAGTAAAATTCATGATGATTTGCTAAGTGCTGGCTATGAGGACTGAAGTTGCCTGGGAAGTCACGTATCTAGTTTTCTAGAACATCAGAACACTTTGGGAATTAAATGAGTAAAAATTATTCCTTCAACTTCTGCTTTTTTTCTGTCTCCTCTCATCCCTCAAGGTACCTGTGCCTTGCCACACAAACCAGCCCCTCTCCAAGATGCCTAAGGGATGCCTAAATGGAATTACAAATGTTAGGCTGTTTGAAACAGAGAGGAATATTTCATCAATGGTTTTTTTATTTTAAACATATGACTAAGAGTTAGCTAGAGTCTTGGTCTTCAGCAGAACAGCTGCAGTTCTGGAAAGACTTCTAAATCATGAAGTTAAACAGTACTTTTTGTTAAATTTAAATTAAGACCAGAATGCATTTAAATTACCATGTTTTTGTCACATAAATCTTAAGCCTTCTCCTGTGTTTAACAACACCCTTTATTTTGCCATTCTCTAAATCACATAAGGGACGTGTTCCAAAGAAAGTAATAATTTGCAAATAGTAACACTTAAGAGTGTGTTAGAAACAGAGCAACAATCTCATTTTCTCTTTCAACCATGCTGCACACTAACTACACACTCTAACAAAGAAGTCTATAAAACAATATCCAGACTGGGTTTAACAGCTGCAGTAATGAACCCTTGAAAAGAACACAGACTGACCCATACCTGGAGACTCAAAATAATTTCACTTTTTGACAAGTAAAATAATTTAGCTTTTGACAGGCTGGACAGCTTTAATACAGGTCCTCAGAAACACTGTTCATTTACTACCTCTCTAGTCAAACAGAAGTCACAGCATACCTCTCTTCTTCAAAATGGGACTGTCATGCTACCCCAGTCAGACAGCTTGACCTCAGCAGCCTTCACTCTTGGCTTTTTCCAGCCTTTGTGCTCTGCCTCCCACTTCTCTCACATTATTTCTCCTCTCCATCTTCTCAGTTTGGCACTGTGTTTCCCTACGTAGACTGAAGAACTTAATAAGGCAGGCTGTAAATGCCCCGTATGTGCCACTCCACATCTTCCATTTGGCTGTCAAAGGCATGAGGATAGGAGCCTCCAGAAGAGGATGTTTTGTGGCAGAGTCAGCCCCCAAAGACAGACTACAGCATTCAGGGAGGTCAGCATTCACAGATGGGGGACTACTTGGCAGCAACACCCGTAACCAGAAAAGCAACACATGACCAGATTACTGTGGCCTTCCCTTCCCTCAACTGAAAGAAGTTTGGAGACAGAAGAAATGATTGCTCTGCTTTGTGGGTTTCTTTCTGTTTTTAGCAGTCTTGAAAAAAAGATTCAGAAAACAAGAATACATGCTTCTTGTCAGAAGTATCCAAAATAAGAACAAAGACATAGTCCTTTTTTGACGTTACAACACAGAAGTTCAGAGTCATGAAGAAATAAAACAGGATCCGCTAGCATCCAGCATGATCTCGCATTTAAACAATGTTTCCAGTTGGAAAAATCTATAAACTCGATAGTTATTACTGTAATTGTGTACAAAGACATCTAGCATTAAAAAAAATTATAAGTATCTCACTTAATTGAGAGGAACAATGCAGGAAAAAGTCTTTAGAAGTCCGTGTGTCTAGAAGATTATTTCTTTTGGGAAGTGAAGGAGCTATTTTGTTGCTTAGAGTGCAAATATACAGTTCCCATGCCAAAACAGGTACTATTCAGCCAGTGAGTATCTACAGGTCTATGGCAGAAATAATGGGCATCTCCAGTCTCTCATGTAATGACTCGATACTCCCTAAAATAGGATCCAGAAAACAGGAGCAGCAAAAGACTGGCTGGTAGAAGCCCCAGTGATTAACATTTTTTGTGCATTACAAAATGTAGTAATAATAAACAGCAACATAACTCATAGGACAAGTAAATTTTAGCTAAGAGAACCTTCTTCTGGAGATAAGCTGGGGTCAGCCCAAGTTACTGTTCTGTTGGATAGGAAGGAAAGGTGGGTCTTCCCAAAAATCCTCCTCATCAGTAAGCAGCTGGGATTCAAGAGAAATTTAACCTGTACCTATATGGAACAACCTAAGTGGAAGTTCATGCCTCCACAGAATCCTTCTGGAGCTCTCTGGCAGCATGGATCCTAATGTCCTTCCATTACAGCACAAGCTAAGGAGAAACCCAAAGGCAATTTATGCTGTTCAGCATGCTAATACCTCCTAGTAACATTTCTGATCAGAAATCAGGAATAATGATCCATCAAAACCAGGTTGGCTCTTTGCTCCATTGCCTCCAGTTTCTACAAACCATGCAGAACCCTGTTTAGAGTTCCCACAGAGGGATAGGCATGCAGCTGTCCTGTGGAAGGACATTCATTTCTCTTCTTCATCTTTGGCAGCATAGATTTGTCCTTCTAGATCCTAAAACAGTGTGATCCTATGTTCTGCCTGGAATTCTTCTCAGATATTCAAAACTTCCTCCCTGATCCCACCCAAATAACTTGTAAACATTTTTTCTGTTTTTGTAGTAAGTTAAGTACCCTCTTCTCATGAAACTACTCTGCCACTCTGAAACATCTTTCAGCAAGTTTATCTAACCTCCCTAGCTCACTTTTATCTACATATGAGAGTATGTATTACTTCCTAACAATAGCTTTTAAGTAATTCTTAGAGCAAAAATGCATTGCTTGTATTTACTACAAGTGAATTTCTTCTTTTATTATCCAAGGATCATTTATAAATTCATTTTAATTTCAAGAGTGTGAAAATTTAAATTCTGGCTTTGGAATGCGTGTGAGCAGCTCCTTTGCTACTCCTAATTTAAAGTAAATATTTGATTGACAAAAAACCCCAAATAACCTTAAGCCAATTCTTAGTGAAATGCCCATGGAAGTACAAAGAATTCTCAAACATAGGTATTGACAAAAGAGCAGGATTTTTCTTCAACAAATCATCAAACAGGAAGAATTGAAGCCAGTTTGAGCTGCCCTTGTCAAACAGGACTCAAGTCTCAAGGCAATAGGAAGTGAAATAATGTTTAAATGTGTACAGGATGTGGTTTGAACTAAGTAAGGGGTTATCTTAACGACAACTTTTACCAGCATAACTATATTAGACTAAATTTTCTACACAGCGGATTTACCCTCTTCCCCCAAATCCCTATTACTATGAAAGCTTACACAATCACACAGTGTTTGTGTAATAATGTTACTATTGATACCTTAGCTGTTACTATAAACATTGACTACATGAGGAAATGTATGACATTTTACAGCTAATACAGGCAAATATATAAGAAGAAGCATCTTCCCACTAATAATTTTTAATTTGTGAAACCTAGATAACTCTTTGAACTTCACTGTAACGTGCTACAAAGTATTTGCTCATTTTCTCTAGAGGATAGCTAATAATGAGGCACTCACTGTTTTACAATCAGTATACACAAAACACTTGATGAATATTTAACCAGCACTTACATTTTCACACTGCATCTTTCTGGGTTTTATGTGGGAAACATTGAGTCCATCAATAACAATATCAAATGGAAGTCGATTTTCCACAAATGTTTGAAAGGCCTCAAATTCCTGAAATAAATAAATAAATGCAGGGGAGTAATACATTGAGTTTAACAGAAAGAAATTCCATTCCGTTTTTATTAACAAAGGAAAGAAAGCCCAAATATCTCACTTTTCCTTTGTTGGCTACACTTCACATCATTACTTGCTTATTTCCTAAAACAATCACACCAAAAAACCTCATCCCATCTTTTAAGCCGTAAGTCCTACACTGGATACATCCGATAAAAGCATTACAACCAAAAATTACATTACAACTGAAAACCAAAACTTTACAGTCATCCAGATTTTCAGAAATACAATCTGAACTGTACACTTCTATAAAGATACATGCTATAGTCATTGTCACACAGCAGCTGCTAAACAAAGCAACTTTACAAACCAGTAGACAGTTTCACTACTATTAGCTCTTAACATACCCAAATGTAAAATAATCATCATACTTAGGTTCTCTGGAAGAATTATGAAATCTCTGAATGCCATTCAATATTTAAATAAACATTCATTTAGAAAGACAGTACTCCATTTGTGAGAAACACGTGGCTTTAAGGCTAAAACAATGAACTTTCTTACTAGGTCAGAAATGTAATGCACTGATTGAGCAGAACAGCAGCATCCCTCCAGTTTTTCTATCAGAAGGAAACCACAACTGCTTTAGGTTTGAGAGCCCGTAAGAGGAGAACAGACTACAAAGCTATAATAAAATCTTCAGGAATTTCTCCCTTGATTTTTGAAGAAAGATTTAGTAGTTTTTTTGCAGACACTTGCATAAGATTTCTACTTTTTGCTTCTGACTGTTTTCAATAATCACAAGAACTCTGCACTATCCTGACGGGCAGTGACCTAGATGCATAAATTACCTTTCTAGCAACAAATAAGATTTATTTATCACTGACAGAGCTTTCACAGTCCAGGCTATAAATTAACTTTCACAGGAACTCAAAACAATTAAAATTTCATGCCTTCTGCAAAGGATTCAAGAAGTACTCTTCTAATCTTGCCTTCTTCCATGCAGCAATATGGCAACATATGTCTACATAAAAAACACCGCCTCAGCACACAAAAACATATACAGCACATACAATTCTTCCTTGGAGAAAAAAATGAAAGAAGGAATTCATTTTTCCAGAAAATACAGCGCTGTCAGGCAGTAACAAACGATCACCAACTTCAAATTTAGTCAGAATGCTTATGACAAATTACACTAGGAAAAGGCCTACTTGTATTAAGAGTACAAACCAAGCAAAATAAGATGCCTCACTCAGCTGTTAAAATTTCAGGAATAATTTCCAGGTGAACAGAGGTGTACCAGTCAAAGCACAGTGATAAGAATACAGACAACACAGGGCTCAGCCTACCACCCAGGAATCAATCATCTTTTATGTGATCTTTCATTTCTCCATTGCTTAAATAAATGTTACTATTGAGAAAGTATAAAAAGCTGGCCAAGGAAATTATCATCTAAAACAAAAATAAATTGTTGGAACTTGTGAAGTATTTTCCCCATGTCCCTGCCCTAATCTCAATGTATTTTCTATAGATGAATAAAAATTCTAATTGCCATCTGACAGGGACACCAAGACACAGAAGGAAGTCACTAGGAAAGGCGTGGCAGGGATGGCAGGTAGAAACAAGTGCAAAGCCAAACAACATGGATTCCTGACTTCTGGGCTTACACCATCCAGGGACCTCCCTGTGGTTCAAAATCTGGTGAGTCATCACTGCAATACTGGATGGCTGTCTGAAATGTGGGAGAGATGAAAAGAAGCAAAATACATGCAGCTCAAATGAAGGTAAGATAGAAAAGCTCTGAGACAAAGATGAGTGAAAATAGAAAAGACAAAAGAAAGTGGAAGCAGGTGAAACATATGGCAAATACTCCAAGAGAGCATTCTTTTCTCAATGCCAACAAATGGCAATATTATTTGAAGTAACACAGTTACAGTCAAGCAGACATTTTTAAAAAGCAAGCTGTACAAGTAACTTGTCTTTACAGGCTCAGTTAAATACAAAACAAACACTTTGCAGAGAATTTTTCAAGCGGTATTTTATTTCAAGTAACAATAGTTATAGTGCAGTTCTTGAAAAGGTGGTTTTCCCTGATGGGCAGAGTAGACTGTTTTGTTCAGGGAATACTATAGCATGAGTTGGGGAAGCAGCAGAGGAGTTCAGTGGGTCTGCACTCTGCCCACTCTTTGCTCGGATCCCTCTCTTCTCCCAGAAGGGCAGATGGTGCAGGGCTGCCAGAAGGGTCCTGCTGAAAGGCACCAGGATAGGCTCAGCACTCCTCAGAAAGCCATCTCCTGGCTCTCTGGGATTTACTTCTGGAGCTGGGGAGATGCTGCAGCTTTTTCAGTGTCATTCCTTTGGCCACTGCACCTTTCTTCACCATCTCCTCCTGTCCATGTGTCCCAACATTCTCAACAGATGCCTGACAGACAGCATGCCCCACCAGCCTCCCAGATCGGCTCAACTGTTTTGCATCTTTATGAGTAAACTGGGCAAAACAGGGAGAGAAGGTTTGCTGGTGGCAAGGAGACTTATCCACGCAGGGAGATGAGGAGTTAATAGCAAAGTGCAGAAGACAAATGGCCAACTTTAATTCATGTCACCAAACACAGAAGCCTCCAATAAAAAGCCTCAGACAGACTAAAAATCCCAAGGGACAGTTCATTTTCTCCTCACCACCCATATTTCCCCAGCAACACACGAGAGTGTGTTCTCTCCTTTTCCAGAAAAAGGAATACATTAAGAATGACAGAGAAGGTCTCCTCCCATGAGAGACAGTTTTTGAGCTGCCATATTTCTCATCCTGTCTGGACACAGGGAAGAAAAAGGGCAAACCCTGGAAATAAGCAGCAGGCTACCTCATCCAGAAATAATACAAACACCCAAAGACTTACACTGTGGGAGTGTACTGGGTCTGGCTGAGCTGGAGTTAATGCTCCCCACAGCAGCCCTCACAGTGCTGTGTGATGCATTGGTAGCTAGAAAGGTGTTGATAACACACCAGTGTTTTGGCTACTGCTGAGCAGTGCTCCTACATTAAGGCTGTGTCTCCAACATTCTCCCTCACCAGGAGGCTGGTGGTGGACAAAATATTGGGAGGGGACATAACCAAGACAGCTGACTCCACCTGCCCAAAGGGATACCCCATCCATATGACACCTCCTCAGAACAACATCTAAGAGAAAGAAGGGGGCAAGGGGAGGGCATTTTTTATTATGATCTTTGTTTTCTGGAGCAACTGCTATGCAAAGTGATGCTCTACTTCCCAGGGAGTGGCTGGACATCACCTGCCAATGGGAAGTAGAGAATAAATATTTTATTTTTCTTTGCTTCTGCATGCAGCCTTTGTTTTTCCTTTAATACACTGTCTCTATCCTGATTCACAACGGTTTTTCCACCTCATTTTCTCTCCCTCCTGGCCTTGTCCTGTTGAGAGGAGTGATAGAGCAGCTTGGTGGCCACCTGGTGTCCAACCAAGGCCAACCCACTACAAAGAGAGAAAGGAGCCAATTCAAAGGATGTTGATCTTCTAAAGACTAGGATTTGTCTGGATTTTATGCAGATCTTATTTCAGCCACAGTGGTAAACAGATGATTCATCCACAGTTCCCTAAAGATATCTCCCCCCATTAGCTAACTGTTAGAAGAAATTAAAGGCTTTCTTTCTAAGCAGTAAATGAAGTTGAGCACAACTGCAGTTAGGGTACAACTAATCAAGAGAATCCAGACATGATGGCCATCAATGCAGTACAAGGATGACGTGAAGGTTACAGAATCACAGAATATGCTGAGCTAGAAGGGTCCCACAAGGATCACTGAGTCCAACTCTTGGCCCTGCACAGGACCATCTCCAAGAGCCAGGCTGGTTTAGGCAAAAAAAACAGCTATGCTATTCACAAAGGCTTACCCTTCCAAGTGAAGACTGCAATATGATCTACACACACCCCTGCCTATGCCACAGGAGCATTTACACGGAAACATCCTGCTCAACAAGACAAAGGGCACTTCTGATGAATTCCTTCAATAAGCCAACAAGTAGCAAATCACATCTCTCTCTTTCTCCCTCCCCCTCTCTCTCTCTCCCCCCCCTTCCCTCTCCAGGTAAGAGCACCAAAACAAACACAGCAAACCTTACACTAATTTCTAACTTGTTCTGACTGGGTTCATCTCACAAAGTTTTTAAGGAAAAGTCCATTTTCCCAGCCTCAAAAACATGACTCAAACTGAAGGAACTAAACTGAAACCACATTTTGTATTGCTTATTGACATGACCCTCTTAAGGCTCTGGTTCTGCACACAAGTACTGCAATACAGCAGGGCTGTTACCTCACTGCAGGACTTCCCCCCACACGCACAGCGCAGCACAGCACAGCACTCACAGTGGCTCCTGTGATATCCTGTTTCACACCACGAACAAAAGAAAAGGGAATTTTAAAAAACTCACCTGATTTCATTCATTGCCTTACTGGGAAAACAGAGGAAGGCCAACTATGCAACCTTTAAAAATGATTCACTGCACCTTCTATTAAAAAAATCTCTTCTTCACAAATGGATACACACTGACTAAATCAATTTGAAAGAAAAAGCCAGCTATAACCAAACCCATGATGGAATTTATATTGATGTAAAGAATTTAAGAGTTTTAAAGTAATTTATTGTTTAATCACTAGGGTGTGGGTGGCTCAAGTCCATTCATATCTTGGCAAAAGCACAAAGAGTTGCATTTTATTTGTATTTCACACCAGCTGGATGGCTCATGCACTATTTCACCATCGTTTTATACTGGTATGTACTGGTGCTGCCCCAGAAAAGGGTGTTTCTACCTTCTCCCTTTCCTCAGCCATTCACTCCTGGCTTTGTTCCCTCACCTACCTATGCACATGTTAGCACATGGAGAAAGAGTCAAGAGGATGAACTAAGCCCATACAACAGTTTTTAGTCTGCACCAGTCCCCCTGTTGAGGTTACAACACAGAAGATTGTCCTGGCATGAAAATGCAGCCAGGATATGGAATGAGATTGGTAATAGGTGAGACTACTGGGACCACCTTTTCCCTGACTATGCTAGCTGACTAAGTTATGAAACTACAACATTCTATGAAATGTGACTCCCAGCGTGGAGTATTACAGCAAAGCAAGAGAGGTTGGCTTTAAAAAAATAGAACTATAGGAATTATTGTTTGAAAAAGCAAGCAAGAAAAAAATGACTAGTTTTGCTACCTTAAATAATTTGTTTAAAGGTTGGTTTTTTTTTAAGTAAGTGTATCCTCAGACTTCAAAAGTCTGTTTACACAGTGAAAAGTATTTGAAATAGCAGTAGTAATAAATATGAAAATAGTAATTTTTGGTAAGACAATACTATTTCTGTAAATACATCTATATATTTATAGAACAGAAATATATGTTTTTCTTCCCATACTAGTGCACATACAGATTACAAGCTTCAAACCCACAACAAAAATGAGGGAAGGAACTCATTACTAGCATTTACAGACACTATGTTAAACATGATAACATAAATATTTCAAAACAAAGAAAATATAGCTAAACATGCATGTCCTTTGGTAAGAGCAATGAGAGTAATCCACATGAGTATTCTGAAATAATTTTAATGTCTGTAACAGTTCTAAGTGTTAAGAATAAAAAAAACTATACTAACACCTATTCAAGTCACTGCAGAAAAGGCTGTTTGTCACTTCCTCTAAACAATAAAGTTTTTGCTCACTTCAGGAATGGTGGAGAGATACTAGTTAAATTAAAAAACGTGAAACTACAATATTCAACATATGTTTTTTCCAGAAGAAGTCACAATAGTTTAAGTTTTGTACAAAAGAAGCAGTGCTTCCCCTCTTGTTAAATGACAATATCCTCAAGTGCAAGGAAAGAGCAAATTCTAATTAACAGAATATTATACTGCACTTAATTATAATGTAACTACCCCTATTATCAAACAGGGTGTATTCCAGTATCACAAGAGCAGCTTTCAGAGAAGTGAAAACATTCAATTTTTAACAGTTTCATAAAATACAATGTTATGGAGGTTGCTTTGTTTTCAGCAATGTTTCTTGGCATCAGAGGAAAAACAGAGGAATGAACATTAAGTGTGAGAAATAAAATTCAGCTGTCCAACTGAAATCCAGCCAGTTCTTTTTTTTAAGGCGCCTTGATGGAGCACTCTTAAATCTAGTTGCTATGCCTGAAGGGTTTGAATACTTCCCCTACAGTTTCAAAGCTTGGAAATCCCCTCCAAACCCCTCTAAACAGGAAGGCTTTTCTCAGTATTATATATGGCATCTCTATGTAGCCTGGATTGCATACAGTTTGTCTGGCCAGTTACGTGCGTCTCTGAGTTTACAAATAATCCCAGAGTCAGGAACTCCTGTGGCTGTAGCCTTCAGAGGCACGGTCACGAACAGGAAGGTGCTTGTAGGCACCTGGCTGCGATGTGTGCGGTGCTGCCCGTGCACAGCCTCTGTCCGCAGCGGGCACTGCTGGCACAGGACTCAGCTAGCCCACATGAGAATAACGTAGAGGAGGTAAATGGCACACGTACCCTGGGCTGTGGCACATACTGTGCACGCAGTATCAGCTGTTTACTTGGAAACGCTTTTCTCCTCATAGCCCCATACCTTCTAAGGAGACACAGCAGCCTAGCTGAATTAACTAGCCTTCCTGAGCTCAAGCAAAGAAGCCATGACATCCACGTGCAAGATGGACAACCATAATCACCCAGGCATCCCACGGCAAGTAAGAGTAGCTCACCTTGCAAACAGCTAAAGTGCAGGCAATTTAGCTGACTTTGACCACAAGCTGAGAGCCAACAAAGCAGGTAGAAGAATGGGAAGATCACAGTGGAAGCTGGGAGTGAAGGCACCACCAGATGGGGGTTAGAGCAGATTCTGTCAGACAGAGGCTTCTTAAATGTTGGAGTACATAGAGGCTTTGGAAGTAATTAATTACTCCATTTGGAACAGGACTGACATGTACCCAAAGCCCCCTTTGGGTCACTTAGGCCTTTGGCGCAACTCATGGAGTTGGAAGGAGAACCAAAGCTTTACAGAACAAAAAAAGTATCAATCTAAAAGGTAAGAGTTAGAACTTTATCTTCAAGGCTCCTTGGAAAAAGTACTGCCTCATTCAGTTGCAAAAAGAACACTGTGATGAATGGGCTACTTCCTCTTTGTCCTCCCCTTATGTTCTAGAAGAATATGTAAAATCCCTGCTTAGTCCAGATCTAGTGTGGGAACTCACATGCCCACAAACCCATCTCTTCCTGCCTTCTTAACAGCACATACATGTCTCCCATGAGCTTCCTTCCCACTGCACTACAGTCCTTTCAGGCTTATCAGAGGTATGTAGGAGCCACAAAGGGAATGAAATTACAGCATTTGCGTAAACACCCAGGAGCAGCTGCGACATGAAAGTCATCACAGCAAAAGTTGATTCTGCCTCTCAGCATACCAATTATATCCTCTCAGGCTCAATGGCATAGCTCCCAATTAAATGCAGCCAGAGTAAACAAGCATCTGACTGAAAATACCACATAGAAATTTGGTACAAAAGGTGACAGTCTTATTATAACTTTTTTTTCTATGGCAGCCTGCAAGGTTACAGCTCGCTGTATGAGATCATCAAATGATATCCTAATAGACCTTCCAGAAGCTATGCATAAGGATCTGAATTGATGCCTATTCTTAATGTGTAAAATTTCCTTATCACAGATAATCATAATTCATGCAAGCCATCTTTTCAACATATTTGTAAATAGTGTTTACTACCATTTTGATGTACAAACCTATGTTGTTTGATTTTCTTTCCTAAAACTAATTACAAAAAAGGTTTATTTTTTTTTCAGTCACAGCACAACAAACTACTTTTGGGGGATCCTCAACAAACCAAGTCTTTGTTCCTAATTTTCTACTCTGATCACATTTATTCTTAATCAATGGAAATAAAATAAAGCAACGATGCTGTTGCAAAAGCAAGACAAAAGACTATTCCTCAGTGAAGAAAAAAACACCAAATGCATTACATATTCTGTTGGAAAAAAATACTAAGAGCTCGAAACAACTCAAACTGTTTCCTTGATTAATCATTTCATTGCAAGAAATACCGATGCACTGAAGAAAACTAGTTAGGAGAAAAGAAGGAATACAAAGCTAAAGTTTCCTACTTGAATTACGCCTACTACAAAAAAAGTGACAGACTGGAAAATGAAATCCCCCCCACCTTCTCAGATATATTTGCTTACATCCTTATTTCAGCCTAATCACATAGTTCCCCTCTGGAAGCCCCTGGCTGCAGAAGAAGTCACACAGTCTGACATACCTAAAATGGGCAGCATATTTTCATCACTACATGTCTGCTTTCACAGCACAAGGGCAACTAAAAAGTCCCAAATTTATTTCTGGAAACATCTGATACATCATGACACTACCGTCACATCCATGCTCAAAATTCACTGAAGAAGCAGGCTTTAAGCTCTACAAACAACAGTAAACTCACCAAGTTCATCTCCATTCAGGGACTGCCTGCTGATACAGAACTGGAACAAGATCAGCTTGAAACTAGCAAGCAGGTGGCCCCAGAGTGATAAATGATGGAATTTCAGCTATAACACAGACTAACAGAATCTAACAACATCAAAATTTAATATAGTGTATTGAGTCTTTGTTTCATTCGATTGTATTAATTTAATCAATCTGGTTCTCACACAGGGGGAACATAATTTCTAGTATCGTTCAGATTGTGTGTGAAGGTCCTGTTACCCAGAACTCCCTTCCTAAATCTCCCCGCCTTCAACTGGTACTGCCAATCTAGCCCTGTCTACTTGACACACTTGAAATTTTCAAGCCATATAGCGTTCAATAAACCACAGCCTTTTGTTTGTTTTATGGTATTACAGAACACCAGTACCTATTAAATACTTAAAATTACTGCTACATTTTTAAGGATAATTTTATTCTCCTGTACAATTCACAGCTAAATCAGATCAAAAGTCCTGAACCAAAAATAAAATCTGTGTGGAAATTAGATGTCTGCACAATAGGCTGCACATATTACAAACACCCCAAGATTAACTGTTTCAAGTTTCTGTAACTGATAAACATGTTTAACGTCTGTGCCTGCAGAAAGCCTGAAGAATTAAACCTGGTGTCCTCTTCCATATTTTCAAAGCTGGTGAAGAACTGAGGTGCCAGCTGCAGCAAACCCCAAATCAATACTCAAAGATAAAGCAAACCTGCCCCGAGATGTGGTGTGGGCTCCATCTAGTGGGGCTCAGCTTTGTTCCATAACGCTACCACCAAATCTGTTATCTCCACACAAAATGTGTCAGAAATAGAATCATGGAATCGTTAAGGTTGAAAAAACCTCCAAAATCATTGAGTCCAACCTGTGACTGATTGCCTCCTTGTCAAATAGGCCATAGCACTCAGTGCCTCATCCAGTCTTTTCTTGAACACCTCCAAGGATGGTGACTCTACCACCTCCCTAGGCAACCCATTACATGTTTTACCACCCTTTCAGTCAAGAAATTCTTGCTAATGTCCAACTTCAACCTCCCCTGGCACAGCTTGATGTTATGTCCTCTTGCCCTGTTGCCAGCTGCCTGGGAGAAGAGACTGACCTCCACTTGGCTGCAGACTCCTTTCAGGTACTTGCAGAGACCAGTAAGGTCTCCCCTGAGTCCCCTTTTCTCCAGGTTGAACAACCCCAGCTCCCTCAGCCACTCCTCACATGACTTGCTCTTCAGACCCTTCACCAGCTCTGTTGCCCTTCTCTGGACATGCTCCACCATCTCAATGTCCTCCTTACAGTGAGAGACCCAGAACTGGACACAGGGTTAGAGATACGGCCTCACCAGTGCTGAGCACAGGGGGACAATCCCTGCCCTGGTCCGGCTGGCCACACTATTTCTGATACAGGCCAGGATGCCATTGGCCTTCTTGGCCACCTGGGCACACCCTGGCTCATGTCCAGCTGCTGTGAAGCAGAACCCCCAGGTCCTTTTCCGCTGGGCAGCTTTCCAGTCACTCTGCCCCAGCCTGTAACACTGCCTGGGGCTGCTGTGACTAAAGTCCAGGATCTGACATTTTGCCTCGTTGAACCTCATAGAGTTGGCCTTGACCCACTGATCCAGTCTCTCCAGATCCATCTGCAGAGCCTTCCTACCTTCCAGCTCATAAAGACTCCCACCCAACCTGGTGTTGTCAGTGAACTTGGTGAGGGTGCACTCAATCCCCTTCATCCAGATCATCAACAAAGGTATTAAACAGGACTTGCCCCAACACTGAGCCCTGGGGAACCCCCCTGGTCCCTGGCTGCCAACTGGATGTAGCTCCTTTCACCACCACTCTCTGGGCCCGGCCATCCAGCCAGGTTTTCACCCAGTGGAGAGCATTACCTGTCCAAGCCATGGGCTACCAGCTTCCCCAGGAGAATGCTGTGAGAGGCAACGTCAAAAGCTTTACTGAAGTCATAGAACTGCAATGTACTATAGTGTCTGGAAATTGTGCCCTCTCATAAGTTTACCATGACCTTTGAAAAGCGAATGTATACTGTAATTATAAATATGAAAGTGTATCTTTAAAACTGAGGAGTACTTGATTGGTTGGTGGGTCGTGAAAGGTGACAGAACAAAACTATACCTGGTTCTTTCACTTTTTTGCAAGCTCAAAATACTAGATGTCTTATTTTGTTCTATTTACTGGGTTTTATTCCATATTTAAAATTTAGCTTTTGGAGGATTAAAATATTTCAATTTTTAACATAAAAATCCCCACATTTTAATTATTTCAGCATTCATTAACAGCTGGCTGAAAATATAAGAACAAATAAAATACGGAAGATGCTGAGATTTAGACCCAAATTATAAACACAACTGAAAAAGACACATAGGATACTTCATGGCGTATCTAATGGCCAATCGATGTTTAAAACAAAAAAAAAAATTTGTCGTGTTTTTGAAGTGTCTGAACATTACTTGTATATTACCCTTCTAGCCAACCTGGCAGTGTGCAAGACCTACCTGTGGAGTTGTCTTTCTAAAAGTGTCAGTTCCATGTATCACGTCCTTTATTATTCTCTTGCTGAGATTACTGTACTCCTCTTCGGTGAGGTTACTATCCTCCAGCTGATGGTTGCAAACTGGGCATTGTCCACTGCAATAATAGTGAAACAAGAAAATAAAAGGAAAAAGCCTTTTAAGTAAGAAACTCCTTAAATATTACTAACTTATCAAGTGTCTGTATACGAGCACAATTCTTTACAAGAACCCCAACAGAGTACAATCATCAGAAAATCAGTTGTACTCTTTCTGTGCTGCATCCAAAACCTACTGAAGTCACTAGAATTGTTTTTACGTGATTTAGTGAGAGCAGCACAAAAAATTTAATTCTAGTGACATCTGAAGACTTAGCAGTAAAACTCTGCAGGAAAGCATGGGGGAAAACAGAATATTTAATTCAACAGCATTTATTTAAGCCTTGAGAGACAGGAGTTCAATCCTAAGCATTACCGCAAATTCCCACATCTCAAACATTTGAAAGTTTCCCTACTAGACAGGAAAGTCATTACGGATACACAGAGCCCCGATCTCAATGTGGGAAGGTGATGCTGTTGCACTGGCCTGAACAGAATATATGAAACAGCTGTAGACATGTTAGTTGAAGCTAGCAGGCACACCACAGAGCCTTGGTCTAGCTATAAACCCATTCCAAAGTGTCGCAACAAGAAAATGCACCAGTGAAATGCTCTACTGTTGTGCCAATGACTGCTCCTAACAAAAAAAGCTAAGCTGTATGTGCCTGGTTTATTAAGGTTTAGAATAATCAAACCTGCCACAGGTATAGGAATAACCCTGCCCAAAAGAATAAGGAAAAAAAATGAAAAAAACAAGAAAAGCAAGAAAAGGTAACATAAATCTGTTGTATGGTTGGAAAATCAAATAGTGAGCAATACTGACTTATTTGTGCCACTTATCTTTCACTACCAGACTTCCCCTCAATTCTAGGCTGTTTGCTCAGATCTCTCCAAGGTGGTCAGAGCGAACAGACTGAGAGCAGAATGGGACTAAGACAGAAATACCCTTTGCTCGGAAAGCCCTCAGGAATATTAAGTCACACTGGCACATCTGTACAATGCCCAATAACACCAGGGACTTTCTAATATCTGGCTGACTGCACCCAAACAGAAAGCAGCTTTACACTGCTATCTCCTGACAACTAATCACTGCTTGTTTATTGCTAAAAGACTTCCATTCCTGCTCTGTAGCACAGGCTGTCTCACATGGATCTAGAAATGCAGACTGCTGCAGATGAAAAAGCTCTGCAGGTAGTCAACCAATGCCACCAATTGGCATTCATTTCCCAGAGCCATGAACACTTCCATGAGGCACAGCTGTGTCAGGGACTGTGTGACTGCAAGCAGCACTGGCACAGTTTCCTTATCATTTACATCATCCACTTCTCAGTATTCTTTGTTTCTCTGTTGCATGGCCAGCAGCTATGGTAGCAACTGTAGTCTGCAAATCCCAAATCATACATTTTTTTTTTTTTCTCTAACACATGCAAGAACTCTCCACTGATTAGTCCATGGACATTTTTTAATACTAGAATATCAAAGAGATTGAAAATCCAGCATAAAAGATCACAGAATAGAACAACAGGGGATGTGAAAAAACAGCCCCCAAACTCTTTAGTTTCCTTAAGAAGAGTGCTGGCATGTCACAGCAGATCCTGAAGATTTTTCCAGAACAGCGTGAGTGAGGTTACACTACAGAGAACACTCAGATCCATGCCAGCCAAGAGGCACAACAGTGTATCTCACCAATCTAGTGCTGCAAAACCTTACCAGCACCAGGAAAAGGCCACAAATGAAAAGTTTTATAACTCTCAAAAGAAAAATGGTCAAATTTCAAGGTTTGTTTGTAGGGGGTTCAAGCTTCTGGCTATCACTGTTTAAAGAAACTAGGAGATCAGTGCTAGAGGAAGAAGAAAATATCCTGCATATGAGCATCTTAGATACAACTGCCAGTATTTATACAAAATCAGAATAACCTATGAATAAGCCTATTAACTTGTCAAAGTCAGTTTAGGAAAAAAGTAGTTTTAACCATGGATTTTTTAACTCAAGACTCATGTTTTAAGACATCAGTTATGCTGACTGCAGAGAAGAGTCTAGTAACAATCACTGAATGAGTTTCAGAGATACATTAAGGGCTTTGTCCCTTATGATTAGGACCAAAGAGAAAAACCAAACCCACATAAAAACAGCAACAAAACCAACTAACTCTTTTTTGTCTTATCTGTCAGCATCCATTTTATTTAAACAAAACAAAGTACTTTTATTCTTTTTATTTTCTTGAAACCCTGTTAATTTTATTCAAATACTTATCCAAGTAGGCTTCCTCAAACTTGTTTAGTTCAAAATAAAGTGTTCTTACAGTTCTAACAACATAACTACTATGTAACTACTTGTCACCACTTTGTTCACAGATTCTTAATCCATGATAAGATGTGAGGTGATCTAAGTCAGTTTAGCTCTCAAAGTCTTTAACTGTTTACAGACAGTAAGATAGAAAACAGACTTAGCTCTTAGTCAAGACAATTGACTTTAGAATTTTGAAACTCTTAAAGGCTGGAAAAGGTTGTCTAAAATATGATTTATTATTATAACAGAGTATAGTACCACACACGTTCATACATAATAATAATAATCTATTTTATAGCAAAACAATTCTTAGAAGAGTGAGTTATGCTGTTGTTTCAAGGGCTTCAAAAGCTGCGGGCTCTATATGAGCTTTTACTTCAGAGTACGCAACATAAAGTACGTTTATAAACCACCTAAAAACCCCATAATCCATTGGAGACATTCTCATGATTAATACATTTATAGCTGCCAAATTGCTACAAAAGCATAGAACAAGGTTTCAAATAGAATAACGTTTAAAGTAGCAGTTTACAGACATTAAGAAAACTGCACTGTAATAGAAACACACATCCAAGCTATGCCTGTGAAAACCTAAGAACCATTTTGCCTTCATTGATAATCAGATAGGAAGGGCGAAACCTTCCATCTGTACAAATTAACTGCAGTGTGCAAATAGTATCAGTTTTCAAGAACGTAACACTTTACACACCAAAGCTGCTCTGCTATATATCATGTTAAACAACAGTATATAAAGCCAACAAAAAAAAGTCTTTAAATCCTAAACAGTAGACAAATAAGCCACACAGTAAAACTTTTTTATTTAAAAACTCTTATATTATGCTGTATTTTTCCATCCTGGCTCTGCTTAGCATAACTCTTTTCCAAATGTGCATGCTGGGTCTTGTTTAATGTACAAGAGTGAACTGGAAACTGAAGTTTGTGAAATCATATGTCACAACAAAGGCTCATACCCTCAAGGATTAAAATATTATTGTGTATAAGGAAAGCTTTTTTTTATTACTATTTTTGAAAGAAGAGTTCAAGATGGAATAATCAAGACATCACCTCACTTATAAATAAAATGTTGCATTTACCTGTGTTTAATGTTGGTCAGGTGTCCTCTCCAGTTCCCTCCTGGTATACTAATATGTACAGAGGGAAAGATAAATAAAAACATTAGATTCTTATTTAACAATATCTGAATTTCATGTCAGAATAACTATATTTTGGTCAACATTTAGAAATAAAAAAACAAACAATCATCCACCCTGCATAGGAATTATACAAAGATCCATATTAATTTAGTAACACCTAGAAATATTATATAAAGAACCAGCATTTAACAGCATGGAAACAACTAACACCATCAACCTCCACAGTTTATGTTGTCCCCAAATTTTAAGAACCACACAAACAATCAGGGTGCACTGAAAACTTTTAAGTTACTGCCCTAAACATTCATAAATCATTGCAATAATGGTAGTGCATTCCCACTGCCACATTTTCCATCCAGAAAGACTAACTTGTAAAATAGCTCTGTAGCTCACATAAATCAAAGCCAACAGTTTAAAAAAAAAAAAAAAAATCACAGATGGGCTCACATACAACCTCATGACAAATACGGAATGGGCTCAGGTGAATCCCATTGTGCATGCACAGCGTAAAAAGTCGTAATATGCGGTCTGACAAACACTTCTCATGACAACAAACCGTGCAACCTGCTAAATGCTGTGCTAAAACAAAGAGCCTCCTATTAAGACTGTAGAGAATACTAGGAAGTGAACAAAGTCAATACACTTAATCTTCACTTTACCTAGTGGAATTTGCTGCTTCTTTCCTTTAAAGAAAGGAAAGTTATCTAACTTTCAACTAGCTTACTACTTCTATACTCCAATAAATTACAGGAAAAGCCCGTGTACATCTGTCAGTATTCCTCATGTACCACCCCAGAAAGAGATGAAGTCAGCTATTTTGAATTGCCATGACCCACCACGATTTCCTAATTTTTGTACCAAGGAGTAATACTTAACAGGTAAAAGATAAAATGAAACCAGTAAAAATTTTAAACATTTGCAATAATTTGGGAGTAAAAATAAAATGCAATTTTTCATGACAACACATCTCTTGTGGAGAAGCAAAAATCAAAATGAGACATTGAGGGGTCTCAGAGTTGATCTGTGGGATAATCTGAATCCCTCTTCCTCATGAACTGCACCTTGCTATTGAAACATTATTTACCTTTCAAACCATAGCTTTATACTCCGCATAAATGTTTTGTGAGGGTATATCTGGTTCTCTCTCAAATATAAGAGGATACCGAAGAGCTCTTTTTGTAACTCAGCATCTTTCATACCCCTGCTGAAGTCAAAAAATGATTGCAGGACATCCAAGGTTGGGACCACATCTTTAGCCAACATTTCATCATACAGTTCAAAGGCAAGTTTCATTTCTTGGTGACGGCTGGCTGCTTTGATACAAGATTCATAGCATGTGCGTGAGGGAATCATAACCTTTTTTACTTCTTCCAAAAGAGTCAAGGCCATTCTCCATTGATCTGAGTTGCTCAGCCCCTTGATTAGAAGGTTGTAAGCCCCACTTTCTATAATCTTAAATCTGACTTTCATGATATCATATACATCACAGATTTCTGAAACCTGTCCCTGCCGGACACACAGTGTCAGGTATTTGACCAACACATTATATGCAATGTCACCATTACGCTTTGCCAGGTGGGTCAGCAAGGACTTGGCCACATCAATGGGGCTGTTGCACCTGATCATACTGTTCAGCATCACCTCTTCAAATATTTCAGGTGATTGGAAATCTTCCCTTAGTTTGTTCCATTCCTCAGCCAGCAAAGGTTTTTCTGGAGGTTGTACATTGCTAAACTTATGCCTTGACTGAACATGACTCATTGACCACTTCTTTGCAGCTCCAACAGAGGAAGAAAAGTGGAATTTCCCTTTAGGTATTTCTTTAGTCTCCTTATTCCATCCTTTTCCTTCTTCGCAATCAATTTCAGACCCTTTCTTGGTAGGTAAGATATCACTTTCTTTGGGGTCCACTGGTAATGCAGTGCTGGAAGATGTCATAAAACTGAAATAGTTAATTTTTTCCCTGTTGGGGATGCTGAAAGAGGCAGCAAACAGTTGTCGGCATCTTGAAACAGGCCAGAACATGTGACATTTCCATAGCAAAGCCTGAAAACCCTGCTGACTAGTTTGAGAAAAGAGTGCCATCACAAGACAAAATTATCTATTAGTTCACTGTATCTGATGAAGTTATAAAATGAAAAATACAGTTCGCATGGGCATGTTTATTAATAAAAGCCCAAGGGCTGTCAAGCTGTATAAGCTTCTGTTTCAAAATACTTGTTCTTTGAGTCTTTTTTGTCTCTTATGGACACAAAAAATGGTAAAATCTTTTTTCACAAAAATTAATCTCTTAGACTGTGAGGACAATCATCCAAAACGAGGGTATCTTTCTTTCTAGAGAAGATCTTTTGCATATTATGATTCCTGTTTGTTGGTTACAGCAATGAGGAGTACTGTCTATGCTGTACGCAGAAAGGAAACGCTGACACAGCTACGCAAAAAGCACAGGGTTTTTCTTCCTGCCTTTGTCCAAGTCAAGATATTTCCTAAAAATAAAAACAACACCACGACATCATGAGCTGCTCCGTGGTTTCCTGTGATATTTACATCTGCATGCTAGTAAACACGAAACTCAAGGTTACTCGATGATTTCAGGTGAGAAATCCCAATCCTGATCCTTTAGGCAGTCGCAGGACAGGGTTCCTACATTGCTTCCCTCACATTTTTCACCTGGTGACAAACTTCCATATAACTTGTTTCCCCAATCCCAAATCCTTGGTAACACCGCTGCCAAAGAAGCAGAGCAACACCGAGGGCGGCAATTACACTGAAATCCCAGGTACATGTAAGGTAATCCAGGTAAATACCGGGAGGTCCGCAGGCGGGTCCGCCTCACGGGGAGACCCCGCACGGCCCCACGGCCCTCACTCGGTGCCCCGCGGGCCCGGTCCAGCCGTACCGCAGAACTCCCAGCCTTTGGGAAAGTCGCTCCCGCTGCTCCCGCTTCCCACTCCCCCCTCTCTCTCCCTCATCCCTCCGGGAGAAGCCCACCTAACGCGGCGCGCGGCGGCCACGCACGGCAGGCGCGTGCCCCACGGCAGGGCAGGCCAGCTTCCCATTGGCCCGGAAGCGCGTGGCGGGCCCGCGCCCGCGCGTGGAGCCAATCGCGTCTCACCGGGCGGGGCGACATGTGATCCGCGCGCCCCGGTGGGGGGGGCGGGGTTGCTCCGCCATGTTGGGTGCGGGCAGGAAGCGCCGAGGGGCGGAGGCGCGTCGCGCAGGGCGGCGCGCATGCGCGGGGAGG
>VZTI01006034.1:309088-339748 GCA_013397865.1 Struthidea cinerea
AGTGCTGCCGTAGTTCGCCGTGTCTGAGCTGCCGCAGGGGCCGGGGGGGGTCCCGCAGTCGCCCTCCTCAGAACCAAACTCCCATCTTTCAGAGGTCGGTGAGAGGGAGCGGTGAGGAGCTGTGGGGGCTGCGCTGCCCAGCACCTGCCCCTGCGCGGCCTTGGCTGGGAGCGGTTTGTTCGCGGTGAGCGCGTCCAGAGCTGGCGCAGGTGCGCAGCGGCATCCCCGACCCGGCACGGAGCGGCGATCTGGGGCTGCGGCTCGCCCCTCGCAGCGTCTCAAACAGTGCTGCCACTGAAGCAGGAGCGCTGCTGCTCTGTCAGGCATCCCCGTGTAGCTGCTACCGCTGCATACCTTGCAGTGAATCCGGTGTGTGCAGTCATTGAGAGCGGTGCTGTGTGCGCACTCAAAATACTTATGTGACGTATTTTTATGTAATTTATGTGATTGGTCTGTGCTCCACTCATTTCCGTCTAATATTTGTGTTACTAAACAGCACAACCGGATAAGCCTCGGTATTAACTCTATTTTTCAAGCCCCTTGTTACGTTAGAACTCTGTTTGGAGTACAACGTGAACGTTATTTTCTGTGTCAATCAGCCAAAAAGAGTGAACAAGAGCTAAAGGATGAAGAAATGGAATTGTTCACAAAATATTACATGGAATGGAAAGGAGGGAAAAAAAGTGACAGTATATCATATGCAAACATACCACGATTTTACTACAGGGTAAGTGAAGTATCCAGATAAACTTTTAACAAGAGGCTATTCTGTGTTATAAAGAAAGTTGTGGTCACTCATAAGGACCCTGCAGCTTCAGAAGCTAAAGTAGATTGAAATCTGAGTGATGTGGATTGGTTAGTCTAGTTTTTTGTTTTGTACAATTGTGAATTTCAGTAGTTTTAAATAATTAGTAAGAATCTTATCAAAGGCAGTGAAATTGTTTGCTAATCAGGCTGCTTGGTAAAGATAGGAAGTTCTCTTTCAGAGGCACTTAATGTTCTGACTAAATTCTGACATCCCAGTGTTACACGTATGTTAACATTCTGGTTCCTATTTAGATGCGATAGGATGCCGCCTCATGAAAATGGTGGGTCATTGGTTTTGCAGACTAAAGATAAATCTGTTGCTTGCATCATCCAGCAGAAGTGCTTGGTCCAGCAACCTAATTGGGAGATGAATCAGATTGGGATGGGAGCACATGTTGACATCTTGATATTGCTGGCACTCATCAACTTGACCACTCAGCTTTTGTCAAACCTCTCATGGTTGTGTATTCCTTAGGATCTCACATTTCTGCCAGTTAAGTTCTCGAGTGCCTATCTTTCAATCGATGGATGCATGTGCAACTCTCCAAATTCTGGTGGTGCTGTGCAGTTTGGCACATAAATATTGGCAGAATTTTTACACTAGGTGTTCTTTCATCTTGTTGGCCAAAACAAGTCTAGTAGACATTTACGCTTTTGAGAGTCAGGCCTACCACAAAATACAATGTGCTGCTCTCTCCCGAGTAAAACACAACAGTAAATGTCTTTTATGTGTGAGCCCTCATATCTAGCATGGGAAAGTGCTTACTGGATGGGTACCTCAGCTATGAGGTACTTAGAGTGTCTCTCACTCTAAGTGAGATGTCCTGCTTTAAATAAATACTTCATTATTGAAATGGTTTGAGACAGTATGCAAGTGATATCCCTTGTAGCAGAAGCAAGTCTGGTAGACTGGCTATTTTCTGTCACGTAAACAACTTCAATCAGAGCATATGACTCAAGACTACCTAGGACTACTTGCTGTATGTGTAGTTTTTAAATGCTACCACTGTGCAGAAAATTAAAATGCAACAATGTTTCCAGCTGCCAGCTGAAGATGAAGTCTTGCTTCAGAAATTAAGAGAAGAATCTAGAGCTGTCTTCCTGCAAAGAAAAAGCAGAGAACTGTTGGATAATGAAGAGCTGCAGGTAGGAAATTAATTTCTGTATGTCTTGTAATGGCTTCTGAATGGATTTAGATTATCTCCTGTCAGAGTTTGATTATCTCCTGTCTGCCCACAGAATCTTGTGGTAAGATGCTTTGTATTTGGGCACACAGTACTAGGTAAAGCTGAAGTGCTGCATAGCCTTGGGCTGGTAATGCCAGTGTGAAGCTTCCTCGTTATGATGTATATGAGGACTAAAGTGATGGCTTCTAGTTTTCCAGGATGTTGCAATGATTTCCCTGGTGGGCCCAGACGATGAAATAGGTTCTGTTTGTGTATCACTGAGAGACACTCCAAAGATGGTTAATTTTATTGCACTGCAAAGACAGAAGAAGTGTGACCCTAGAAATCCTAGTGAGGGAGAGAGAGTGTGCATGTGCTTAACAGCATTTAAGGCGGTGGAAGTAGCGCATACGCACTTTTCTGGCTGAACTGACTATGTGTACTGATTAACTGAGAGAACCTTCAATCAAGCCCACATTTTTGCTGAGTTTCTTAAAACACTGTATCTTAAGTACATTGACATCTCTAAAGAGATATCTTCTTAACCAAATATAAATACCTTTTAAGAATCTGTGGTTTCTACTGGACAAACATCAGACATCACCAATGATTGGGGAAGAAGCAATGATCAATTACGAGAACTTCTTGAAAGTTGGTGAAAAAGCTGGACCAAAATGCAGGTAAGGCTTTCTTCTCTTGTATGTGCTCATTTTGACTAAACCTAAATGCTGCTGTAACTTTCAGTTGCTAAAATAGATGGGAACAGTTTAATGGTGAGAAAAAATCATACCCATGTAGTTACTGATGAACTGGTTGCTTGACATCCTTGCAAAGGTGTACTCTGCATCTCTGAGGTGACTTGTAATAGAGGTGCGTAAAAGAATGGTAGTGCATCCTTTTGAAGAAGAAATTTTTATCAGCATTAGCATTTTTATGATGTTAGTAGTCAGCAAACAGCACGTTATGTATTTGAACTGGAAATCATGTCTCCAGTGATATTGCCCAACCTTCCCTAATATCTTCTGATACAGAATTTTCTACCAGATGTTCCGTGCACAGCACACAGTGAGTGGTCCTTCTTTGCACTCCTGTTGGAGATGGCTGTTGTGCACATGGCTTTGTGATTGAGTTTTGGGCAGAAGCAGATTATTTGTCAGTACTGGCAGTTTCTTTTATGAGCATATTGTTGTAGAAGATTGGAAGCTACCAAACATATTGTACTAAAGAGAAATTAAATTGAACAAAAGCTCTCGAAAGTTCTACATCAATGAAGAGTCTCGTGAGCAGAAAAGGTAGCTGCTTTTTATTGAGTTTACTGTTATTACTTGGTAGGATCCCACTTGATGAGTGTAATGTAGCATATTAACATGTTGTGTGTTAAAACATTATTTTACAGGATCTGTAAATTTCAGATACTGTAACTGGATCTGTCAGTGCAGTGTAATCAGATGCATAGAAGTAGCTTTCTGTTTATGTTTTACAGACAATTCTTTACAGCGAAGATCTTTGCTAAATTACTCCATAATGATCCTTATGGGAGAATATCTATCATGCAGTTTTTCAATTATGTCATGCGAAAAGGTTAGTGGATGCTTCTTCTGCTTAGAGAGAAGTTGTTTCATTTTAAGGCTATTTTCAGCTTTATTAGTTACTTGCTATTCCCTTCAACAGCAGTGAGATCTGCCCTTAACTGCAAATGCTGTTTTTCTTGAGGCTTGGGATTTTTTTCTGGTTACTAAAAGGTGGGAGTCCACCATACCTCTAAAATCCACCTCTCTCCCTTGCCACAGATATCCTTGATCTGTTTGTTATGTGTATTGTCATTCTGATTTCCTTTATTCAGGCAATGTGGTGAAGTGCAAAACAATATAGTCCCATGACAGGTGTGATCTTAACCATTATGATTGGGCAGATAGCTTTGTTTGCTGTTTGTCCTTCTACAGAGTGGTGTTGTCTATGTTTTCTAACTGATTGTCAAATATGTCAGTACATTTTTGTGCTTGTCACTGTAGCCTTACCATATTTTCAGCTATTTTTTATTAGAAATAGCCACTTGGGCTGAAAAATGCCTTTTTTTTTTTTTAAAAATCTGTATCATACGTTGTTTGAAACACTAGGCTGGCTAGCAGAAAGGAGGATTGTCTTATTATCTGTTGCGCTGCTAGAGCCTTCAGAAGAGGAGAACGGCCCCTTTCTCTGAGCAGCTCAGCCTGCTTAACTTAAAATCTTGCAGTGCAAGGGATGAGAAATGTGTTGAGCAGGAAACGTGATACGCAGGTGTGCACAATATGCAAGAAATTAGTCATAGACCCATTTCCAACAACAAACCCAAAAGCTGCAGGATAGGAGGCTTGTGGCAAAGTCTATTAAAATTGTATGCATTTCAAAAAGACCCAACCAGATGGACACAGAGGTTCTTTCAGAGCTTTGTTTCACCCAGAAGTTTTAAGTCTTGTGTATTTAGGATGATGCCTTTTTTCTAAGCAAACAAATAAAATAGTAATAATAAAAAAAGCTGCCACCACCAAATAATTTCATGTGTGATGTGTTTACCTTTAAACTTAAGTCAGCAAAGAAACAGCCTCACTGTAAAACCTCTGCCATCTGAGTGACACTTAGCCCACCATGAGAAACACTTACCTTGAAGAGTGAATGTTTTGAAGGACAGCTCATATTGTATAAGAGGAACTTTTGAACTGTTTCTTCATAAAATGGGAGTTAAATTTAATGTTGAGTATGTGAATAATAGTTTTTATGCCTAATCTATACTCCATCACTGTTACAGTCCTTTAACAATGGCCTCAAGCACATTGTCCTGTAGATTGTCCAATTAATGTGCTTTCTCATTACAAAAATAGACGTTTGTGCAATTCTAATTCTCCTCTGGTAGCTCAGAACTGAGGGCAGGATCTTTGGCTATAGCTGCAGTGTCTAGTGCTGTACAAGGGGTTGTAGCAATCTGTATGTATATGACATTGTACAGCTGTTTAATGCAGTGAAAATGCACTGCTACACATTTCTAAGTCAGTGAGAGTGAACAAATCCATATGATTCCGTATAGCCAACTGCGTGTGCTTGCAGCCTGGAAAACCTGCGCTGCATCAAAAGCAGCATGGACAGCAGGTCAAGGGAGATGATTCTCCCCCTCTGCTCTGAGACTTGTGAGACCCCCCCCTGGAGTCATCACAGGAAAGATGTGAGCCTCTCCTATGACCACAGGCTGAGAGAGTTGGGGTTGTCCAGCCTGGAGAAGAGAAGGCTGTGGGGGAGCCCTCATTGTGCACTTTCAGTACTTAAAGGGAGCATATAAATGGAGGGAGAGCGACTTCTTACACAGGCATATAGTGATAGGACAAGGGGAAACAGTTTTATATTAAAGAGGAGACATGTAGAGTAGATGCTAGGAAGAAATACTTTACTCAGAGGGTGGTGAGGCACTGGAACAGGTTGTCCAGAGAGGTTGTGGATGCACCATCCCTGGAAGTGTTCAAGGCCAGGTTGGATGGGGCTTTGAACAATCTGACCTAGTGGGTGGCATCCCTGCCTGTGGTCAGGGGAGGTTGGAGCTAGGTGATCCTTAAGGTTGCTTCTAATCCTAGCCATTCATGATTCTGGGATACACCAAATAAAATGTGGTGTCTGCTCATCCATTTTTCACATCTAGTTATTATAAGGCAGTCTTGGCAACAGTAAATATTTGTATTACAAATAGAATATATTTATAAAGTGTATATTTATAGTATATTGCCAGTGACTCTTAAAAATTTAGAGACTGAAACAGTGTTTCTAAGCAGTACATGACATGGCTTTGCTTAAAGCTCAGAAAAATGGGAAGAGGCATTTAAAATCCAGCTGTGCCTTGCGGCCTCTAGAATAACCTCAAATTTTGGCAAGAACTCAAAAGCCCCATAGGTTTCTTGCATTGTAATTCTGTTTTCTGTTTCACAGTGTGGCTTCATCAGACAAGAATAGGTCTCAGTTTATATGATGTGGCAGGACAAGGCTACCTCAGAGAATCAGTAAGTAAATTCTTGATTAACTTAATGTCTCTCTTTAATCAAATGACAGAGCATCAGAAATATTCCAGTTTTTTTCTAGTCTTGTCTTGTAAAAGCTTGTATCATAACATAGATTTGGGGTGGGCACATTTGTTTGGTTAAATTGCAGTTAATGTATTCAGGAGATTTGGTGGCGAGGGTGGTGCTAGCCTTTCAAATTTATGGGTAATTTTCCGAAAAGGGGATTGTATCTACAAAGATTTCATGTCATTAGCACTTTACTAGATTTAGTAGGATATGGTAAAAATAACAAATTATTCTTCAGTGAATTATTCTCCTGTTCTAACAGGAGGTAATATTATAAAATAAATAAAAATGTCCTAGTTACTGCTCAACTTAAAGAAAAAAGATTCATTAAAGAGTATTCAGCAGTGGGATAATCCAATCAGGAGTTAAGCGTTGATATATGAAAAAGGTACAGTTGACTGCATTTATATTTACATATAAATATCATGTATTTTGTTAAACTCTGCTTTATTAATAGATTGTTTCAGCCCTAGAATCACATGTGCATGTATATGATCTGGGATTTCTTGCACAGAGACAGAAGCTTTTTTACCTGCTTTCATGCTCTTTTCTGCATTGTTTCAGGACTGTTTATTTTTAATAAAATACACTTGGAATCCAGGGAGGAATATAGCAAAGATGCAACAGTAGTGGTGTTTAATGCTTGTTTTCTTTCTTAATTCTACAGGATTTAGAAAACTATATTTTGGAACTCATCCCTACTTTGCCACAACTAGATGGCTTAGAAAAATCTTTTTACTCCTTCTATGTCTGCACAGCAGTTAGGAAGTTCTTCTTCTTTCTGGATCCTCTCAGAACAGGTAGGTCTCTTGAAATGTTTACACTGAAGCTACTTGTGTTTTCAGAGTAATGTGTAGTTTTCCTTGTAGGCTTTTGTTCAGCATTGAAGATTCATCTCCATTGAAGACCACGACTCTTTATTGTGGGTCTAATAATCTACTTTTACAGCTAATTAATTTCTGTGAGATACCCATCACTTGAGGTGCTATAGATTTATCTCATAGAAACTGACAAATAAGATATTGTTTCATCATAATGAGCCATTAGCAGTAGCTAATTTTATAAGCGTTTAGGGTGAACAGAAAATACAGCAACCAACAATACAACTGCTTGTCAGAACATCCGCAGAGCTCTGGAAATGGTCGGGAATGGTTGCAGTGATGTACTTTTCCTGTGATTAAATCTGTGTGCACTATGTAGACCCACTAGAAAAGGTCTGCAGTTAGGTATGATAATCCTTGTTACAGGTGTAGCTCCCTCGTATGCCCTCGATTTAAATCACAAACTGCATGTGTTTTCAAGGTCCAGCTGTGCCCTTTGTAAAGGTCAGAATTGTGTGGGCAGCAGCCTCTGACAGAGGTAATTACAAACGTGTGGAGAGGGTGTGTGGCAGTTACAATGCTATTATTTTGCACAGCAGTGAGCACAGTGTCTGTGCACCAGTCAGAGCTGCACCAGCAGAAGTGGATTCTGCTACCTTAGCTTTGTGTCACATCTGTAGTTTTGAAGATGTAAGACTATCATGTCACTTAGGAGACTATTATTTCATCAAATGTTTTAAGCATGCTTTCTTTGCATTTTTTATTTTACATTTTGAGTTGACATTGAACACTCACATTTATTTTAATCTAGTTTTCTGGCTTTTAAGGGTTCAGGATAACTCCTGCCAATATCAGGCTAGATTTGTCCAGTCACTTTAAAAGGTATTTTATTTTATCTCTGAAATTAGAGCTTTATCTTTGATGTTAGAAGTAGGTTTTGTTTAGCTTTGTTTTTTTAAAAAGGCTTTTTTTTTCTGCTCCAAATACTTCTTTCTTAAGTAGAACCACCTAAATGAGAATAGTCAAATGGCTGAACAACTGTTAAAATGTATTTCCCTTTTCTTGCTGCAGGGAAGATAAAGATACAGGATATTTTAGCTTGCAGCTTCCTGGATGATTTACTGGAGGTAAAGGTCTCTAACATATACTGTTGTATTTTAATTTACTCTTTCTGAATTCTAACTTTATGTTTCACTTAGTTAAGGGATGAAGAACTTTCTAAAGAAAGTCAGGAAACAAATTGGTTTTCTGCTCCTTCTGCATTAAGAGTTTACGGTAGGTTCCTTTATATGTCAACACTTTTCTTCTCCTCTTTCTTGTATGACTTAGCCACATTATTACTGCTATTTTTCCTCTGCTTTTGTCATGTTAAATCCTCCTGCTAACTCATCTTTTCAAATCCTGTATCCACCCTTTCAGCATATCTTCCTGACTGTCTTTATAGTTTCGGTTCTCCGCTTTTGCTCTTTATCATGGTTTTATAATCTGTCACCTTGTTGCACAAGGTACAGGATTCCTTCTCTTCTGGCTCTGTTCATGCCTTTGCACAGTCTTTAGCTCTTTTTTCATGCTTCCAGCGTATTTGTATAAAATAATATGCTCTCAGCCTCCTGCTCTTCTCCCTGTATCCACAGCTATTAACTTAGATCAGAACTACTAGCACCTCATTATGGGAATCCTACTTCCTCTCCCTCCATGTTCTGTGCTTATTTCTAATGCTTTATGAATATTTTTATGGCTCTAGCATATTCTCACCTAACTGCATTAATTTTGTTATGGAAATCAGAAAATTAAAAAATTTCAGTGTTTATTTTTCTCTGCTGAAACAGTTATTTTCTGATAGAGGTATATTATGGCTTGCTTTTTTTATCTACTCCCTAGGTCAGTACTTAAACCTTGATAAAGATCACAATGGCATGCTCAGCAAAGAAGAACTGTCCCGATATGGAACAGGGACTCTGACCAACATATTTTTGGATCGTGTCTTTCAGGAATGCTTAACTTATGATGGTGAAATGGTAATCACATATTTTCACTTTGTCCACAGCATAAAAGCTTTGGCTTACTGAGTTGAGAAATGTCTAATCATCAGTATCTTTAAAACAAAGAGTAGCTTGAGGTAAATAACTTTTGTTTATTGTTGTGCACACGAATGACCATGCAACATATTAGAAAGTTTTTTTTTTGAAGAGCAAGGTGATTGCAGTGTGGCTTAAAAATAAATTACTTGTTTGAAAAAGCAGAGTTGATAGAGAATCCAGACAGGCTAGGATAAGGCCACTTGTAGATTCAATTACAAAAGTACATGTTGAAAAAATGTATAGATGCAGCAGTACTTTTTAGTTAAATGTAATGCTTTAAAGAGAGCCAAAGACAAGTGGCACACTTGAGATTAGTGTGAGTTAGCTAAGGTGTCTACTTCTTCATGAAGACAACTGTGTTTTTCATTGTAAGCTTTCCATAGCTGTGAAAAATGAGAAGTCTAATTTAGAGTTGAAGTAACAGCTTATATTTTTTTTGAAGGTTTACTTAATGTTCAGCCTCTATTTTTGTCTGGGTTCAGATGACTGGAGTGTACAGTGATAAGTTACAAATTCACTATACAGCCTTTTTGCCACCTTAGCAGTTTTTTTGTTAGGTTCACATAATCATTGAGGTCGTGAGGGATCCTCTTAGTTGTCCTTTCCTGGACTTGCAACAGTAGGTTCTTCTCTCTTGTGTGGGGAAGACCAGAGCAGGACCCAGTGCCTGGATGTAGTGTAAGCAGTGCTGAGTAGAGAAGGATCACTCACCTTCCTCAACTTGCCAGCAAAGCATTTCCTAATGCAGCTGAGGGTGCTATCAGCAGCCTTTGCTGCAAGGGCCTGTTACAAAGCTGCTTTTCTGATTGGTCAGCCCCCAACTCTACAGGTACATGGGGTTATTCCTCCCCAGATGCAGGATTTTGCATTCCCTCTGTTCAGCTTGATGAGGCTCCTGTTTGCCCATTTTTCCAGGCTGTCAAGCTCCCTCTGAATGACAGCACAACTCTCAGGTGTTACAGGTAAACAGGGTTATTATACACACAGGGCTGTAGCATTTCTGTCCTTGTCACAACTGTATCTTGATTGGGAAACCAAGAATCGGTACTAATGAAAAAGAAAAGTGTGATACTTATTTGTAATGGCAACTAATGTTTCTAGCACATAATTTGCCAAACCACTCTGATTCTGGTCTAAGGAGTATATACTTAATTGCCCATAGAGTTCACTATTTGGTAACAGTAGGCTCGCTGCCACTAGCCATTTAATTTGTGATAATGAAAACATTTTATGTGTTTTTTCTTCACTAGTTGGGTATGTTCAGCAGTTTAAAGATATATTAAACATGGTTTAAAAGCATATATATGGCATGTTGAATTTGGATTTATGCTTGGAATGCTATTTTGCCTCGAAAATGGCAGGATTTCCCATTATCAGCAGTCATTAAAGAGTAACTTTCCTGTGCACATTAGTGGTAGCAGCCATTTTCTATTTCATGTTGTCTTTTTCAGAAAATAGACTGATCCCCTACAATGAAATAGCTGCCAATTACAGAGTTCCTGCTTGCAAAATCAATTTAGAAAGAAGACTGTAATAAACATGATTATATCTACTTCTAGGATTATAAAACCTACCTGGACTTTGTGCTTGCATTAGAAAACAGAAAGGAGCCTGCAGCTCTGCAATATATTTTCAAACTGCTTGATATAGAGAACAAAGGACACCTGAATGTCTTTTCCCTTAATTATTTCTTCAGGGTAAGTCTCTTTATACAAGTAGGCCATTTTCTGTGTTTATAGTGTTATAGCCTATGTGCTTCTGCATGCAGATCTGCAGGAAATCACTTTAAATTACCAATAGCCACAGGCAGGCTAGTAACAACTTCTTCTAAGAAGATTTAAAATATTTTTTTAAAGAAGACAAAAATTGGAAAGATTTCAAAAGGTATTTTCAGTAGTTTATCTGCAGTTGAAATTAACGGTTTTGATTTTGGTTAGGAAAAATATTTTCTATTGATTCGGGGTTTTTTAAAATGTAAATTGTCCTAAAATTGCGTGATGATTACCTATTAAAATTTTTTATGATGGTTCTAATTGATTATTGCCCATGGTTTTAATTTCAACTGTAATCCTAAAATTCAGTAAAAGAAAAGATAACGAAATTTATTGATAGGCCTGTATAGCTGTGGGATTTTTCATTCAGTGCTTTGCTTGCAAAAAGCTTCTTGCATTTTTCATAGTTTGCATTTTTACCTGTTGCTTCCAAAATAGATTTAAACTAAGCTTAATTTTTTTTAGTTGCTGTTAAAATTAATTTAAGATTGTAAAATCTTCCTCCAAACTGTGGTTTGTGTGTGATGGGGTTTTTGTTGTTTTGGGTTTTTTTCCTTCTGACTAATGGTGATTTTGGTTTGGAGAGGGGGCAGGTGTTTTGTTGTTTTGTCTTGTTTTTCTAATAGATACCTGAGATATCTTGGGAAGGGAAGTGCTGTGCAGTAAAATCGTATTTTTGCTGTGGATGGTTTCAGCTGAGTTATGAGCTTGATGCTTTATTCATGTACAGGATCCCCTCAGTGATACCTATTCAGACACAGGGGCAAGCACTCCAAATTTATGTGGATCTTTGTATTATAACTGTAAAAATAATGTCATTGTACTTAGCTGTATGCTTAAAGGATGAAGAACAAGGTACGTAGTTCATTAGTCAGTAAAGCATTCAGGCCTGCTCAAGGTATAATCTTATATCCACCTTATTTCTGTATTGTAACAAGTCTCCTTTTGGACATGGAATGTTCTAAGTTCTCCTTGAAATCAGAAGAGTCCCTCTTGACTCTGAATGATTGCTTTTCTGCTAGCATTAAGTGTGAATAGGTCTGCACTTACAGAGGCTGTGCTGGCAGAGCTGTGCTTACAAGGCTTTGCAGCTTATGCTAGTGAAACAGTTTTGTTCATAGTTGTTACTTGCAGATGCATGTTTGGTGATGCAGGTGTTTGAACAGTACCACATTAAAAGAATTGATTTGTCTTTCTGCTGATTGGTCATTTTCCTTCTCTCCTTCCCTAGCCTGTATTTCATACTGTGTCAGAAAACGTAACCTTATAGTTCGAGTGTATGAATATCTTAAGTTTTGAGTGTTGAGGGATAATATGCAAATTGCTCAAACACTGGTCATAATGAAAGTGAGATTCATGTCATGCTAATTAAGAACTGTGAACCTAGAGGTGTATATCATTGATAATGCTGTAACTCACCCCTGCCTCATCTGTGGAAGAAAAGTGATTGCAAGCTGTAATGCTTTGTTAGAGGGCAATACAGCTTAAGATGCAGAAGCATTATAAAACTTTCATACAGTGTCAGTATAATACTGCACTAGCCACTGCTAACTTCTCTTTTTTCTAGGCTATTCAGGAACAAATGAAAATTCATGGACAAGAACCAGTTTCTTTTCAGGATGTCAAGGTTAGCTTTACCAAATGGAGTGCTATGTATAATCTTTGAATAAGCATTTCATAATTTAATTATGTTATGTCATAATTTGTAGGTTGCTGTATATTTACTTGCAGAGTAGTAGAAATAAGCAGACTTGTCCTACTCATAGGTTTGAAAATGCCTTTCTGGTCAGCAGTTGCTCTGTAAAATAACTGATATGTTCTAGTAGTTTCCTTAATAATAGACAAATTACCTGTTAAATACATGTTGCTGTTTCTTACACTTGAAGGTATTTGCTAAGACAATTTTACAGTTCTGAGGATCATTCCTTGGGGGATGGGGGCAGACTGGTGACTTAAAAAACCAGCCTATAAAACTGATTACTGCCTACTTTATACTTAGCAGTTTTAGTACTTTAAAAAAAAAGTACAAGAGTTTCCACAAAACTTAGCTCATACAAGTGAACTGAGTTTCATTTTGCCACTTTGAGGCGGAAGCCTCTCCAGAAAAGCAAATTCTTACTTGAGATGTAGGAGCTGAGGACACTGCTCCTAACTGTAGCCAGTCAGTCAGTGTGCTTTGTATCTTAAATGCTTTGGGGCTTAACAGCTGCTTTTTGTAAATTGGTGTGGGTGGCACTAGTTAGCCAAAGATCATTCTGTATATGGGATGAAATAGCCATTATTCTGCTCATTAATGTGTGGGGGCTTTTCTCCCAATTTTGACTTGTCTTTCATAGGATGAAATCTTTGATATGGTGAAGCCTAAGGACCCTTACAAAATCTCCCTTCAAGACTTGATCAATAGCAGTCAAGGAGACACTGTTACCAGCATTCTAATTGATCTGAATGGGTTCTGGACATACGAGAACAGAGAGGTCCTTGTGGCAAGCGATAATGACAACGCTGCTGATGTTGATGATACGTGACTTCGAATGGGAGCAGACTGTACCCATAGAGAGATTTCAATCTGATGGGCCAACTGTTGGAAGCTGGAAACATTCATTATATGAATCAATTCCTCTTCCATTTTACTTCTCCCCCTTCCTCCTTTGCCCTCACATAAGATATAAAATGTGGTACATACATGAATCACAGAACTAATTTCTGAAACCAAAAAAGCAAGTATTGTTTAACAGGCAAAAATTACCTGTTTTTCTAATAAATATTTTTTGACTTTTTTTCATGTGTACCAAGCCCTATTCTTATTTAAATACCTTATTCTAAGTGTGAATTTACCCTGAAAGTAAGAATGTGGTTCTTGGTATCTTCAGCACTGGCCTGTATCCACTCAGCCATCCCAAGCCTCCCATTCCATTGGCTTCCTCTAATGACAGCACCGTTGAGCATTCTGTTGTGAAGGCAGAAGTTTTCAGTCATAAGTAAAGAATTTAGGACTTTTTCTTCGTTGCATGACCAGCTTTAAGTGTGTAACAGGAAGGATAAGTAAATTATTGAACTAACTGAATAGATACCTAATTTTTAAGAGGTTCATTAACAGAAATAAAACTGCACTAGCTTTAGATCTAGTTAAAACTAATCCAAACACCTGTACAGAGGCTTTCAACAAGTTAACCTCCTTGTGCACGTATTTTATGTAATCTATCTTAATTGTACAACTGAGCTACAGTAGTAGTTAGAGCTGTTTAAGTTCCTTAATCCTTAAGAAAGCCATAGAAATGTTTCAACTTTCAGACAGAATTACAATAGCTCCAGGCCAGAAATGTTTGCAATCCTGCATTATTTATTAGTTTGAGGTAGTGCTGAACACAGAGTACTACACGAGAGTCTAAGGAAGGGGTGGGGGTAAAATGGTATTTTGAATTCTGGTGCCTGAATATTCAACCAGGATGTGTGACCTTAGTAAAGATGAAAACAGTAAACAGGCACACGCACCTGTGTACAGGCATAAAGTTTCAAAGACCACACAGTTTTAAAGGAAAAGCCATAGCCAACTTCCAGTTCAAAAATTATATTAAATATAAAATAACCAATTAATGCATTTACAGAAAAATTAAACCAATATGAAAGTAACCACTTTCATACAGTTTGCAAAAAAGGAAGGATTAAGTTAAGGCACAGTGAGTAATACAGTATTTTATACAAAGAAGGCAGTGAGAGCATTTGTTATGCAACAAATAGTAGGGAAAGGAGGTAAAGAAACCAACTGACATTAATTTCTTGGAAGAAAAGCAAAGTATTCTTCAGCTGTCAAGGTATTACTCAAGCTATGTGAGGTTTTCTTTCTTTGACACTATAAGAACTCTTAAGAGAACTCTTAACTCTGTAAGAAAACAAGCTGGTTTTCTGTGTATTCCCCAGGTGTTGAACCAAGCTGTCCCTTGCAGATGCTCAGGGCTGAGGAGTGATTTTACACTGCGGTCAGCACCCTCTGTCTTACAATTCAGAAAAGGCAAAGAATGGAGTATCAAAACAGATGGACTAGAGCTGATGATTGAATCCTCCTCCTTAGATTCTCTGTAGTGCTGGAGTGCCACAGACAGATGAGAGGAAGAGTTTGTGCTGTACAGGACACTGGTTCAGGCAGAGGGTCGTCTGAAATACGTAACAATTCCAGAAACTAAGAGCCAAGTTACCTGGCCTGTGGTGTTACATCAGGCTCCTCAGCTGGCAGTGGGAGCAAGGCCAGGGACACGTCATGATACCCAACAACCCAGTTTTGCTCAAGACTTTTTTAAAATTTTTTTTTAGAAATCCCAAGGACAGAAGTAATGTTTTACATGGTAACTAGTGCAGGTTCTCTGCTCCTTTACCTACAACAGTTGTCCACAGAAAATGACTGGTCCAATGACATCTGATTGTTGCAAAGTAAACCATTCACCTTTTACAAGCTACAGGTACAACAGTCATTGCAGTAAAATAGCCTTCATTCCTATTTGCTCTGGAGCTACCTGCACTTCATTTAGACAAAAATTTCTGTTGTTGCAAGTGCAGTATCACAACACATTATATTTATTTAAGAGAAGGAAAGAGTCGTAAGTTTGGTTGTTTCTAGTTATTTATGTATTCTGTGCTAGCAGGGTGAAAACCATCTGCAGTGGCACACCCCTTACTGGTAATTTAACATTAGACACAGAGTTTGTTTAGGTTACTGAAGTACACGGACTTGAGTAATCGATGTCCAAAAAAGTTCATAGTTCTAGACTGGTACTACATAGAGTGTCCAGTGCACTTAATATCATTTAGCAAGACTTTAGTTTCTTTCCCAGGACCATTGAGAGCATGCATTTAAGCACATGGGTCTCTTAATTCTTGGGCTTGGAGTGAGAACATCCTACACTGATGTTAGTTCTGAACTTTGCTACAGCACTGAATGGAGCAGCTGAGCACTGTTAGCCTCCAAAAGTGCTGGTACTTGCTACTAAGTTCTTAAGGGTGCTTATAGCCTCCTGGAAAGTTGGAGTTTTTTTACTTAAAAAAAAAAAGTCAGTGGACCCTTAAATCTAATTAAATCTAACATTTTTCTGTTGTGTTAACAACAGCAAAAAAATACATGCATACAACAGTGACAATAAATAGGGGAAATAAGACTATTATAATTACTTTTGAGTTACAGGATATTAATTCCTATTAATCTATTCATAGAGAGCCGAGTTGCAAACAATGTGCAAATCAGGTTTTTAGAAGTAGGAAACAGCACTGCTTCTGCAATCCACAGGTGTTAAGAGACACAGCAATTCAAAGAAAAGACATTTCTACTTGCTTTACACAGAACTTAGCTCACATTCAATTTTAGACCAAATGTTTATAGTGCAATTTTCATTTTAACTGAAGTGCCAATTTGGCAGAATGCCTCAGCCTTTATTAGGCAGACAGACTGAACAGACATCACCTAGCTCTCTCCTGATCAATAAGAATGGTAGGAGCTGTATTTCACTGAACAAGTATAATCCAATTTTTCCTGTTTATAGGCAGATTGTGATACCTGACAGTTCTTATCTCCTACATTATACAGAGCTTTACACTTAGGGAGGGACAGGAACTACATCCTGTTTATTTTCTGCAATGGGCGGACAATCTCCCTCACTTTCAAAGTTTACATTCACGAATGAAGAGCATGCTGTTGCTCCAGGCTGGTCTGTCTGGACAGGAGCTTCAGCTTGTGGCTTGTTCTGCTGTTCCTGATGCTGTCTTTCTGCTTCTTCTGACATCTTGTTTTCCTGTTCCTCCTCTTCCTCCTAGAAAGAGATAACCAGATTTATATGCTACTATTTACTATTTACCACTTACTTAGATTAAATTGTAGTCTTTCCATGAGAGTATACCAGTTGCTATTACAAGGCAAGGATATTTGTTCCACTACAAAACAGTCATAGTTGATCCTAAGATGAGGTACATTCCAAAAATCCCATTACGGAAAAAAAAAATCACCAAAAGTGAAGGATTAAACCGTGTTAAGCAAACACAGAAAAAAGACACATATCTAGATAAGCAGTTTTAGTTAATAGCAATAGTGATAGGTCTACCTCCTCTAAAGCTTTTTCAGCTCTCAATAAAAAAAAAAAGTAACAAAGCTTTAAATATGTTTTCCACATCTTCTAAATGAAGATTTTTAAGGGCTAGGTTTTTTTGTCTAAAGCACTGGCTACCGATCAGTGTTGTCCAGTTATGCTTTAGAACAAATGGTAACCTTGTGTTCAATTTACCCTTGACACTGTGTTGAACAAGTTTTAGAGTTGGAAAGTGTATTGCTAGCAGCCACCTCTTTCCAGTGTTCAGCACCTGTACATCCAACTTTGTCACAGTGTTGACTTGAAAATGCATTGAACAAGAGAAACAGAGCAGAGGTCAGGACCCACCCGTTTCTAAGACTGATAAGCTGGAGAGAAAAGGCTGATGGATAAAAAAAGTGGTAATCATGCATCAAATGAAAACTGGAGACAAGCTGAAATTGAGGATCTAAAGCTTCATTTTAATGCTAGAATACAAATTTTATTTTTTAGAATACCAGGGAAGACAAGTTGGGGGGAAAGGAGTGCAAGAACCCTATCTCACACACATACCTCTCTCTTCATTCTGTAATACTCATCAATGGCATATTGGTATTTTGGTGTGCTTATCCCCAGAACAGATGCAATCTTTTCTCCCAGGAAATCACACACTGAAAAATAAAGAGAGGTTTACATATGATTAGTATCTAGAAGAAAATTCTTAAAACAGTTTTATTATAAACATTATCACCATCTTTCCTGAATGGTTTTCTGCAGTCCTACTTCACTCACAATATAAAACAAAAATCTGTGAGGTTAATCTCCTTATAGGTAATTATTAGCTGAATATTCTAATAATTGTTCTTTAGGATAAAGAATGAACAAAAGGAGAAGAATATGAAATTTGATAAAAATATATATGGTGGTAGTGTTTGAATTCTGCTAGTTTCAGCTTTGGATCTAAGTTGTTTTGCTAGGAATCAGTTAAAGGGTAAGCCCTGAGCTGAACTTTAACTGAAAATTAAGGTTAGACAAAAGGACATGGGTACCAGCTGTACTGGCAGTTCAGTCTAGTGGTACTAGCAAACTAGACAGCATTTATTGATACAAGCATCCTTCAAGTCACTTTTAACAATGTTCTGCGTTGCATACTAATGGATTAGTAAAATATTTATGTTTCATGTCTCAATTTTCAAGCTGTAGGCTACATTCGGTGCTACTTTGCTAAAACAGGTAGGGTACACTCTAAAGTATGGAACAGGGGAAAGCTTGTGTCAGTCAGTTTCTTTACCATGGTGATGACTACAGCACTGGTTGAGTAAAGGCAATCAAGAAGTCAAATATACTGCACTTCAAATTGTAAATCTGCCCCAAGGATGCAAATGAGTTAGTCATCTTCAGGGAAAAAAGTTAGAAGTTAGCAACTGACTGCTTCAATGAACATTCACAATAACTAATTTTATAGATATCCTGGCATCCCAAGCATTGTGCAAAAGACCAGTTCAAATTACAAATATAAGAGCCAAAACTAACGCGTGAAGAAGAAAGGACTGATCTTCAAATTCATAAAGTACTTCTGAAAAAAGGAAAGTATTACCTACCCTTGTGTATGAAGAACAGATGTGTCAAGGAATATAATTACACTGTACATTAGAGAAAAAGCGTTTCTAAAAATAAAGATAGGTTAACTAATACAAACTGCCAAAAAATACAGACTGCCAAAAAATTTTAAAATATTCAAAATTATGTGTATAGTGACCCAAACTCCATAATATTTGTGGAAAAAACCCCACTAAAGATACTTTACACCTTGGAAAGAACACAGACCATGACAAGCATTTTTAAAACTTGGCAAAATTCTAAGAGGTCCATGAGTCATACAAATTTCTGTGCAGTGAGTTTAAGACCCTTGACAATAGTCCTGTTTATTTTGTAACCCCAGAAGTTCATTGTACGGCACACAACTGGATGTGTTCTTGGGATAATTTCTAGTTGTCTTCAGAAAAACTGTCAGTTTAGTTACACCAGCCAGCATTCTTATCAGGTAACATCACACAAAATGGTTCCATACAAAACCTAACAGAAAGCTGATACACTCCCTTGCCAACACCAACCTATCTCCATATGAAGAAAAAGGGGAAAAAGTGTTAATCGAAAGGGTATTTTCCAATCATTCTTCCATGCAAGAGTTGTTGATGGAAAGTAAAAAAAATTTTTAAAAGTGCCTAAGGCAAGAGAGTACATCTCCACAGACTAAATACAGTTTGATTCATACTTTTGAAAAAACAGCAAGTAGAAGAGCCCAAAGATGATTTATAGTCTGTCAACATGACTTTGTGACTTTCAATATTCCATTTCTGGTTTACCCAAGAATTAAATAAAGCAATACCTGATAAGGTTGATGTGGCAACTCGCAGCATGTGAAACCACAAGTAGGGTCCCCACGTGAGTGTTGTCTGCAGGAACAAGAGTAGTATGAATACGTACAGCTGTATGTTCATGGCACAAAATAACACATGCAAAACCTCAAACAGCTTGAGAAGAAAGACCTGCGATGTCATCTGTTTTCCAGCTACTACAATATTTTTGCTTTAAAGTAAGTGTAGACCAGACAAATTAAGAAAAGGATCACCATAAGATACAAATATAGCCATGGTTTACGTATGGGAAAATTTCTTTCACTGCTTTTTGTTTCCCACTCCCAGACTTGGGAAATGACAAGCAGCCAACTCAATCCCTGACTAGAAAAAGCTCTCCACAACGTTCTGAATTCCATCAGGCCAAGAGGAGAAGTGAGGTAACAAAGTAGTCCCCCATAACAACGAGTGAACTGCAAATGACTGTTTAAAATCAAACCAAACCTTCAAACCTCTGAGGAAGAGGCTGCTTTCAAACATTTACAACCAGATAGGAATTATCCCTTGAAACTGCACCTGAAAAACAAAACCAGGAGCACCAAGGAAGGAGGAGAGTTACCACGGCTCTGAGGGAGTGATGGAGGCTGCCAAGCAAAGCGCTGGGGATGATGTGAACCACGAGGAACACAAGATGAGTAAAACAGGGCTCAAGTGGGGTCACTTCAAGCATTTGCATGTGGATGAGGAAGTCTCTCCAAGGAGCCTGCACACCAGGGCACACAACATGGGACATAAACATGAGGAATTGGAGATCTGTGTGCAGCTGCAGGGGTAGGATCTCGTCAGGACCCCAGAGATGCAGTGAATGGGCTGAGTTCTTCTGTGGAGGGATACAGACTCTTGAGGAAGGGCTGGCCAGGAAGACAAAGAAGGGGAATTGCTCTTTGCATGACTGTGGTGTATTCACAGCTACAGCAAAAATACTGCAGCCTCCAGACAAACTGATGCATATATATATATATATACACACACATTGTAAATTAAAGATGTAGAATTAAATTAATTATAAAATAATGGGCATGCACAGGCTATGCTTTTCATCAAGGGAAGAGACGATATCTGTTAAAAAAACCCAAACAAAACCATGTAATAAAAAGGAAAAGGGGAAAAGCAGATTCCAAGGTAATGGGGAAAAAAATTGTAGGCTTTCATTTTTGTGAAAAGGCAAATTCAACTTTCATAGTGATCTAAAACATGTTTATAGTTAACAGGCTGTTGTATTCAAGCGAGCTCTTTGTTACATATTTCCCCCCAGAAAAGATCTCTGTAGAGTACTTTTCTTCTGGAAAGTAGCAATTAAAAGTGTCAGCTTTTATTAAGCAAAATACATTAGCTCTACTCACATACATAAGTATTTATAACTTATATAAGAACTGTTTGGTAGTAACCTTTTTCTATTATCTTATTTAATAGATTTCTTTACAGGAACAACCAATATCATGGTAAATAATACAGCTATGGAAACTAGCTGGTATGGCCTCAGTATGCATAGCTACCAGACTTTGGTGCTTTCCAAGCATAGTCTCTGCGAATCACTGCAGTAAGAAATTGTCTGTCAAGCCAGAAACTCAAGTTGGGCAGGCTGACAAAAAGCCAGATGTTATGTATTTTTGGCAGTGGATATGGAAAATGTCCTGCCAGGGTAAAAGTGTAAGCAAAACCAGCTGCTATCCTGCTCACACAAAAGCACCTCCAGCTCATTGATTATGTGCTCAGTTGGCAGACAGGCTAACAAGGAGTTTGTTCAGTTGAAGAAGTCAAAAAAAGTGCTGGAAAAGCTTGTTGCCACAGGTGCAAATAATGGCACTGACAGGGCTCTGTACAATCCTTCATGATGAGGTGACAGGGTTAAAAAGCATTCATGCAGGGCACAGGACAAACAAGGGCCTGCTGTGTGCTGTAAGAAAGAAGCTGCAAGAGCCCCCATAACATTTCAGAGTGAAAAGACAAAGCTGAACTTCAACGTGACAGAAGAAACTCGGACCCAGAACATTCTAACAAGTTTTTGGTAACACAGACGTGGGTAACAGCTGAGGCTCGGCAGTCACAGAGGTTCTATTTCTACTCTTCCCCCACCACAGTTAAAAATCAGTTTGGTACATTAGAAGCACTTCTAAGTTCAGCTTCACGGGAACCTCTGCTTTCTGACAAAGCCCAACCAGACACTTCCTCATCCCTGACAAGCAAGGCCTTGCCAGACGCCCCAGTTTAAAAGGTAACTGTCTTTCCAGTGTCTCAAAAGGCAATATAAAATCATGGGAAAGGCTACTTCACAGAAATTCAACAGGAGAAAGGAGATGGCGTGGAGAATAAACCACCAGAACAACCAGAACAAAGGAACGCATCCAAGGAATCGCCTTCTTTTTCCACACATCCCCCCTTTACCTCCTCAGGGTAAATCTGGGTGCCTTCCCAGAGCACCTCGGAGATGGAAGAAGAAATGGCAGATGTGAGGCAAGAACTGGTACTGGGGAAAATGGAACCGTTCGAGTGACATGCACAGGGCTGTTAAGCAATGGCTCAGTACAATTTAATCAAATTAATCCTTGCCTGTGAAGTAGCTTTAATGCACTGAGCTGGAAACTGGAAAACCATACCCAAGTCTGGTCCTACAGACCTGCAGAACCACATACCCAGATACTGTATTTCAGCTTCCTTTGGCCAGCCAGAGAAGCCTTAATGTTCAGTCTTTAATCAACTCAAGGACACAGCAGTACTGTATTTCTTGACTGGGAACAAGGGACAGTATGAAACACAGTACAGTAGTTTACAATATTTCTCCTGCAATCCATCTCTTTAGTATATGTTTCTACAATGTTTAATTGTATTATTCAGCTACCCTGACTTTATTTTGTTGTTAAAATGCAAAACACAATGGTTTTGACAACTGATTTTTAAATTACAAAAAATCTTAATGTACAATTTTAATTTAAATAGGAATGAACATAATGGATTCAATCACTGATAAAACCAAGGGGCCTCTGGTTCAATAACAGAACAGGATTTTGTGTCCTACTATGAGGCTGCCGAAGGGAGCACACATGTTCCCTTGAATTTCTGAGTGCACCATGTTCCTAAACAATCCACATATATATTTATTTTTGGCAGATTTCAGCCCTAATAACACTTAAATTTTCCAAGGTACGTAAGGTTTCTTTTTGTCAGAGAAAATGGCAAAATGAGAAAAATAGTAATTTCCTGATTTAAGAAAAACAAAATCCTGTATTCAATAGTTAATATGCACCACCAAATAGATACTTTTTCATTGTTTACCATGCCAAGATACATTTTTAATTAGTTTAGTCCTTGACTGTTCATTGCTATAATAGGTTCTTTAGCGTATGCACCATGTAAAACTGTGGCATCTAAGATAAGCCAGTGAAAACAAGATCAGGAACACACATACCATCCTCCATCAAGAGCTTCTACCATATTATGCATAGTTATTACTTGGTCAGTGACTATTTTTCTCCTTCATTCCCAAATTCTTAAAGAAAATCAGAGTTTGATGGTCCTCAATGACACATTCCATGCCTTAATTAATGTCTCCCCTGATGGGGGAGAGGTTTAGCGTCTTTGCCAGGAATTCAGGAGACGAACGGAGACTTTTTCAAACCTCTGCTTTCAGATAGTTGTTTATTAAGTCTTATCAGAGAAAGGGAGTCACTTGCTCTGCCGACTGAGCTAGCCAGGCAAAGAATGCAAGAAGAAGTCCGCACTATCAAAATTAGACAGTCTTTTTAAAGGTAAATTGTCCAATTAAAACGTAAAACGAAAGATATTTTCACTTTTCCATCAATGTTCAATAAATCACTTTGTCACGCTCACCAGAACTGCAGAATTTTCTAACCAATTATCTTAAACTACTTCTACTGCAAAATATAGAAAAATAGAAAAAAAACCAAGAAGCCTAAAGAACAACAACAATCCTCTATTTTAAAGCTTCTTACTTTTATCTATTTACTATATTAACAAGCCCAAAGACCCTAAATTTTCACCTTGTAATAATCTTACATAACATTCTATCATCTAGTTCACACCAGTGTAAATTCCAACTCTTCCCAAAGGGTAAGTAATTTTCTCCATAAGCGAAAGTCAAAAACAGTGTTGTCTAAAAGGGTAGAATCCTTCAAAACAGGCAGAGAAATATTCTCTGCATTCTAGATTCCAACACTCAAGAGAGGACTGTTTGCTATTTGAAGTTAAGGCCCTTGTAACTACAGGATACCAAGATAACCTTCCTGCAAGGTTGTGTTTCAATCCTTCTGAGCATTGAAGGTTAATAAAGTTAAATCTCTCCTGGAGCTTTGTTGCAGATGTCTTCTTGGGATGAATGCTAAGGTTATCACACCAACAGTCACGTTGCTTACAGTTCCTCTGAGAAGACTTACACTCCACCTTCTGCCTACTCATCTAATAGGTGAATGCAGCAAAGTGCTGCACCACCAAGCATCCCTCCAAGGATAAACAGAAGGATTATCTTCTTATTTAATACAAAATAAAGTTTTGGTGGACAAAAGCAAAAGAAAACTTACATATAGAGTGCAAATATCTACATTTTAGGACAAAAGAATCAAAAATACATTTATGCTATTAAAGCATTTGAATTTCAGTGTGAGAACATTCAGAAAATGCCAAATGCTATTACCTAAAAAATAATGTGTTCTGGATTAAAAAATACAAAACATAATAGAATGGACACCCCAGTCCAACAATGTTAATGAATTGAGTGCTGACCTACAGAAGCACCAGAGGTTGTTTCAAAGAAAATTTACAACCCAGTTCTTTTTGAGAATTTGTTTTGTTACGAGTAATAGGAATCACCCCACCAAGTGCTCTGGTTATGGTATTACCAGGATATATACATACTGCTTTGCTTAGTAAGAAACACATAGTCATTTCCTGCTTAGCTCTAAAAGACAATTAAACCAAGGTACTTACTGAAGACATTTCTTTACAACACAGCAAAATATTTGTTTCCCTTAAACTCATTCAAAAGCTGCCAGGATGCTAATACCAGCACAGCTTTGAAATTTCATGATAGAAAGTTTCTATTCAAAATATTAAATGTGATTTTTCTAAAAATAAACTGGTCCAGAAACAGCTATTACTTGCAACACACTTTTTTGTATCCCAGCTGAGATAACAAGTTTTAGACATGCTGGTCTCAGCAAACAGACTATTTAATTGCTTTTATAGAAATCCTACAATAAAAACATTTTAAAAGCAGCTGTTGGCTAAAACATCAAAGCTCAGCTTGGACTAACATTTCTTCAATTGTCTGGCTCAGCTGGGATACACGAAGCATGCAGGAGATAAAGTAAACTTCATTTAATGGCAACCCCTGCTCTAATCAAGTTGATTCTGTCCGAGGTAAAAAGCAACACATAATAAGGCATAGCGTGCTCCACAATAAACTACTCTGGTTTGGGGGGTCCTTTTATTAAAAAGTGTATTCAAAATTAAGGATTTAATAAACTATGAAAGCAGAATAACGCAATCTTAACTCCACCATACAATATACTTTTTGGTATTCAGAAGAGAAATTGGTATTAGGAAAGGAGGGGAACAATCATGCAGCATTCACGGCTGTTGTGCACACCTGAGGGCTCTTTAGTTTAAAGTGTCCATTTGCACAGCAGCGTGCACGTCTCTGCCCTCGCAACACCTACACCGAGGCTCGTGAGCCTTCCATCACTGCACCACCATGGAACTCTTCTACTGTCAGAAAATGGCACAAAAATGTATACACAACTTGTTCCCTGCTCACTATAATTGGGAAAAAAAATCTCTCAGGCATTCACAGATATCTGACATGACTGCCTGGTGGGGAACAGACCTCACTCTGAAGATACCTGAACATTACCATAATAGTCAGTAAGTTTCACACTTCTTGCATTTCTTTGAGAAGATCCTTAAGGAGGAGATAAACACCCTAGTACCCAGTAAGGCAGCTTAACAACTTACTCATTTTTTGTGACTACAATACATTTCTTTTCCAACTATAAACTTCATGTGTATTTTATACTGATAATATCCTACCTGCTATCAGGCTAATGTCCTTTTTTGTTGCATACAAGAACTGCCTGCCAAGAAAGAGAGCACTGCCATCAATCCATGCAAAACGCAATGCAACAGCTTAACCTGTGAGTCATTAGGAACCCCAATCCCAGCTAAATTCCCATAGTCTCACTGGAACTTAGTCCTCAACCCACCTTTTTTCTTCTTCAAGATAAATTCATTTTACAGGGGGGAAGAGAGGTATTGCTTGGCAGTCAAAGCAAACCTCTTATGGTTCACCACTTCTTCAGAAGAGCATTAAGCAGAAAGTCAAACCCTTCAGTCCCTTAAAGAAAGCCAAGCTCTCCCAGGATATTAATAAATATAGGGCCTACTACTGGAGAGTAAATAGAAAGCTTCAACCACAACATTTCTAAATTATGGATTCTCAAACAATGCTGCAGGAGTCATTTCAGCAGCAATGTCAAGCAGAAAGCAGGGCACTGTTTTCTGTACATGCAAGGACTCTTCTCTGAAGTGTGGGAAGAAGCAGCTCTACACCAGTGTCTGCCTTCAGTGTGCAACCAGGCAGGACTAGCTGCTGCATGAAGCCATGGCTCCTGGCTGCCTGACCACACTCCAGCACATCAGGGAGGATCCAGCCCGTTTGGGAGTCTCCACCTCAGTACAGGCACCCAAGCACAGAGAGGGCCAAGAAGAGAGCTCCACCAGCAGGCAGGGCATGGGACTGCAGACTCAATTTACTGGGGCAGGGATTGTTGTACAAGGGTAAGAAAAGAGGTAGTTGGACACCGGTTTCTGGGGTTGTCATAAAAGAAACATGAGACCCGGCATGTGGAGAGATGAAGAGCAGGATGTGGATCTTCTCTGGGACTGACTGCCAGAGGGTGGGGAGCTGCTGCCGCCGGTGTTGGCATACGTGGCTGTAAGCTTTGCAATCACACTATCACTACAAAATAGTTCATCAGACAGGCCAACAGAATAAAACAGATTATATATTTCATTTTACCTCTAAGTATAGATCCAGAATCATTTACAAAAAGGAAAATGCATTTTAGCAGCTACAATGCACACAACTGCCTTTAATTGTTGAGACTTCACTGGACCAATAAAAGGAAACTCCATGCACAGGCTGAGTAACATCTCAACAGCTTACAAGACAGATGAACATTACCTACAGGGACTAGGCAGGTCCTTTAAAATCTGGTTTTTATATATCATGAGTTACACCAGTTTTCCTTTATTTCTGCAAGTCATCTGTTTCCTTCCCTCCCATACTCTTTTAATTACATCAAATTGTTGGTACGCTAACCCTAAACTACAGGTTTAACTCTCCACTGTCAACAAACATAAGGAAAAAAATGTCTCCCCTGCAATTCTTTTTTTAAACAACAGTACAAATCAAGGAGATACCAGGCAAATACTATTAGAAAGGGAAGTGCTGGAGAAGACAAACTAGAACTGTGAAGAAATTAAACCCATTTCTAATTAATAAGGCTACTTTAGTGGAGGAGAACTGCAGGACAAAACTTCCCAAGAATACTTTTCACAGATTTCTGAGTCCCTTAAGCCAATCAAATTATTAGAATTTGTAATAGTAAAGACTATATCAGATTTATGACACAAAAAATTAAGTATAAAATGTTGATAGTTACCCAGTAAACCAGAAGTAGCAATTTATCAAGTAAAATACCTACAGGATCTACAGGTGGCAACAGGTCTTTTTTCTCTTGTTCATCTTCCTCTTCATCTGTGCTGTATTCTTCCATTGTTTCTCCACTTGCAAAATGAATAACCCTCCTCGGAATTTTCTTTTTCTTTCCTATGACACCCAGCTCCACATTCTCAAAGCCGCTATCTCCCTTTGAAAGTTGCTATAAAGGAAAAAAAAAAATCATTATCTCAAATACACGCTTCTGGTGGAAAGTTCCCCCTTAACAAACTTAATGAGATTTTTAAAATATTTTTGGTTAGCATATCCAGTGAACATTTAAAAGACATTTGCCTGTAGGTAAAAGACTTAAACGTTCTTGTTTGCAGATATGTAAAAACTGATCCCTTCTCTAAACGTAACAAAAAGGTTTCTTGTCGGGGCATGTTTCATTAAATAATTTGGTAAGCACATAAATTTTAATATTTAAAAGTATTGTTGGGTTTGGAATTAATATCTAAAGAAATTAAGTAGCTCACAGGCTGTAGCCAACTCTTTGCAAGTTCAGACAGACACCTCTAGCACAAAAGAGAACTGAATAACTAAGCAGCCAGGCTCAAGCTTTAAAAAGATGCACCAAGGAATCTGCCCCTGTGGGCTTTCATCAGCAACCATGATTAGTACAAGGGACCACGGTAAAAGGACAACACTTAGTTTTGTGGCTAAGAACATACAAAGTGAGAAGTACAATGTCTGGCTGTGTTCTTCCAGCTGCTGAATGCTACAATGCAGTCTTTGGGTCACAGGCATTAAGAATATATATTTCTAGTTCAAAGGCCAGCCAATAAATCTTTAGGCTAGTCACTCCTGCAGGCAGAGAATTTTAGTAAGGTTTTGTATTGCAGCCATCAAAACAGAGCCTTCATCTTGGTAGAGCTTTTAGAGGCTACTGCATCAAATGCACAAAACTGTTCTGGAAACACTTCTGTCATGTAGAGAAGGCCACAGAGGTTAGGAAATGTGAACCACATGTTTTTAATGTACCATGAAGGTTTTTAAAAATGCATGAGCTCATGTAATTTGAAACTGTATAAGGAATGACATGCGTAGTGTGTGCAGAATCCAGGTTGCATAAAACGGGCACATTCCAATTTCCAACTTCTTCCCTATACAAACCTAATAATCTCCACAGAGCACAATTCAAAATTATAAATAAAAATACATGCTTTATCACACAGTTGTAAGACATCCCTTAATCACTGCAAGTGCAGCATCACCATCCCCATCTCTCATGCTAGATTACACAACACAGCTTTGCAAGGCAAGCAGGCTTGGTTAGCCGAGAAAGACTGGGGGCATGGGAGAGAGGGGGGCAGCAGGGAGTCCCGGGGAGCAGAATGGCTTCCTTCATTCCAGCCACAGATTCTTCCCATGCCCAGAGAGAAGAAGGAGGGAAGGTAAAGATCACGTGCTGAGCTCTAGCGTGGAGAGGGAGTGCACCCATTCATCATCTCTCCGAGCCCTGTACCACTGCTTCTCAAAACTGCAAGTCATCTCAGCTTCCCCCAGCATTTCTTTAGCCATGGTGGCACATTTCAGGCAGTTTCCTGGAGGAGCAGAGCAGAATCCAGCAGCAAGTTTTCAATGGGGTAATTCAGCTGAAACAGGATGGTATGTTCATGCAGAATCACATTTTCATGTAGAAAGACAAAACTGACTATCTGGGGCCCAGTGCAATCTCTCTGCTATCAGTCTTGGGAACAGAGCAAGACACGAAACACAAATGCCGAAAACAGTGAAGCAACCTGAGCACAGGGAGCACTCCTTGCTGCCATTATAAAAGCAGGTGCCACTTCCCGTGACTCAGTTCTGTATCTTTTTGTGCAAAAAGCACCACAGAATCAGCTTTTTATGAACATTCCACACTCCGTTACCGGCATCATACAATGACACTGTTTTTATATTCAGTCACAGTACTGAAGAGCACTGTTTCTTGCAAACATCACATCATAAATATCACTGTGATTAGTAACAGCAAGCAATGTGAACCCCTCCTTAGAGTTCCTTTAAAAGCACAGTCTCTTCAGCTGATTTTGGCTCATTTAGTGCAAATGCTTAAAATATTTTAACTTTTTTAAAATGTTGTTTAATATTACAAGTTTAAAAAGCAAGCTTTAGTTCCCTGTACACCCATCCCACACTCACACTACCTACAGTAAGCAGCTCCACATAGCTGGTACTGGTACAACACTTCAGGCAAATGCAGTAGTTCAAGACAGTAAGGATTCACCAAGGAACAGTGAATCTGGTTCCCTTAGTAATCTGGCTCAAAGTCCTACACTAACAAATAAAATATCAGCTGTTGTTTTGGTTAATACCTAGTCAACAAACCTGAGTGTGGGTTTTAGTCATCACTGGCCTTTTAAGTTTTACCTGCTCAGCACCAATTAAAGCCAACTCTCCCAGGTACGAGCAGGAATTTCAGCACCAATAAATTTTATCTTTCCAAAACTGTGGTAATGCACATCTATTCCAGAGTTATCAGCTAGATTCACTTTATAGCTCAAATGTTACAGTATTTCTTGTTTGAAAATCTATACTTTTGATCTTCCTTTACAAATTTGATCTTCTTTTCCAATTTAGGAAGTTTTTTTAGAAAGATCTTTCTTCTAGTGCATGGCTTTAGTCAGGTTTCTGACCTCATTTTTTTTTCCACAGGCTCCTCCTTCTCTAACATATTATATGGTCTTGAAAGACTCAGCATTTATCCCCACGTCACAGAAGTATTTACTTTGGCTTTTATTCCGGCAACTATTAGACACCAAGGCCGGTCACTCTTGTGCTTTTGCCACACCAGCGAACACTCTTAAGGTACTCAGTAAACACTGTAAAGCAATTTCCCCTTTCTTTTAAAGGCCCTCTTGGAATTTTTCTTGGCTTTGCAGCACGCATACAAACCTTGCCTGTCAGGCAGTCAGGATCTGAAACTCATGTTCATGTTTACCCTCTTTACACCCACTCTATCCCACCCTTTGTCCAGAAACAGAGAGAGAGCAGGGCATCTTTTGACAGTGCTGATACAATACCCAGCACAATAAAATTTTAGTCCACATATAAAATTCCAAAATAAATAAACTACAATTAAGGATAAGGTGTGCCTGGACACCTGCAGGCAAGCTGGGAGAGCTGACACAAGCAATATTAGGTGATGCAATAACATAAAGTTTCATGCAGGAAGATGAAGAAGAAAAGCAAATAGGGATATCAGGCTATTCACTTTGGCATCTTTTAACCTTGTGAGAGCTTATGACCCAAAGCTTCAAAGTGTGTGATGTCCACTCTCCCTGAGAAAGATGAGTAATTCAATTTGCACAGATCGACTGATATGATACTGCTAGTCACTAGAAGGCTGGTAATAGCTATTGAAAAATATTTCTACCATGCTATCTTGGCTGTCTTACTGATTTTTTTGATTTTTTTTTTTTCTTTTTTTCTTTTTGTTGNNNNTTCTTTTTTTCTTTTTGTTGGGGTCGGGGGCGGGGGGGGGTGTTTAGGCTTGGGTGGTTTGGGTCTTTTTCATATTGCTTGTTTGACTTTCCACCCTTGTGTTACAACTGAAATTAAACAGCACTGAGTCTGAAACAAAAGACAACAAAATGACAGACCCGGAGGACGACTATTAGAAAGGACACCCTCCCAACAAGCCTTGGAAAGGCACCATAACCGGTGAAGGGGCAGCGGCAGCGCCTACAACAGCCAGGGCGAAGCCGAGGCCGGTGCGAGGAGCGGCCG
>VZTI01006034.1:340348-360432 GCA_013397865.1 Struthidea cinerea
GAGGTGAGAGCGGCCGGGCGGCACCGTCTGTCGCACCGCCCGCTGGGGCGGTGCTTGCGGCCCGCCGGGGCTAGCCGCGCACAGGAGCCGGGATGCACCCAGCAGAGACTGGGGTGCCTCGCACACCGGCCTCGGTCATTTCGCTTCTCTCCGCAGCCCGGCATTAACCGGAGCCGGGAGGGAGGCCGGGGAGAGGCCAGAGGCAGCCGGGCTGCCAGGGACAGCCGCACCTCCACAGAGGCGGAAACATACCGCCACTGCACGGAGGGAAAAGCACAAGTTGTGGGGCAACCCGCACATCATCTTCCCAAAATAGTGTGAAACCTTCCAAAATAATAGAATAATATTTTAAGAAGAAGATGGAGCTCCTTGACATTAGTTAGGGGTCTTGCTCGTCGAGGGCCACCCTTGCTCAGCTTTCCAGGATTGAGTGTTGGTTCAGGCAACTCAGCCCTTTGTAAAGAACGAACCCTTGAACAATAAAGAAATGCACACCAAGGAGGTCCTGGGCTGCGGCTGGGCGAGAAAATAACATGCATGCCCAGGAGGGTGGGAGAAGTGTTTGCCAGGTAAGAGGTTTGCTCAGCTGCTCCTGGGGAGAGGTGGCAGCCCTTCTGCCTCCAGTGTGTGCTGTAGGGGATGGCCCGGCCTGAACAGAGGAGGAGGGCTAACCCCGTGTCCTAGTTTGGACAAATTTGGAGGAGAATATCCTCTGATAGAAGTCAGGTTGCAACCACCCCTCCCCCCCAGGTTCGGGAAAAAAATTCCTCAAAGGAAAGTGAAAGAGATAACAAGCTATTTATTTAACAAACACACAGGTGGGGAATAATAATGCTAAATAATGAGATCTCTCTCTCTGTGGAGAGAAAACCTGAGAAGATTTCAGAGGTCCTCTGTAGGTGCGGTCTCTCTCCTCCTCGGAGCTGGTCGGCGAGGGACCACCCCCCCGGGCCTCCGGGAAAATTCTCCTGATGTGTTCAGATGATGTTGAAACAGTCCAGAAGAGAAGAAAAGAACAAAAAACCCAAAAATCCTAGGAAAACAAAATTCAACCCTCCGTCTCTCGCTGGGAGAAAAAAGAGCCGAAGAAAAAAAACACAAGGGTACCGCAGAAACAGAGGAGCGTATCTCCGTGTCCTTGAAACAACTGCTTTGAAACGTTTTTTTGTTTTCTGTCCTTCTCAGGCTCAGTTTAAAGACACAGAAAAGATTGGTGGGCATAGGGTAGCGATAGGGGATACACATTATAAAGTCACCCCAAGACACCCCGGCAAAATGTACATTAGTAAATGCCAACTACCAGTGAAAACAGCTGGAGGGGGAAGTACTTGAAACATTCTTTTTATGGGAGTGAGAAGGGAGTCGTTTTAATTTTGGGGGGGATCTAACCAATGGCTGTAACATGCACTTACATGACAGCAAGAGCCATCTTTCAATCCTGCATCATTAAGAATAGTTTCCAAAACATTACACTCTATAGCACATACGGGCTCTAAGACGCTTTCTTAGTCATATTATCAAAGCATTATCCTGAGCCCACAACAAAAGCCCAGGGAAAGTACAGATGCATCAGACTTACAACTATACTAGTATAAGGCAGAAAATGCTCCCTTGTGAAAAGGGCTGACATACAGTGTATGATTACAGAAACATGGGAACAAAAGGTTAGAACATTATTTAGACAGTACTGGGCTGAATATCTGCTGAAGGGATTACAACAAACATACATCACTTGAAGTTGCAAAGAAACAAAGTAATGTTCGGATACATTCTGTTTAGTAAAGGACTGGTTGGAATAGAGTAACAGCTCCTCAAGAACAGCATTAAATCAACCAACCAACTTGCTTTCCTTTGCCTCTACTGTGATTTTAGCAGCTGTACAGTCATATTAAACCTAATCTTTCACCTCCCAGAACAATTAGCATTTGCAACTTAAACAAGTTTAATACATTTAGCACATTGATATTGAAACTCCTATGGAAAGGTAGGGAGTTAACAAAGCCAGAGCTATCTGTGTGTGCTAATAGTTAATTGTCCAGCTTCTATCACACAGCTATCTATTGACTATCATAACAATTTCCTGTTAGTAGGCTGCTCAGCAGCAGACTGAGCTCAAACAGCTCAGACAAAAGCTTGTCTGACAGCAGCAACAGCTTTCAGCAAGATATACACAGGAAGGCAGACCTCAGTCTTCTAAGCATTTCCAGTGAATTTGGCTTGACTAGCTCTTCAAGGTTCTTGTATGCCACAGAAAACTTTTCTGCAGACTTTTCCGAGATCCTGTAGACGATGAGTACAAAAACCCTAACGCAAGAAAAGGGTGCTGGGAGTGTTGTTACACACTTGCCAGGAGAGTTTTATTTGCATCAAGCTGTGAGAGGCCATGTAAGTCACCAATTCATTTAAACATGCTCCTATACAGCTGAACTCTTGTTCTTAGTGTCTCCATCATGGATGTATTTTTTTTTCCAGACTTGAGATCCTCAGGCAATTTTTCTAAACAGGCTCCAAAGTATTTTCTCCCTGGCTTGCTTAAAGTAAGAGCAATATACACGTTCATTCCAGCATATATCTTAGAAATAACAATTGACACATCTTACACTTTAAAGGAAATGCATGCTCAACTTGCCCTTGTCTCTGCCAACACTCAGCTAGTGACAGCTCTTCCTATCTGGTTGCAGTTTTAGTACTTGGGAAATGGTGAACTAAAAGTTAAAACTAAATGTAGGCCACAAGCTGAAAATAAGAGTTAATTGTTGGTAACTTGACAGTCTGACTGAGCCTGTCCTGGAGCACAGTGCTTCACTGTTCAACCTCAATATCCCTATTCATGTTTGATTTCCATCAAAAGCATTAACCATCCACTCTCCCCTACGGACTGCATTTCAAACCAAGATTTCATACTCTCTTCTGCATGGTTTTGCACATTGCATTGGTTTATACTGCTCAAGAACTAAAAATACTATAAAAAAGAAAAATCGGGTTTTAGTAAGCACACCACTTTAGTAGCTGAGGACAGCTTCCCTACAAGCTGGTGATATGCACAGACTCATTCTTTTGTTATATTTAAAATACAAAGATTCAACTTAATTGATCAGTTTACAGATTAATGCTATGCATAAAATGCAGTGCATTTAGGGAGATGGCATACTTGAAGATTTTTCTGCATCCTCCATATATTGAACACATACCATTAATCAAGCAGGAGATAGTTTCACATTATAAACTACATGACAGCATACCTTACATTTTATTAGTGCAAGAGTATAATTTCCTATGTAAGATATTCCCTGTTAGCTGCCACTGTCTCAGAGAACTGGCTGACAAAGGGACCCACTTGTTTTAATTACTGCACTCAACTTTTATCCAGACAGCAGCAATAGGTATCCATTTACAAACCAAGCACTCTGCAGTATATTAAAATTTATAATACACCCTCTTACCCTACGACAAGGGTAAAAGATCTTACCGTATTTCCCAAGATCTATGTTGGATTTCAAGGTTCATCTTGGTCTACACCTAGTTTCTGAAGTGTGCCTGTAGAGTCTACCCTTTTGAGACCAACACAGTAAACTCAAATACAAAACAAATGCTATAGGAAATGAAGATCAGACTGTAGCCGAGTTGGGGCAGTATGCTCTGTTAGATACAGCTGTTTTAAAGTTCAGTACCAGCACAAAATTCCACCTAATATGCATTAGAAATTATCTCCAGAACAAAAGAACTGCTTAATTGGCAGCCTGGTATGAAGATTATCTTCAGCATATGAGACAGTTTGATATCTGCATACCTGTATTTTTTCAGTCACTTGATTCTTTGTGTATAGGGGAAGAATGATAAAATTCTTTACAACAGTCTTGTACAAACCTGAGCACAACACATCCACTTTCTAAAAATGCTCCACAGCTGAGCAACAACAGCACATTTTCAGGTACTGAAATATAGTATCTATGCCAAACATGAGTTACAACAGTCTTTAGAAACAAATCAAACTAAGGAAATAATCCCATTACATACTGATAAAAGACAGTTAAAAAGAACTGAAGAAACAGGCCATTCCTTTGTTTATAACCACTTAAATTTTATTTTACAGTATATTTGTGACATTTTATGTTACTATAACCAAAGATCAGGGTTGTTTACAAATATAATGGCTGCCATTTGATGTAAACAATTAAAAAGTGTCTCTAAATATTAAAATTTTACATCATGATTTTGTTTTATTAAATTGAATTACTCTTTGTGCCATCAGTTATTAGTGGAGAGGAACTAATTTAAGCAAAAATAGTTTTCAGAAATTAGATGTAGAAACTGAGAAGCCTGGGTAAGATTTCAAAAGACCACTCTCTCATCACTGTAAAAAGGAAGAAAGCAAATTCATTTACTCAAGTTGCAATGAAGAGTCAACCAAGTCCATTTATATTAAGGCTTCTTTACATATTATTGAATCCCATCATGCCTTTCATATTCCCAGCAGCACCTTGTTGAAATTGTCTCATCATTGACTGCAAACCGGCCATGCCACCTGGAGAAAATAAGAGAGAACATGAATGTGTTAATTAACTCTGAAGCACAGCTCTCTTGCTTGAGGCATCATTACCGTACACACACTATTCCAGTAATATACAAAGACAGAAGCCCAAGACTGTCAAACTAGGTTTAAACAGCTACTGAAAATAAAGAACGGAGTGAGTAATTACAGAAAGATCTGCAAAACACCAGGCTTTAAGTAGGTTTTAAGATGACTTGTGTATTAAGAACTAGACAAAAGAAAAAACCTTGATGGAATGACTATTATCAATTAGTAAAGTTCAGGTATGGGGGTCCTTATTTAAAGCTGCTCTTGTCAAATTTAATTACTTGAGGCAATCTTAGAAAAGAAGGGAAGTCTAGGAAGACATCCTTCAAGTCATCACTATGCCCAGTCACCATTCCAATTGCTCATTTTGAGAGTTGAATCCAAATGAAAAGACTAGATTAAGCACTGCTAAGTGCAAAGCATCTGGACTAAATTATCTGATTCTTGCTCGAAAACCCTAGAGATACTTAATACTGATATATAATGCATATAGTCTCCCATCCCCCTCCTCACTTCTGTTTTTCAAATGCTCCACCATAATTGGCAGTCCTCTCTTCAAGCTATAAAAGGTCAGTACATACCCATATGATGAAGAACTCTTGGATCCATCATCTTTGCCATCTGCTGGTTCAGTTTGGCCAGTTGAGATGGGTTTACATTCTTGGACATATCACCACCTAAATGAAAACAGCAATCATAAGAAAGTGAATTAACATGTGGGGCTAGAAATAAAATAAATCCAAATGTTACCTCCTAATTCTAGATTCAAATCAATGAGTCCATTATTAGAAGTTACTACATCAGCCACTTGAAAGTCCATTTAGGATCAACAGTCCCTGCACTCCACATAACAGACTGAAGTGTTAGTACTGTAGCAGTAATCAAGTCTGCATTGATAGAAATACAGTAACTCTCCTTGCTAAGTTACACATAGGTGTCATGAAGAACAGTGCAGCTCTTACCAGTCACATAAAAGAACTTTCAAACTTCATGAGAATGAGTGAGCTACAACTCATTTTTCTCCTCTCCCTAATGAGTATTTTCTCATCTCCTCTGTGTTCACACATCAAGTGACCTCCCCACTGAGTTAATAAATTTTAGGGTGGGGGTTTTGGTGTTGGTTTGGGGTTTTCTTACCTTTGAAAAGCCCTTTGATGCCTCCCATCTTTTTCACCATCTGTGCAAACTTAGTGTATTGGGTCAAAAGCTCCTGAACATCTCTGGTAGAAACACCTGAGCCTCTTGCTACTCTTTGGATTCTTCCTGGCTGCTTACTGAAAACTTTGGCACCATCTGTACTGTCAAGTTCTGCGATTACAGTGTGAAAAAGAAAAATCCATTGAGTTACTGACATTAAAAACTGTTACAACTGGAAGCAGACCTGTTCTCATTATTGAGAATTTAATTTTGAGCCAGAGAATAAAAACTTAGTTTTAGAAGTGACAATGCAAAATTTTACATAAATCATTGAGACATAATATTCCAGAAAGTAATATTAAAAAACTCTTCTATTCATATGTTAATCACCATGGTAGAAAAAAAGCTGTGTGAATAAATTATGCTCTCAGCATACTTGGTCTTAAGCCATATTAATGGGTTTAGCACAACGGTCAGAGCATACTACTGCAGGAGTTATGGGTGAATTAGAAACAACACTTTGAATTCCAGAGACCAGGCTATGTCACCAAGTAAATTTGAGGGTGGGTAGGAAAAAAGACAGCAATGCCAGATTAAAGATTAACATAGCTTTTTAATTTGCAAGTATAGCATTAATAATTTATGAACAGTTACAATACAAAAAATAAAAATATATTAATTTCCAATAGAATGGAAATTATTCAAAATCCCACCTACTCTACACAAGACAGAGCAGCAACAGGCACAGTATCTCTAAATATTTAGATTTATTAAGAAATTTGGAGACACAGGTACTCCTTGCTATTTCCAAGAATGCTAAATTCTGGTCATTTTCTGTGGTTGTACATGCTGCAGTATGTCTTTTTGTTTCCAGGAAGATCTCTCTAAATAAGCTTGTTCAACAATTAAGAAAAAAATAGTGGGTGAAATTTGTTTTACCTTGATCATTCATACTGTCCATTATAGTCATGAGTTTCTTTAGCCTTGCCATTGATTCCTGTTCATTGCCTTTACTCATGAAGTCAGTTCCAAAACCAGGGATCATGCCCTTGTTTTAAGAATGAAAAACAACAGCTGTGTCAGAATAGGCAAAGCTATAACTTTAATTAAGCAGAAAGAAATATATACAGCAACTGTTAGTTCAGTAGTTAGATACTGCAGTAGGCAAATCATTTCAACTTTTTGAAAAACACAGAGCACAGATTATCACAAATTTCAATTAAGAGTTTTACGTTTATAGAAATTTGTCAAATATCAATTAAAATCTGATAAAACAAAATTAATATGGGAATAACTAACCAAGATCTGACTGAATGGTCCCATTTTCATGATGTTTTGGAATTGTTCATACATATCTCTTAATGTAAATTGACCTGAAGCACAACAACAAAAGAAAAGTTAGCAGAAGTCACACTAACATTTTGGTCTTACTCTCCCTTTTCAATTATTCTTCGTATTTATAAGGTAAACACTATACTACATAGACAAGTGGATAAATAAACCTCTTCACTACTAATATGGCCAAACAGTTTCAGATAGCACATGCTGAACCATTAAGCTAGTTATTCTGCAGTTATAGTCTGACAGACTTATCATTTGAAAAACACAACTCAATTTACTTGGCCGCCACATTTGCTGGAAAAAGAATAACCATTCTTCACTGTGCACGTGAACAAGCTGTTTGTGTCTACACACAACACAAATTAACTCAGTGGTCTCCGTCGCAGAGAACCTGCCACGGTCAGGTCACTGTAATGCATCTGCTGTTCAGGCCTTGGGAATAACTCACCATGTTTTAGCTTTTCTATGAGTGCTTCGTTATCATCCAACTTTAACTCATTTACTTTATCTATCAATCCTTCAATATCACCCATACCTGGAAAAAGAAAACAGCTCTGAAATTAGCATTAAAAAGATTACACTTTGACTTTCCATTATCCAGTTGGAAGTGTCTTTTAAGTACAGTTGTACATAGGACATACCAAGCAGCTTGCTGATGAAAGGCTGTGTTTTAAAGGGTTCAAAGTCATCTATGTGCTCGCCAGTTCCAATAAAAATAATAGGACTCTTTGTGGCAGCAACCCTGCAATAAAATATATTTTATGAAATGGCCTCTCAAATACCATCTATCTTTTGTACCATCTATTAACATAATCAGCTAGGCATCATCAACACTATGCATTCTGTCTGAAGTACCTGCCTTACTCCTCAAACTATTAATGAAAAAACATCTAGCACTCGGATGTTTATCTCAGAGTAGTTAAAAAGATTTTTCTCTAATTAGTACTTTATAAAATACAGACTCTGTTTGGAAAAAATCATCCACAAAAATAGAAGTTGCTTATTTTCATTGCTGAGTTTAAGAAACTTGAGAGGAAAGAAAGAAAAACAAATCATCTCCAGATTATCCTAATACTGGGATATTACTGATACATATACTGATACTAATGATAATATTGTCAGATGACAGGTATTGATCACAATTTCTTCAAGGTACCTCATACGAAAGACAATCTTGTTTTCAACACAGGAAAAAGCTCAAACATAAGAAAACTCAGAACCTTTCCACCACATTTGCACTAGCTTTTAGATAAAACTCAGCTCTCACTCCACAGACAGTACAGAGCAAACACAGCAGACTTAAGGCACACAAGCACACGACAACATGAACAAGAGCAAAATGAAAATACCGAAAGCTTTAGTCTTCCAACATTATGCTATAAAGAAAGCAAAATACATACGGCAGTTTAGGAACTCTAACACTTCAGATCAAAGACAGGCAGTGATTTAGTAAGTCAGTGTCAGCTAATTTTGACTGTTTTGACAAATCATCTCAGCTCCATACAAGCTATATCATTGAAAGGCGGCTGGAACAATCATATAAGGCTGAAGATAAAATGTAACATTTTCTAGTCCATACTCTGCCAAGATACAGAACATGGGAAGTCCAACAAGAATGGAATCACGTAAGTATGACTGCAGACAACTTTTCACCAAGTTTCTGGACACTGCCAATCCAGAAGTTTGATTTGCATCACAGTTTTAAGGTCACTAGATATGACGAGGTACTGTTTTTCCCCCTTTGGAAAAAACTCTTGGGATGCAAAACTCTTCATGTCAGTCACATCTACTGAGCCCAGATTTATCTTTTTGGAAAAATGCCTGATACATAATATGCAATGAATATTGCTTGATGCTGATTTCAGAAGACAGAAGTCTGACCTGTGACAATACACACTACTGCATTGAAAATACATCATCGCATCTGATTCTGACGTTAAATATCAATGGGTGATCCTATCCACCAGAAGAAGGGTAAGAATCTAAGTGTGACTGCGACCGACTTGGATTCTGTGTAGTGTAACAGTGACACTTTCACAGAACGGGTTTCTGCAAGACACAAACGCGTTTCACGGCTGGCTGTGCATGGCCAGATGTTGGACACTATTATACCACAGCACTTACGCACTGAGAGCTCCACCTCCTTTGGCATGTCCATCAAGCTTAGTAACGATAACAGAAGCTACATCTACTTTGTCTTTGAAAGCTTTAGCTTGAGCTTCACAAGCTTGGCCAATGGAAGCATCCATCACATAAACAATGTTATCTGGTTGCTAGGAGAAATGAGATACACAAAATAATCATTTCCTGCTTTACAAAACAATGTTCATGGATTATTATTATTATGTATGTTCAGTAGCAGAACTTACTGCAATAACAGTATATAAGAGCTGTATGCTAGAGTTTAAAACAGGATCACTGTTTTATGAACAATATTATCTAAGGACCATTTTAAAAATTCTGATGCTGTATGACTACATGATTTATCTATAACATGAAACATTACAATTTAATAGGTTTGTGCTTATTAGTTATGTTTCAAGTGATTTTAGCCAGTATCTTGAGCCAATAAGCTAATTGGTATCTACAAGCAATTAATAGCTAACAACTTCCATTTGGTTTTACATTCAGATATTTAAGACATCCATTCCTCTAAAAGTAAGTTAGCCATTAGCAGGAATTGTGTGGGAAGTGTCATATTGTCATGCAAGACCACAGAATCAAACAAATAGCCAGACTTTTTAAAGCCATAGAAACACCAGCTTCATTTACGTATCAAAACTGTTGAAAGTTATCCAATCATCTTCTCTGTTGCAGTGCAATTATTTGTGACAATCACAGAAAGTTTAGTATTCATAGTTCAAGGAAACCAGATCAGACTAGTTCTTTTATCTAGTTTTTCAATGCAAAGATCCCGAAAAGGAAAAGTTAAAGCAGGAATGGCAGTCTGGTTATATGAAAGCATCTTTGAACAGAAGAACAGAAGAATTAAAACTGACACAAAACTAACAAGCACTGGTCATTCAGCCCTTGCTTATTCATACCTGTTTATAATTTCTAATATACTGTAGGAGTTAAAGCAAAATGCACACAGAACATTAGGGAAAAGATCAATCATCATCAAATGACAATGCTAAGTTATCGTATTTCTCAAAACTACTTACTATGGCATTAGCAACTTGTAACATCTCTTCAAATAAAGAGTCTTCTTGTTTGTGACGTCCACTTGTATCAACAATGATTATTTCAAAGTTTTCATTCTTAAATTTCTCAACACCTTCTGAGGCAATTATTACAGGATCCATTTCTGTATAACTGATCAAAAAGAGAAACAAAGAGACTCAGAATTTCGTCACTTGACTATAAACTTGTTAACTATAAATCTATCTAGATTTCAAGAGGGAATTCCTCTTATGCCAAGAAAAAATTGGTTAAAAATACGCCTTCCTAAGCCATTTACCCTTACTGTTCAGTGAACCAAAGCACAAAGACTGAAGTCTATCTCACTGGCTGGAAGCTGCAGTAAGTTCTACTACACCTTCCCTCAAATAAGATTTAGCTCAGCATCTAGACAGCTCATCTCCAGTGAAGCTTAGGGGAAAGTTATTTACCGCTTTATAAAAGCCATTTTAGGTCCACCTCTGCCTCTATTTGGTAATAAAAATTAGGCATCCAAAAATAATATCCTTTCATCTGTGAGATACTTCCTGAAAACCTGGCCATGTCTGGTAAAAGTCTGTGAACTGCTATACACTGAGTAAGCACTATAGGGAATTATTCCGGGATACCTGATCTCTTCGTACACTATCCTACCTGCTACTCCTGGCAGTATACTGAACTGAGCAGAATTTTCATTTGATCAGAGCAGGTATTACTCAGAATATATTGCTAAAATGAAAGAAATTAGGCAATGCTAGATGGGGTTTAGTGCAAAATGTTTAATAAGGAACAATACATAATTGTAGCTGAATTGCTCTCCAAAGTGATTCTGAAAGATGCTTACCTCCCATAAAAGGGAATTCTTGCTTTCGTGGCATTCTGCTTTAACTGGTCAAAAGCACCTGTAAGACAGGTATAGTCAAGGAACTACTTAAGAAAATCTGCAAATATTACAAATAGAGAACTACATCATTAAAGTCTGTGTTACCTGCTCTGTATGTGTCTGCACATATCAAACAAGTCTTCCAGCCTTTCCTCTGATAGAAGTACGCTAACTGTAAAATGAAATCCAAAACAAGTAGTTACACCGAAGTCCCACTGACATGACACTTCCAACACCTTGTAAGTCACACACAGAGGACACAAAGTCAAGCCAGCCTTTCTATAACTGAGGCCACAGAGTAAGACTGTTCACTGTTAGCATGGCCATTATTTAGAAAAGCATGTTACAAATAATTATTAATGGCAAGATGAAAACACCTGCTTGACTCTGCTTCTGATTTCAATTTCTTGAAATGACAATATCTAGGACTGACTACAAATAACTTAAGTTCCCATTTTACTAATTCCTGAATTCTTCCTATTGTTAATATTGCAGATTGGACTAGGATGTAGAAACTACCCAAAGCAATTCAAGTACAGTACCATAATGGCTACAACTTGTACAGCTCTATGTTTCTGTACTACCAGAGGAACAAAGGTATTTCCCTTGAAAGGACATGTTTTAAAGCAGTGGCTAGAATCCTTAACCTTCTTACAACACTCAGCTTCACTGGTGCTATATACATTCACAAAACACTTGACTGAGCAAAGACAAATGTTCAAAATAAAGTTCACCTACAGAAGCACTAAATGTCTTCTGAAATCAGAGCAGGCTATACTAAATGTATCACTATATGTAAATCTCAAAAGCAGATGACAAAAAACAACAAAGATGCATCTTTTTCCATAGGATAATTTCTCCTCACAACTTGGAATGTATCCAGCTCTGTCTTGGGGTGAATGATGAGACAGTCAAGAACTTCTGGTTTAAGATAAAAGGGCATATTAGTGAGGGTGATGTTGTGGGTGTTTGTTACAGGCCACCAGACCAGAAGGAGCAAGTGGATGAGGCCTTCTACAGGCAGCTTGAAGCAGCCTCAAAGCCACAGGCCCTGGTTCTTGTGGGGGACTTCAAGCACCCTGACATCTGCTGGAGAAGCAACGCAGTGAATCACAAACTATCCAGGAGGTTCCTGGAAAGCACAGATGACAACTTTCTGTCACAGGTAGTGGATGATCCCACAAGGAATGGCGTGCTGTTTGACCTTACACTAACAAACAGGGAAGGCCTTGTTGGAGATGTGAAGATATGTTGATTCAGAGCATTTATTTTCTAGCCTTAAAAAAATACAAATGCAAATTTTCTCAACAACTCTGGGGCTGGAAGAGGTTTCGTATCACCCATTTATACTTAACTGAGTTATCTAATACAAAGGCCAAATTCCACTGGTTTTCCTAAATACGTAATGGAATAAGCATCCATTCTTAGAGCTAGTCTTAAACCTAGAAAGTGAATTACAATGTTGTGGTTTAACTCCACTAAGTACAAGGACAAATAGAAAGACTCTCTTATCCATACAGGGTATTGTTTCATCAAGAGTTTAGTTTAAAAATTTTTGAAGGAAGTCCTACAAGCGATAAATTGCCCCAAAAGAATATTACTTTGAACGTTCATCTCATGTCAGAAACCCCTCTGCAAACGTATCTCTACATGGTAGTGAGTCAGAGCTTTCCTACTAACAAAAACAGCACAGATCACAAGCCAATCCTACCTAAGGAGTCCAATGATCACCAGCTTCCCCAAGGCAAAAAAAACAACAAACAAACCAAAAACTATGCAAAGAGATTCACTGCATGTTACCTTTGAACAAGTTGTTGTTTTACCACTTCCTTGCAAACCAACAAACATTATAATATTCTGTTTTCCTTTGGTAGGTGTCCATGCCTTGACTCCAGGATCTACAAGCTAAAAAACAAAGAGTAACATGGGTAGCAGAACCAAGTTTCAAAAGCACAGAACAGTTGGTGTCACAGTCATGCTAGGTGCCTGGTCTCATATTCAAAGGAGCAAATCAATTTTTGCACATTGTCATCTTAATTTGGCTTAGGTTTTTGCTGATTGAGTGAACAGCAACAGCCCGTGCAAGATACCTATACTATATAATGTTCTGCATGATAATTCTGCAACAATAGCAGCATTTAATTTCGTTCTAACACCAAGCACAGTCAGGGTGGCCCATATATATGGCACAAGGATAACAACCAACACAGAAAGGTGACCTCCACCCCTCTGTCACTGCTCAGGAAGGGCTTCTTCTAGTAAGAATCCTACAGCACAGAAGGCTTTTTAGGGTTGCTGCCTCACTTGTGAAATGAGTAGAAGGTACACACATTCCTGAGAGCCACCATATGTCTGGGCACAGACTACAGAAGAACAATGACTACACAACAACTGGACAGAGGGCAGAATACAGATACCCAAGTCCTGATTTGACCAAGCAGGCAGATTAATGAGAAATGTTGCATTGAGCTGTTGGGTTGTTATTTAACACTTTCCCAAAGGCTTATAAGTAGTCTGAATATTAGAGTAGCAAAGGTGAGTTCTGGGACAACCAAAGACAGTCTTCTAGAAGCTAGCAGTACTTTACTCTTGACTTTACATATCAATTGAAAAATAAGAACATTTGAACTTAAAGCTTAAACTGAAGTTAGTTTGAGAAATGCCCAGGATGTAGTTTCAATTAGAATCCTACTGTTTGCAATAGTGAGAAGCCTCACATCAGAAAGCATAACTGCAGGTACCACATAACCACCTAAAAGCTTGGCTTGCTACTGCACTACTTCCAGGCCCAGACTGTACAAGGAAAGTGATGCAATGCAGAATTTTTAAGTCCTACCTTAACAAGCTCTTTAAAGACTGCATGCTGGATCATTTTTCTTTTGTTAAGGCCAGATGCCATTTCTTCAAGATCAATTGCAGACCTGAGTTTAAGAAAACCATGAAACACAAGCATAAGTGAAAGCATCACTTGAACCTAGTAATAAACGAAGTTTTTGCAACTGCAACAGCACCCTGATTTGTTCTGAGTTTTCAGATAGGATGTACTTAAGAAGCAACAAGCACTGGAGACATTCTTATGTGGAGGTCAAAAACAGATTTCTAAAATGCATCTTTCAGACTTGCATTTACTTAGATTACACATCTGAAAATAGGCAACATAACAGTACTAGTCACATACACATATCTATTTATAGCCAACACAGAACATGTGAAGATTATGTGTCTAGGAAGTAATGAAGAACTTGTTTATCAGACAACTCAACTGATGACAGCAACAGATATTTGAAACAAGCCTGTAACAGCAATAAATGGCTAAATTTGACTGAAGATTCTTTTGATGGAACTGGCTAAACACTTAGTTCAAAGTAAACTGGGTGTGTATAAAAAAACCCCAACATATAAAGTTACAAATTACTTGTTCTTTTGTAAACTCAAATTACAACTTTTACAAATATCAAAAGTTAAATGCATTTTCATTATTTCACTTACTTGACATTTTCTCTGAGTTGCTTCACAAGTTTGATATTAACATCAGCTTCCAGTAATGCTGTACATACTTCTTTTAACATAGCATTTAAAACCTTTGGAGTATAAAAGAAAAATTAGAAAATTGTTTTACAATACACAGAGACTAACTAGGCCGCTATTAGGTCAAAATAAGAATGTGAAAGTCTATTTATGATATAACCATGGCTTTTACAAATTAAATGCATGTAGTCCTATCATTAAATTGACTGTCACAAAAAAGTCCGTGCATTTGTTCCTATGTAAGTACAATTTAAATCTGAAAGGGTAATACTGAAAGAGAAGGGTTCTCAATTGTAACAATTGCACACTACATAACACTAACACAAAACACTTCCTATTGCATTATGGCCAACAGCTCATACGGCAGAAAGACTTCCTAAACCTCCCTCTGGGTGCTCCTTAGAGAGTATACCAAAAAAATCTCAGATCACAACACCATTTCTGTAAATAACAGTATTCCTTAGCTGCAAGATGGACACCCTGCTACCTGCATTTTCAGAAACTGGACTGCTGCTCTGATTGTATGCCTTTTAGGCAAGCAGGTGCCTCAGCCAGAAACCCTGTTTATTCTGAGTTTTCAAAGTCTTGAACAGAAAGATTTTTCTGAAAGTAACACCTGCATAAACAGCCTCATTTTCACATCTTGAGCTCTTGCAGGATAAAATTTTCCATTGCTAAAAAAATTAAATTGGGCTGTATTTGCTTCAGCTAAGGATTTTTTGTCTCCCAGAAGAACATACATTAAAAGTTTATCCATAAGTTCTAACCCTACAGCTCTCAATAAGCCTACTTTTTAGTTACTTTAAGCCACTCATCTTTCCACCTGAAAAGAGTTTCTAGCAGTCGATGTACTCAGAGACACTTTGAAACCATCACATTAGTTAGTTTTCCATCTTGTATGGCACTCCTATGACAGAACACACCTAGTTATAATTTCAAACTCTTAATTAGAAAAAATACAGACCATACCAAGCCAAACAAATTTCCAGAAGCACACACTGGCTTGAATATAAAGGCAGCAATCGCAAAACATCCCTCACATTTCAGACAGCAAAGCTTACATGGAAACATATTTGTTCTTCCACATTTCAGTTTCTAGCAGCCTAGTACACATCTCCATAGTCTGCCTGTGCACACAGACATAAATCAGAGCAGGCACCTACCTTTCATCCAAACTTAGGAACACATTGCCTCCCCTCCAGCATTACCTCCACAGAACACTAATCTCCCTAAGTACAGCCACCAGACTCAAGGACCCTTTGACCATGGGACCCACTATGTCTGAGGTGATGACCCATGTATAAATCTAGTTTTAAGTTCTGGCAGTACTCTTAGGGGGTTAAAACCTCTAGAAGAAATTTTACTTGAAGGAAAAAAAAAAGTCTAGAGAGAACATCAGCCTACTTCAAGCTTCTCATCAGCCTTTGAGAACTTTTTCTCAGAACTTTTCAAGTGTTAGTGCCACCACATTTGTACACTACATACCTCTTCATTGATAATCGTAGCATTGCTCAGTGAGCGCAATGCCGAAGTTATTTTTCTTCCAAGATCTGCCAGAACCATTTTGGCGGCTTCAAGTACGACTCAGAAGGATCTGGAAAAAAATTTAGAAATCAAATTTTAAACTATTTGAAGCTGTCATCACAAATTAATTATTCAAGTAACTTTTGGGTAAGAATCCTGCTTTGCATTCTAGAAAGTGCACAAGTTTTACTTTTTAAAGTTATTTTTAGGAAATATTGGCCTGAAGTTAATTTTAGGCAACTCTGATGACCTACTTAAAAAGAGAGATACCACACTTCAATTAGGAAGGATTTCACTGTGTAGAAGAAATGTGCATTGAATTCACCATGAAAAAAAACCAGTCCAGATAGACTTCCAGAAAGAATGCTAAATGCTTTTTATCCTCTTATGAGCAATATGCTACATGACAGAATAAAACCAAGCAGAATAGCCTAGAAACTCTGCACCCTGCAAAGACAGTATGACCAGAAGCAAAATATTTTGCTAGCAAAATTCAACATTATTAATCAGTTGCATTGTATCCAGCTTCCACTAAATCAAACTGAATTTCCCATTTCAGTAACCCTACAAACATACTTGCATTTTAATAAGCAAAATTCATATAGTAGTTTTTAACAGCTGTATTGGAAAAATAGACTATTTTTGTTCACTAGAAACACAAATTTCATATATAAGCCTACAGCATACCACAACTTACAGTTAGGAAACAATAAAAAGTTAATTTCTGAAAGGTATACATTCTAGTTAACATACTAAACCACCCCACCCCCTATATAAGGTGGCAAGATATTCAGGAGAACACATGGTAGAATCAGCAATCTAAAATTCTGAATAAGGGCAAATCAAAACTTGTCTGAAGAGCAAAAATTTGCAACACCACAGCTACTGCTGGAATGAAGCACTTCAAATACTTCTTATCTTCCACTTACAGTGTTGCTTTCTTGTACTCAACTGAAACTACTCCCTTGCTGATAGCCAAAATTGGAATCTCACATTTGAACTCCTCCTTTCAGAACTGAAAGCCAAGTTCCCAAAAATGGGAGCCTCTGTAATCAAAACAGTTGAGAGTTTCAAAGATTTTGGGACTTCCCCCTGCCTCAAATGAGAAGAAAACAGAGAAGAAAGGCCAGTCCCTTTATTGAAATGCAGAATGCACTACTAGCGATATTCTGATTTTACTTAAGAGAGAGGGCTCCAACATGGCTAAGAAAGCAGCTCAGTGTATACACACATTGAGATTTACCAGCTGCACAAGCTCCAAAAAGCATTTAAAATGTGTTTATAAATAATAAAAGATATATTCCAAAAGAGCTAAAACAAGGCACCCATGTAAGACAACCTCCAGATTGCTTTGTCTAATTGAGAGTTACTATTGTTACCAACTTGATATATTTAACCAACAACAAAGCCCCAAAAACAACTGCCAGTCTAACCCACCCTCCCCTGATGCTGAAGCCACAACGTAGAACAAAGTCTCCAGGAGCCTCAGAAAACATAGGATAAATAAACCCAGTGTAAGTACAGGAGTTGGGTAAGGCAAATGACACAAATAAAATATATTTACACATTTTAAATTTCATGTACATTGAATGCACAAGCAATGATATCCACTACCATGCCATCTCAATATTAATTAAAAACTTAGTCTACGCTTCCTAAGGAACTCTGCCAGTAGAGTATTTGCAAACGAGTACACTAATAGAAATGGATGTCCATCTTTGCTGGAAGGGGATTTCTACATGTTATCTGAAGTAGTAAAACTCCAAGGTTTCCTTACAAGGCATACAAGTCACATTATTGCAGGATAATGCTAAAAAAGCATTATCATCAATAGGCCCTACCAAAGGGTCTCAGCAAAACAGATGTTCAAACATTTTCCAGCTCATTCTGGAAAATCACAATGTGTAAGAAAAAACAAACCCCCAAGCCTTTAAAAATAGCTTTGCAACTCAGTAAGCTGGAGCTGCTAAAACAGCAAGCAATGACAAACTTAACTATAATGCTTGGCTATATCAGCTAAGAAATTTGATAGGATGACCGACATACAGAAGTCATGCGAATACTCAACATTTAAAACTAGTTTCAAGAGTTCTACAGATCTCCAAATACAGAAGGTTAATTATTTCCTAATAAATGAATGTTTCTTCTGCAGAATTCCAAAAGCTTCTTCCAACAGCCCTATAGTAAGAATAATTCAAAACCTTTGCTAAGGAGATGAGTTTAAGCATTTTCATATGAACTGCTCTCACTAGTACGTTAAGAAATCATAAGCCATCAGAATTTCTAAGGGCTGCCAAGTACAGAAATTAATAGAACTTGTGACACAGCCCATCCAAGTTGAGAGCCACACTCCAGACAAAAAGACACGTAAGATGTTTTAGCAGGTAGCCAGCTTGGGCTGGCAGATAGCCAGAAGAGCATTAGCAGTAACTGCACTGCAGAATGTGTATATGCTGAGCAGCCGTAGTTCTGGAGAGTTTAGCTTGAATGCAGCACTCCACAAACACACTGAGCAGGGCTAAACCCGGCGGGGCCCCCAGGACACAGCCAGGCTGCCTGGAGCAGGCCTCGTGCTGAGCAAGGCCACGAGCTCTGCGCTGTCCAAGTCCCCTCTATGAGCAGCAGCCTGCGCACCTCCACACTGAGCTCCCAGGCCATCGTGCTGCTGCAGTCCCAAGACCTCTGTGCTTCAGCCATAAATGGGCCTTTCAGGAGTAAAGGGGCAGCAGAAATAGCGGGTGTCTTACTACGCCATAGCAAACCGGCAGTGAAGCAACTCTGAAGATACAGACCACCCATCCCTGCCCGCCCACCCATCCAGCATAAACCTCCAACCAAATCTGTCTAAACTAGCAATACTCTAATGTACAAGATCTTGAAAAAAAAATGGGATTAACAGGTAACAGCAGTTTAAACAGCTGCTTTAAAAGATAACAGCTCTTTAAAAAGATAACAAGCAATAGGAACACTTAAAAACTGTACAATAAAGTTACACTACATATACACATACATGGATTAAGACCAACTGCAAGTCCAACACTGTAACAGAGAAGGAACTGTTTCACGGGTGGGAATGCCTTGAGCTACTGCAGCTACGCTCAATCTCTACTTACGAGTTTCCACCCCCTAAAATTACCCAGGTGACGATGGGAAGGCGCCCCCAAGGCAGCAGCAGGGAACGGCTGTCTCGCTTATGGCCCAATGCCCTCATTTTCACGGCAAAAGAGATGATGGCAAAAGCTGGGATACATGGCCGGTCGCTGCCTTTCCCCCAGGCACCCAGGGCTGGCCAGGGACAGCGGCCGGACACCGGCTGGGCCAGTCCCGTGCCGGTGCTGTGGACAGCGCGGGCTGAGTCCGGGAGGCCCAGAACTGCTCCCGCGGAGCTCCGCCGGACTGAGCACCCTGCCCGGCCCGGGCTGCCGCAGGACAGACCGCCGCCCATCACCGGGGTCAGCAAGCCCCGGTGCCTCCTCCTTCCCCGCCGGGACTGGGCCGGGGGCCCCTCCGCGTCACGAGAAACTGCCGCGGGTCGCAGTCTCGCTTACGGAGCAGCTGCGGCGGCAGCGCAAGCACTCACCGAGAGCGCGGCGAGGGGCCCGCGGGCGGAGCCGTGCCCAGCCCAGCCCAGCCCGCCGGGGCGAGGCCGCCCAGCGAGACGCCGCTGGAAGCGCGAGGAGTCGCGGCCGCCGCCGACCAGGGAAACGTCAGCACTGGCCGTCGCCCCACAGGCCCCCGTTGGCTTCCGTTTCCGGGACGCGCGCGGGCCCGCTGCGCCGTTAAGGTGGCTTGCGAAACGTCCCGCCCGCGCCCGGCGCGGCACACGCGCGAATAGGGCCTCGCCACCTTAAGGCCGAGCGAGAGGCGCGGCCGCGGGCGGGGGCAGGGAGGGCGGAGCTCCTCTCCCGTGGCCGTGCCGTCAGCGGGGGGGCG
>VZTI01006034.1:360977-414399 GCA_013397865.1 Struthidea cinerea
CTGGTGGCGCCCGTCCTGCCCGGCTCCGATCGGGGGTGGCCGTGCCGCAGCTGCCCGGGTCCGGGCCGCGCTCGCCCCCTACGGCGCGGCCTGGGGTGCCGGTGCCGTGTCAGGGGCTGGCGGTGTCGCGGCGCGGGCGCGCCCGGCAGCGGAGCAGGACGGGCTGCGGGGAGACCCTCAAACCCCGCGGTGGCGCAGGTCGTGCGGAGCCACCCTGCTCCTGCCGCACCGAGAGGTCTTTGGGTATTAGGCTTGTCTTGTTCAACTTCACACGTGTTCACGGCAGACTTTCATAAGTTTGGAGATAGCGGTTTGAGCTAATTTACAGACGCTACTTTCCCCACTTGATGTCACCTTAAGTTAACATAGCTTTCTGTTTACTCCCTTGTTTATGCCTGGATATAATTTCATCAGTGTGCTGCAATCAAGCGTTTTGTGGTAGATGAAGAAGGGAAATATGGGTCAGTGCAGAAGCTGTTAATTTGCAACTGAACGCAAAGAATCACACGGAAAACATCAGTATAGGCAGTGCATTAAAGCTGTACGCACATAGTGCCATGCTGAATAAAGTCTAAACGCTGCTTAGTCTCAGGATATATGTGCAGTTTGCCATTGCAGATAGGAATCTGGAAGACCCCTCCAGTCTTGTGATCCAGTCCCCAGCATCCAGTATGTGTGTGTCCTGTTTATTAATGGTTGTCTCCTGGGATGGTAAATCTACTCTGATGATCACGTGTTAGGAGAAATTCATCATATGATAACAATACTTCTCCAAGTCATGCCCTGCTGTGCTCGGGTTATGCTTCCTGTTTGGGTCTTTGTTCCAGCACTTCCACTTCAAGGTGAAAATAACTTCATAAGCCAACACACAGGGACCGTAGCACACAGGCCAGCTCTGACACCAAGAAGTTTTCCAGCTGTCCAGGTACTTGGAACTGCAAACTCACTGTTGTCCTGTGGTTTGCGGCTCCGATAGTCACTCAGATGGAGGGGCAGGACAGATCCTTCTCAGGTGGAGCAGGCCCTCTGCTGGATTTATGGGAAGGGAACCAGCTGGGAGCAGCATTTACTGTCCGTGACAGGCATGCAGCCCTCCCACCCAAACGGGTACTTTCTTAGGAGAGGCATTGCCAAATGTTGCAGAGCGTCTGGGAGTCAGCTGTCATGATTAGAGCAGAGATGGGCCTCCCTAGAACTTGAAGGTTGAATTTTGATGGAAGTAGTTAGTGTTAATTGCAGTTAAACATTCTAATTTTCTCTGTGTATGTACATATACATACGTGTGTATATATATAGCTACACATGCATACGTCTGCATGTGTGTATAGACATAATGCTGGAGCAATCTGCTGTAAGCACTTCACCCTTCCATTTTTGAGGTCTTGCCTGAATGCAGTAGCATGCTCTGCTTGCTAACAGGGCTTGGGTTACTGTAAATAATCTTGTTAGAAGTGGTTTTCTTCTATCCAATATGCTCTAATATAAAAATCTCATTGAATTTCATATGCAATCATTCATATTGCTTATTCACTTAACATAAATCATCGCAGCTCCTATAAGCTATAATAGTTTGTGTGGTGTGCATATATGGCTTTCTCAGCTTCCTGACTCCTTTACAAACATCGTAAAGCACATGGGAACTTACTAGTGAAACTTGAAAATACTGAACTGTTTCAGTTAGGAAACTAATACTTACTATTTTCTCCATTTTGATTCTATGATCATGTTTTACTTCTGCCATAGGAATTTTTAGCCAATGGCATAGTTTATGTAGACTCCAAAATCCTTTGCCAATGAATACATTGTAATATTTTTTTATGTTACAGCTTCCAAAACTTACCATAGATGGTTTCTGTGAAAAATAATATGCTGTAGTTCCTAGCGTTTGTTAGATTATGATCTCTCAAATATTTTTCCTGAATTTTAATGATGCAGCTCTTTGCCTAGTTCTTTCAATGAAAGGACACCTATATTCTTGCCTCATATTTGCTCTTCATCATTAAGATACAACCCAAAGTGTAAATTAGGTTCCAAATTTTGATCTACTTTGTGTGTGGTATATCTGAGCAATCTGTGTCCTTCTATTTTTATACCGTTCGCATAAATAGTGATTGCTGCTGCTTCACTATGTGCATCATCTTTAAACATAATTAGCTTTACAGTTGCCATTCACTGGCTTTTCAGCTCTTATGCTGCAGATCAGAGAACAGAGTGGACAGGGCAATCAGGATCAAGCAGTTGAAGTAATGAATATAATTTCATCTCTGTAGTCTCCTTGTCAGGCCATCTTCAGAATCTTTTTTGGTTTAGGATTCTTTGTTTACTGGCTTGTGCTCTGATAATATTTTATGCTAATTTCCTCTTTCAAAAAAATGCTCATTGTTAATATCCTGGCTGGATGCTATTAATTAATATTCTGAGAAATCAAGTTGCACTTTAGTCATCTGCATCTTTGGCATTTGCTTACACTTTGTGATTGTATTTTGTCAAGTGCTGATGCAGTATAGAATTATAGGCAACCATATTTGTTCCCAGGTGTGTCATTTAGAATGCATGACTTAGTTTAATCTTATCTTCCTGATTGTCACATTTGTGGAGGAATTCAGAGCCTATAGAATTTGGTCTCATGCTAATGCTTATAGAAGTTACCAGTTTCTGAATCTGTTGCTTATGGTGTTTTAAGGAAAAGTATTAATGTTTGTCCAATTCTTGTACTCTCTTGAGGTGCTGCAGTCTCCCTCTCTAACATATATTCATGTTTACATGGTAAAAGAGTGGGAGTTAGAAAGCTTTATGCCTATGTGTAAAAACTTTTCATTGTTAAAAAATCAAGATATGTTTCATTGCCTCTTTGGGTCATTAACCTGTTCCTGTTTTTCTAATCTCCTTTGTCTGAATGGCCGTGTCCTGCTTTATCTCTAGCTTTCACCCTGATGAGTACAGGACCGGAGTACAAGATCAGTATCTCTCCCTTACTGGTTTTATTTTCCTGAAGCATTGAACAGTAAGGGAGGAGAGGCATTTGTCCTGCAGGTCACATTCCTTTAGCCTTTGTGCAGTTTCCTCAGAGATGCAAATATTTTGTGTGATGTCCCCAGCACAGCGCTCTTGATGATGCTTCTCTTTGTATTGTTTCTCTGAGCTACTTCTGTGGCTGCATACTGGCAGTAACTTTTACTGTGTAAAGGAATTGTTGCATTTGAATAATTATACTGCCCATTTTAATACCTAGATAGTCCTGTGATAATTAATGCTAGTTGGACTGAGGATAGTGAGGAGCCTCTGCTGTACCCTGAATACAGCTAGGGAATATGGTGTTCTCTCTGTGCAGAGAGAAGACTGTTTTATGGGAGATGTAAAAAGTTACCAGATCTCTTTGCCACACAGAAATAAAAGCCTAGTCTTCGGTGATACAGACGTAGGAAAGAAACAAACCTCTGATGAACAAAAGAAAAAAAAAGTGGTAGGGATGGGGAGATAATATTCTGAATGAAAACTAGGATAGGATAAATGGAAACACAAATGGTATCCCCACAGACAAACTGTTTTTCTGTGGTGTGTCAGTTCCCCACGTCATCCTCCTGAATCCCATTCCTGTTTCTGTCAAGATGTTGAGCTTATAGTTTTACCTTCAGCTGAGGAGAACTGGGTGTGATTCCAGGGTTAGCTGTAGTCAGGCTTTTTTCCTTCTTCTCGCCTTTCTCTGAATTAAAGTCTACATGCATCCTTAGAGTAAAGTCCTGCATAAAGTGGTTGACCTTTAGGATTAGTGTTGTTGCAAAGACAGCCTTATTTATTACTTTAACTTAGTTGGTGTTTTCTGACTGAATGCATGAAATGTTATTGAGAAACTTCCACGGAAGAGACAAACTGATTTATAGTAAAGCCAGTTATCTTACCTGAAGTAAAGCCTTACATGTTCTGAACTGAGAGAACACTGAACATGTTCTCACTCCAATGATTTCTGACTAACCTTCCTTAGTAATTACGGGAATGTAAGTTGAATGCAAGATTCTATTCGTTTTTTCTTTGTATGAATGTGGGGTTTTTTTGTATTGAGAATTTTAGACATTCCGAATCTTTATGTGTGATGGAAGAAGACATAACTGTTTTAAAACAGCTGCTTAGCAACACTGCTTGGCTGTTTCACAATCAGCCAGCTCTTCCCACACACTGCAGTGAAATGTACGTCATTTCACGGTGACTTGCATTCCAGCTTTTCTTTTGAGTTAGTCTAAGATCTTAAAGAAAATGAAATAATAAGAGCTGGAAAAAAGAACAGGAACCTTTGGTGTCTTAACTTTTTTATAATAGGATGATTAATGCTTTAATATCCTTTTGCAATAACCATGTTCCAGAAGTTCTGGCTAAGAAAACCTGGGTGAAGTCCAAGAGCTAATTCAAACCACTTGGGGAAACCCCCCTGATCATTCCCCTCAGTTGGGTCCAGCATTTGTTGTATAGCTGGGTCATGTTCCCACTTGAACCTCCACTGCTGAGATTCTAAGATTTTCAGTAGCAGAAAAGGTTGCATTTGGTAAGAATGTTGGAGGAGATAACCAGTGAAAGAATTGACCAAGCTATGTGTTTACATGAACAGGAAAACAGGAATCTGAATCCTGAGTTTGAGATTGAAGTCACCAAACCGCTCTACCTACTGGCAACTACTGAATACTTTTGCTGTACTTGGCACTTAAATGCAGATTACAAAGCCTGTCTCTCAGTTAATGTCAGTGAAGCACAGAGAAGGTGATAGGACCCTTTAGGCTTCTTGTGTTCTGTCATGGGGTCTAAGATTGAAATATTTTTCCATCAGGGCTAAAGCTTACTGTTCTGATACTAACTTCTAAATATTTTCAGTTCGTGTAACAGTGTAATGAAACACTCCTAACAAACCTTTTCTAATCTATGCATTGCCTTAGAAACTTTTAAATCTGAAGCTAAGATTTCAAAGTGATATGCTGGTCTGAATTGCTGATTGTTCCTACAGTATTCAAAATATCCAATGTCAAGAGAATTGCTCAAAATAATAATTGAATAATAATCCTTGCAAATCTCATTACAAATCTTCTAATTTAAGGATAAGCAACATATAATTAAGTACAAATTAATTTTTTTCTCGTGGATTCACTTGTACTGGGAGCAAACCAGCTGTTTAAGAGGTTGGTGCACAATTTAGTCTTGTGACTTGAAAGCTGAGGGCAGTCAGTGCTGTAAATTCAGGCTTTTAACAGGCAGTGAGGGAGGAGTATCTGATAAAATTAACCCAACTGATTGTGGAGGATGTGCTGCTTTAGGACAGTGTTCTGCATACAGAGAAGAAACTTCTCATCAGACTCTTAGGAGCAGACCAAGTGTGTCCAGAATTTTCCATCATGTACTTTATTATCTAGGCATTAGCATGTTCTCAGACCTGCTAGGTAAAGTTATCAGATGATAATTTTCACAAGACAAGAAGAGGAAACAGGATAAGAAAAAGCTTGATTCTTTTAATGGAATGGATCTAAAGTGGAATTAGTATCTTTAAAAAGGATGAAAATGTGGGTTTCTGCAATGGGGCAAGTACAGTATATGCTTTTGTGTATGTGCATGTGAAAAAGCAATTTAGTACAAGACTTCATATCCAAACTCGTAAAAGTGATTTATTCAAGAGATAAAAATAACATTGCATTTCCACATTAACTGGAATGGATTTATTTGTTAAAATTATACCGTACCAAAAATCTTTTCCACTATTCTGTTTGATAAACTAAAATGGGTTGTTACCTGTAATTTGATGAATCATCTACTTTGGGAATTGTCATTAATTTCCTTTGTTGTGACAAGTGATACTGGTATGAGAGAGGTCTCCAGAGTACCAAGTACTTCTAAGCTGTTAGTCACTGAAACTTAATAGTGGTGGGGAAAACTAGTGATTGTAAAACACTTATGTGTGTATGTGACTTACCTTGTTTCAGATTTAACTTTAAAGCTTCTTTCAATTAATCGGTGTAAAAGACTTAAACTAACAAAATAAACTCTGGTTATATTTTTGTTGGAAAAAGCCAATTACTTTCTACTAGTGGCTACATATGCTTTGGGATAGAAATAATATTTAGAGTTCCTGAGGTACTTGATATACTGAGGTCACATACTGCTTCTCAAATGGTTTAGCCGAAAAGGGCAATACTAAAGTTTTAGGGATGTGGTGCTTCCTCCTTTACTGGGTTGTCCAGTATTATGAAAACATGCTGAATTACTAAATTAACCTCGTATTAAGTAACATGGCTGTTAATATTTGCTTTTCTGTGAGTCAGAGAATATATCTGGAAGACCATAAGGTGCTTGCTGTTATGGTTGCCTTTGCTAAATCCTTCTTTCTGTAATCTTCTGTTGTCATTTGGAAATCGCACATTGCTTGTCTTCAATCCTGTATTTTGCAGTGCACGGGTGTTCAGATGTTGGTACAGCGGTGCTCTCTATTTGGGTGAAGCTTTGTGATGATTTCTTAGCTTGTGTAGAAAGGCTGACTAGCACCAGGGTGATAATGAGGCTTTTTGCAATGTGTTAATTAAATTTTATAAATGCATGTTGAGTAAACCCGGTGGAACCAGTTTTTGAAGTAAAATACAAACACTACACACTCAGACTTCCTCCATAAACAAATGATTGTGATTCATCTTGCAGTGTTTCATGAACTGTATGTTTGTTTCCTGGTTAGTTGTCTGTTCAATGAACACAGGTTGGCTTGCACACTCTCCATTTCGTGTTATATATATTTCATGTATATAACAAATACAAAAATTATGCATAAAATAGTTTTCTATTTTTGTTTCTTCTTTGAAGATGCCTTGTAAGGTGATACTGAGATTCTCAAGAGCGAACAATTTGTTAAACACGAGGGTGGAGTTGATAAAACTACACCAGCAGAGATGCATATTTTCATATTTGGCACTGGTGTTTCCTACTTGATGGCGATCTACAAATATTTACATACTGCAAAAGTAAATGAGTTATTATGGTAGCTGTTGCTGTTTCTTGCTTTGACAGGAATGAGTCGACTCTCCGTGTCAGAGTTCAGTCACAGACTATACACACAGGTGTGGAGTGTTGCACACACAGCTTCTGCTGCAGCTGCCATTTTGTTGTCTCAGATGGAGTCTGTTCAGATGTCCTTCTCCTTTTTTATTCCTGCTTATGTTTTAGAGCATTAACTGATAGTTGGAAGGGAGCATTTCCATTCGTCATTTATTTTTCAGTGTCAGTGTTTCAACAGTTTTTTCCTTGGCCTGCATGTGTGTTGTCCGTGGGACCTGTTTTGTACAGAGCATACAAGAACCTGTGTGTGTCATACTTTGTTTTGCAAGAAGAGATCAGAGGGCCCCATGCAAGATGGTCGGTGTTGTGACAGGTACCATACAGATAGAACTCAAGGCAGGGAAGGGATATTCTGGATTAGAGGAAGTTTGATGTGCTACCTGTCTTCCCACTGAAGGCGTGTGTTTCTCTACTGTGGAGCTTGAACACTGAATAGTCTGGAGAGCTGTCAGTCACTAATGTTGGGCAGGAAAGGTCCCCAGGCCATGAGGGAGCAGATCCTATAGATGCACTAGATCTGTGAGGAAGAGAGCTGAAGTTCTGTATTTGCAGTGTGATGTGGCTGGCCTGGTGGTCTATGAACACTTCCTGCATTTCATTAAATGCTGTATATGAATTCGATACTCTTAACAGGCACTATAACAGCTGGATGAGCTCTCTTGCATAGTAATAGTATTGTTTTAAAGCAAATGCCAGATGTAGAGGCTTATTGCCCACAGGCACTGATCTGTTCAGCTGCTAATATCAGCTTTCTACTCTCTTGTTCTGTCTGTAGCACGATTTTTCCCCTTGCCTCCTCAGATGTTATCCGCCTCACCAAACTGGTGCCTTGGCACTCTTGAGGGCATGTCGTGGTGCTGATAGTCCCAGTTAAGCTATAGTTAGATTTGCCCACCTTCCTTTCCCACAATATCTGGGTTTACTTCTGTGCTGTGTCACATCCATAGAAATCTCCCCTGAGCTGATTGGAAAATTACTCACTGCTTCTGGGATGTTCACAACAAATCTACAAATTGTGGATGGACTGTGAGTTTACCAGGATGGGAGCTCATTAGAGGTTTCAAATTAAAATGCTGACAAGCTGGAGCTGCTGCATTGCACCTGTTGTGTTGGTGTTGCTGCTGTTGCAGCTGCCGCCTCTATCCCTCCTGTGTTCCTCACTGCAAAGTCTGCATCTCTTTAGGAGCTGAGACTCTGGAGAACGTAACTGTGAGCACTTTGGAGCAGTGAATTGTCTTCCTGAAGTATAACAGCTACCAATGGCAATGGCCCATCAGGGCCTTGGGGCATTACTGCTATACATTTAATAAATTATAAACCAAATACATCTTAAGGGAATACAGATAATTTAAAGTTTCTGCTGCTTACTACACAGCAGTAGTAAGAGGGATTCAGGATTATCTGTTCAAGTCCATTTTGGGGTGGGTTGAAAGAACCCTTTACATTTGCACTGTTAAGAAACGAGCATTTTGCACCAATAAATGATGGTTTCTTTAATCATACTGTTCTCACTACAGTGCTTAAGCAAAAAGCATTTCAGAAGCATTTAAAAGATTATCATGTTTCTGTTTCCTATACTAGCCTTAAAATTTCTCACTCTTTCTAGCATTTCCTGTGATCCACAGGAAAGATTAAATATATTAGCATAGAGAAACTTGTAGTGTATGCTGTAGATTTATTTTGAACCTGTTTGCCATCAAGCTTTTCTGTGCTGATGTTGCCACCTGGAACAGCAATGCTAGCAAATATTGCTTTTTTAAAAAACACTTGTAAAAGCTGTCAGATTTTCTTTTTGTGAGTGATGCATGTACATGAAAAAGCACAGTTGCTGCCCAACATGTTGGCAGTCTAAATAAAACAAGAGAAAAACCAGAAGGGGTAGGGAAGAGAGGACATACATGTCTGTTTTTAGATGTGACTTAATAGATGGGTTTGGTATATTTTTTCAGGATTAGATTAGTGATTGCTTTTTGTTGGTGGTGGTTGTCTTTTACAGGTATGTAGCTTTGACCTGAGATGAGCCTTTGTTTAGATCCAGTTCAACATCCTCAAAGCAGTGAGATGTCCAGACAAAAAGGAATTTCATCTAGTCCTTCTTTTGAGGAAGCAGGAAAAGAGCAGAGTACAGGCATAGAGGAGATCTTGTGCTGAATGCCAGTTAGGAACATCATACTCTTAAGGTGAAATTGGGGGGTGTAAGCAGGATGTTGGCTGCAAGATGTGAAAAGTTTGGTAAGTGCAAGTAAACCTTTAGCTGGAGTGCCTGGTTCTCAATACTGCAGGTCATGAAGGGTGAGAGAGTCCAGAAGATCCAAAGGGAAGTGTTGAGAATGATCACACTCTAGGAAAAAAAAAAAATCAGGAAAAGTCTGGATAGACAAATCTTGTTTTTTCTTGGAAAGAAGACTGATGTGACACACGATAAGTCTTCGGGGAAGTAAATAGTTACTATATAATGGAGAGGAATAAGTAGTGGCAGAGGAAATCGAAATCAGTAATTAAGAAGAGTATTCCTTTCTAATATTAAGGGTAGTCAAACCCTGGAATAGATGGCTAAGGGTGGTTGTAGAGTCTCCAGCATTAACAATCATTTTTAAAAGAACAGTTTGGAGAAGTAATGACAGTATTGATTGAGCCTTGGAAGAAGAAAGGATTAGTGACTTGACATGGTTTCCTTCTCTATCTTTTTTCTAGATGTCTTTTAAAAAAATGTGCTAAAGTAATGCAGGAATATCCTGGAAAAATAGCAAAAATTTACAGTGTGGCTTTGCAAAAATGTATTGGTTTACATCCATTCCTATTTTCCTTCCCATTTGAAATATTTTGATAGTTTAGGTAATGTAAAATATATTGTGAGTTGAACTGTTGAACTGTGCATTATCCCCGATTTTTTTGTAAGTTTATTAGAAAGATCATATGTATAAAAAGAAACTTGTATTTTAAAAAAAAAAAAGAGCCTGCATTCAGGCAACTATTGAGTTTTGTAATTTCTCCAATAGTTCAAAAACATCTTTGATGTTTTTTATATCTTAAGCTGAAACAGTATCACTTTGGTGGCAGCCCAGACCATCATATGTGAGTTATAAATTTATAAATATGAAAATAATCTGAGATTTCAGAAAAGCAGTGCATTTATTTTACGTGGCAAAGTTATTACAATCCAAATCTGTCATTGGCTGGAAAAGCTAACAAAGGCTGAAAAATGCATTCGAATAAAAAACTTTATCCATCTGGTATTGTTTATGTCTTGCAACTGTATTGTACTGGTCATCACTTAGTCCACATGATCTGCATATGATTCTTCAGGAGTTTCTGTTTGTCTTGATTTATAGATGACTTTGATGAGCTTGTGGTGAGTAACAGTGATGTTGTGCTCAGAAATATCGCTGAAGATTTGCGGAATCGTTTACCCATCGAGGCAATGCTTACTTCGGAACATCGAGCTGTTCAGAAAGTAAGCTAACTGTTATGGTCTGCTTTTGCTGAACCACATCATTTATTCTGATTTCATTTTTAGCAGTAGTTCATAATAGAGAATGAGCATGGATTGAAGTATAGGAAATCTCAGTTTGGTTCTCAGGTCTGTTGCTCTGTGTTTGCATGACTCCAGGAAAGTTTCTTAATAGTTTTTAATACTTTGATCATAAGTTATTTGGCATTTTGTGTGGTATGGCACCTGTCACAGTGATTCTTTAATGCTGGCTCCATAATAGACTCTAACAGCCCCCTTAAAGGCAACAGGAACACAGGGCCAGTGTTTTGCTGTTGCCATAATGTGGGCAGCCCAGAGATGATATCCAGCTCTTTTCAGATTCTGATGGCTCAAAAGGAGGTGGGCTGTGAGTCCTGTGGGAGGGGAGTGCACCTTTTCTACTTGAGCTGTTAGTATACAAGGAAAGTTAATGCATTTCCCAGAAAAGTGGTGTGTGGCTCTTCAGTGGGAAAAGTGGATTGGCCACATGCAGCAAGCCTGGAAAAGGGAGGAAAGAGGAGTAGGAGGATGAAGATCATACCCCTTGAAATGATCAGAAGGCAAGCATCCCAACTGGTATACTTTTGATTGAAAGTGACACCCATGTTAATCAGGGGTGCTTCTAGGTAGAGGCATAAGGCATGATGTTGAAAATAGTCAGTTGAGGCTGAGAAGCAAAATTGGCCTTTCTCCTAAATTTAAGTTACATTCTCCTCATTAAAAGAAGAGGAAAAGCTTCCTTTACCCTGTATCTTCTCTATAGCCAAGCAAGCGCTAAGGAGACAAAACTCATATCGGGTCCCTACTCAGGTATCAGAACGAGCTTGCTTTCATTTGTCGACTGTCACTTACTGGTTATTTCAGTGGAATTTGATGACCCAGTTTACATGCAGGATTTCTGTGGTTTAATTTTTTTTTTGTAATTGTTGCATAGGGAAAAACATGGATCGCTGAGATTTTGGGAAAAGTAGGATGGTGGGACAGTTAACATGTGACAGTGTAAGTGAATTTAAGAGACTTGGTTATGCCTTTCTAAGGTTTTGTTCCTCTTCTCAGATACACCAGCATCCACTGCCCATGATTCATGTTGATGCATTCCTTTATGATGATGATGTTGTTGATTCATTGTGTGAGGAGGGGAAAATGAGTAGGAGCTACTGCACAGAATGTGGCTCATACAAAACTGCATCTTTAGGTAAGTGTTCTTTTGGGAACAAGAGAAACAAATTGAGTTTAACTAAACTGGTTTGTGCAGTGACTCAGCTGGACAAGACAACATCCGGCTGATGGAGGACTCTGTCCAGACTGGTGCAATATACAGGCCAGAATTATTTCCCATAACCAGTGGAAGGAGCCTCCTACACATGTAAGTTGAAATAATTTCCAGTGTATGAGTGACAGTTGTTGCCCACAAAAACTGGGCAGGTAAGAGGCAGGCTATGTACCCCTGGAGAGGAAGATGCAAGAGGAAGGTAACACTGTAGGAGTCCATGCAGTAGCCTCAGTCTCCTCTCATATGCTGAAAAACAGTAGAAAACACCATCTGTCTTAAAGCTTGTGTGTGGTGTGGTACAGATCAGTGCTGTTGCCAGTGTAGCACAGCCACTGAAGGAATGGTTTATATGGAGAACATTTCATTCATTGAAACTTTGGAGTTGAAATTAAAGCTATTAATGTGTCTGCCCATGAAACGTTTTGCACAAATTGTGTTGAGCCTTGGGTACCACATTTCCTTTTTCAGTTAAACAGTTTCCAGTTACTTTGTTTTGTATTCTTTAACGTACGTTACTGTGCAGAAAAAGGTAATTCAGTTTCATGAAGGATTTCAAAATTCTCCATGTAAGGCAAAGAATCCCCAGACTTTGGACAGACTGCTTGGCAGATTACCTCTGATCTGCAAACCCTGGTGTTCCAGGGTGCCCAGCACTAGTGCAGGCAGGAAACCATACAAGTTTTCAGTGAAGATAATTCTTCAGGTTACTATTTCAATGGTTAATTACACAGTAGTTAGTACTTGCCACCCAACACCTTTGTTCTGTTCTTATTTCCCAGAGTTTATTTCGCATTCCTTTTCCCTCATGGAACTGAAGTTTCTTTATCAACATGTACTGCCTGACCTGACAGGAAAGGTAGTGGTTGACGTTGGCTCCAGGCTTGGTGCAGTGCTATTTGCGGTAACTTCCAGCACAGGAATTCATATTTTATTACTGTGACAAACATTTTCCCTCTTTTCTGACTGCCTACTCTCATTACTCAGTCTTGGATGGGTCATTCTGAGAGGCACCTCTGACTTGACTCTGTGAATAGTGTAAGGTGCTGTTTACTAGTGATTTCAGTTCTTCCTCTGTTCCTCACAAGAGGGAATACAAATGATCTTGCTTATGGAGAGGAAAACTGTTGTCCAACAGAGTAGCATATTGCTGTCACGCATGCTGCTCTTTTACTCGTTCCTGCTGTATCTTTCATAAGTAAGTTTGTCCTCTTACGTCTTGACCATGCCTATATATAGATTAGTTATGTCAAATTCCTTTATGAAGCTGACAAACTGTTACATTATACAAAGGAAGACTTTGATATGAATTTGTCTCCAAAAACATATTGTCCTGCTCTGCGTTTTAAAATGCACATAAAATACTTCATCGAGAAACTTGAGTGCAATTTTGATTGCTTTTGGCATGGCTGGTGCAACATATGGCCAACAGCAATGCAAAACACACATTACTATTTTCTTTAAAAAGTCAATGGCTGTTTAGGGCTCAATCTTGGAAACACTTGAGCATGTGATTTTACTCATTTGAATAGTCTAATTTTGGGATTACTCAAATGAGGAAAGTTACTCCCATTTGTAAATATTTGCAGCATTGGGTCCTTAAATGGTAACACTTTTGCTAGGCTGAATTTGTTTTGAAGTATTTAAATGCTCGTATTATTATAGTAGGAGATACTCGCAAAGCACTCTTTCAAAAAAGGGTTCTGCTTTGTGACATGTTCTTGCCTTGGAGGAGGGGTGACTTCACCTTCACAGGTTGCTTTTCTACTCTCTGAGTTGAATGGTTTCAGAAAACCTTAATAATGAAGTTGTAATACGTGTGTATCGCAGATATTCTGTATCTTCAGCATTGTTTGCCTTTGCCATTGTTGGCAAAGTGTAACTGTGCTCAGTGAAGACACTGGCACTTAAAGCAGTATCTTTGTTAGGGCCCTGTACGGTCAAGTATTTGTAGTTTTTTTTCTCTGACATTTCCAACAACTTCCCAAAATCTTAGTCCAAAACTGAACTATTTTTTGGGTTTAAGATTAAGGCATAATTTAGCTTTTTTTTGCTCATGTACCTGTATGAAGCATCTGAAAATGTCAGTAATACAGTAACTTAGAGGTGCTGATAAAGACTTGGTATCAAAATATCCCACTATATTATTGGAACATTGTCCTCCATTTTCACTCACTTTGACTATGTTACGTCTCATGTTTTTGTTCTTTTCTCTTGATATTTTCTTCAATTCTCCCAAGAAACAAAAATTATATTTAGAGTCTTTTCCCTTCACACTATTTTCATAACTTGTTTTGTACACCTTTTTTTTTCCTAGACTATTTTCCGTCTGTTTTGCAGTTGAAGTGAACTTGGAGCTTTCCTTTTCTTCTTGTTATTTTGACGTGTCATTTCGGATCTCTTACTAAAATTCATGCGACATAAGTGGGAATTGCCAGATCAGGAGCTTAGCTCTGAAAAATATTTCAACATCCACTGAAAGGCATTTCTCAACTCGCTATTTTAAAATGTTTTTTTAATCTTAACTTGTGTTTTATTCTCTTCTTTTTAAGTTAAAAATTTGAACTTGTTTAAAAGGCATCGCAGTTACTAAATTTCCTTTTCCTAATGTAGGGTTATCTTTATAGCTCAGCTTCCCAGCTGTATGGAGTAGAAATGAATGCAGACTTTTGCCAGTTGCAAGAAATGATGATTACAAAGTACGAGTTCATTGACCGAATAAAGGTAACTAATTAGATGTTTTAGTTTATGTATTTTTAACCACTGTGTACAAGGTATCTGGTTTAAGTGAGTGGCTGGTAAATCAGCATTCTGAGAAGTTTCTGCCTTTACTTGTTTTGATCCTATACAAAGGCTTTGCATTAGGAAAAAAGATCTTATAGCAGAGAGGAAGAGGGAAATTATCAAAATAAGAATCACTTAGCCTTTTTCCTGACTGGACTTACCCGCTGGCTCACACAAAACAGATATATCTTAGCTGATTCTCCCAGTGAAATCAATGACGTCATTGCCACTCACTTCTGTGAAACTGAGTGTATAAAGAATTTCTGTCATGAATACAAGGTAAATGTCTGTGATTCACTTTTGTTAGCAGAAAGATGTTTGTAGGATTTGCAAATTTGCATCTAAGGACTCCTAAAGGACTTAGAATTATCAATATTTCCTTCCATAGAATGTCAGTGTATATGTACCTTCCACAAACAAAATGGGTTTCAAACAACAGTGCTGTCATTATGGGAACCACTTCCCTAGTTTCATTATGGGAATAGCTACTAATATTTTAAAGAGGAAAAAAAGAATTCCTTTCTGGACAATACCTGCTATTTTGTTACCAGCAAAAATTGGTAAATAGAATATGCTTTAATCCTGTGTTGTATGCGTGTGCTCTTGAATGAAGTCACACAAACTGCTGAGTATAGCAATTTCTTGGGAATTAAGGTAACCCAATTTTAAACTAGAAAGAGATAATAAACATAAAATATTTAACATAGGGTAAGCAGTATCATTGGGTTGCTCAATTCAATTGCAGTTGCTGACAGTTTGTCCATAACCTTTGGGTTTTGCATATGTTTTGTGTTCATAATCCTTTATTGTGATGAAACTGAAAGTACAGTTAGGAACTCTGTCAAGTTAATTCAGTGGAGCTGGAGATCTGTAAGCATGCTTTTCAGCCTTGTATATTTTTTATTATAAGTTTCTATGGTTTTTCTTCACAACTTATAATTCTGCTGAAGTATTCATTTTGGAGCATAAAGATAAGATAATAGGTTTTCAAAGCAGTGCCCGAGGACTTAGCTATTTGAGTCTCATTAAATGCTAATTTAGTCATGTGACTCCTGTTATCACACTGCTTTGAACATTTCAATCTTAGATTTTTATTTCACCCCCAAATGAATCCTCTCTAGAGGTACATATCAGCTTGAAAAATTGTGTGAATCCAGTTGCTGGTCATAATTCGTGACACAAGTTTGAAAAACTTTTAAGAGACTGTTCTTAAATAGAGGTTGTTTTTTTCAAGATATTCTGAATTTTTATTAGAATATATTCCTAAAGGATAGCAAAGTGAAATGGTATCTTTAGTGGCTACATCTCTGAGTGAACCTTGTGTTTCTTTGGTCAACACTTAGTTTGTTAAAGTACATAAAGGTTGCTCAGCATCTTTTGCCATTTGAGGAAACAATTAGATACTGGGAGGAAACAGTATCAGATTAGATCCTGGAGTTCAGCAGATCTTAGGAAACTTGAGACCTCAATTCAGAAATTGCGTGTAACCATGAAAGGCTTGGTGTGTATTCCATTGGACAACAGAGCAGTTTTAAAATCAGTTGCTGCCTCCTCTGTTGTGCCAGCACACAGCCAAGCAGATCAGAGAACTGGTTCAGCTGAAACCAGACCCAGCAATATTGGGGTTTTGACTAGAGTAGTACCTGGCTCTGGCTCACTGTGCAGCCATACATGCTTATGTGGTCCCAAATTCCCTAACAGGAATAAGGATGTGTTTGGGGAGAATGAGGTGCTTAGGTCACTTTGGTCAGTATGGTCACCTACTCTGTAAATACAGAGTAATATTAAGTCAAGTCTTAAGTATCATTCAAGTCAAGGAAACATCAATTTACGTTCAAAGTTTTCCAGTAGTTCAAGCATCTCTCTGAATTGTGGCTTAAAATATTAGGACTGCCATTAGTATCCTATCCTGAGCATGGGGTTATTCCTCCCCCAGTGCAGGACCCTGCACTTGCCTGTGCTGAATTTCAGAAGGTTCCTCTCTGCCCATCCCTCCAACCTGTCGAGGCCCTTCTGAAGGGCTGCACAGCCCTCTGGGGTATTGGTCACACCTCCCAGCTTCCTGTCATCAGTGAACTTGCTGAGGAGGCATCTCCCCTTCATCCAAGTCATTCATAGATAAGTTAAACAATACTGGACCCAGTATTGAGCCTCGGGGGACACCAGTAGTGACAGGCCTCCAACTAGACCCTGTGCCACTGTTTATGACCCTCTGGGATCTGCTGTTCAGCCAATTCTCGATCCACCTCAGTGTCCACTCACCCAGTCCTCACACCCTGAGTTTGCCTGTGAGGATGTTGTGAGAAACAGTGTCAGAGGCCTTGCTGAAATCAAAGTAGACAAAATCCACTGATCTGCCCTCATCCATCCAGGCAGTTGCTTCATCACAGAAGTCAGTCAGGTTGGTCAAACATGATTTACCTTTAGTGAATTCATGCTGACTAACACTTATCCCTTCAAAAGATATTCCAATTTAAATTTCTCATCAGATTTGGGATGCAGAATAATGGAATATCCTGAGTTGAAAAGGACCCACATGGATCATCGAGTCAGATTGATAGATTTCTCTGTCTTTAAGAGGAAATCAAACACATCAGAGTGTTAATGAGCATCCATATTCTCCCGTCCCACTTGTTTTGAAAAATGACATGATGTGCTAATATCCTTTTTGGTAGGTGAAGGTAGATGAAATCAAATAGCTCCTGTGCTGACTGGAGAGAAAGTTGTTTAGTAAGATCCTCCAGTGCTGCTGAGCATCCTGCCTTTCCAGCATTCCCAGTCCCAATATGCATTGTGAGAATTTAGCTGTCAAATCTGGGTCCTTAGTGTCTTTTCTAGCTATAATCCTTCAGTAACCCACTGACCCTGTGAGATACCTTTTAATATCCTCAAAATAGCTTCAACTAGCTTAACTTCTTTCCTGAAATCACTGGACATTTGTTATAAAATATAGGTAAGTGAAATGTAACAGCCATCACATACATCATCTCCTCTTTTATGGCACACAGTTCTAAACCAAAATTAAGATGTACTTTATTTTACTTAACATAATGGATTGAGTATTTTATTTAGAAGAGTTAAATCTCTTTTTTTTTTTTTTTCATTTTTGAAAGCTTATTATGGTTATGTATGTCAGTTTTATCTGCTGGGGAGCTGTTGAAATACCTGGTTTTGTGACTGGTTCAAAAGGGTGGTAGCAGGTGCTGTATTAGGCTGACAGGCTTCATGACTACTTGAAGGCTGTATTTGTCTCTTAATTTATGCCTTGGGAAATTTTTTCCTTCAGGTGGTTCATGCAGACATCTGTACTCAGCCCTCACTTCTGCAGAAGGCTGATGTTGTTGTAATGAATAATGTCTTTGAATATTTTCTTGACAGACAGGAACAGGCCAGGTAAGCTCTGTGTCCAAACAAGTTACCTATTTCTTTGGCAATGTGTGTGTAACCTTGTGAATTATGGAAAACCTTAAGGTTGTGCTTTTTGAAGGCACATACATAATTTATATACGGAAATTGTTTCAGACTGCCTACTTTTAATTGTTATACTTAACTGCTAAGGTGTTCTGGCAGTTGCTTATTGTTAAACCCACTAAACACTGCTGCTTTGTTTACCCAAACCTTGGCTTGAATCCTTGCACTGATATGTTAAAATAATATCTTGCTGCTAAAGAATCTGAATTTTTTTTTTTTGTATCAGGATAAAGCTCAATCTTCAGAAGTAAGACGGGTCACTGACTTGTAGATGTCAGAGCTTTAATATATACAGACTACAAAGCATGGTTATTAATATTTCTGATAGATACTCATAAGGATGTGGTAGCAAACAAACATGTGGCTAAGGTTCTCTTTCAGGTACAAGACACTCACAGATGAGCTTTTGCTAATCCAGCAGCATCCATTTGAAATGTAAATAACTTGATCATCTGAAGTTTAGAATGGGCAGTCAAAAAGAAGGAGTACCTGTGTCTCCACTTGGTCCCAGACAAGTCTGACATTCTGTACCAATTTCAGCTAAGGCTTGCCCTGCTGCCCTGGATACCAGGTGGTAATGCCAGCCAGAGAGGCACAGAGTGGATGGGTGAAGGATAGTGGGTGTTTCAAAATGCCAGGAGATACATTTCCAGGCACATGACTGAGAATTCACTTGATTCTGTCATAACTTGGGGATAGTAGTTTAGTGTTGCATTACTAGCGTGAAGACAAATGACATTTGAAGAATGCTGGAAATTAAATTCTTTTTAGTCTGAATTGCCATGCTGTGAGAAATGATCTTACTTGCAAAATAAAAAAAAAGGAATGCTGGGGGCTATATTTAAATACTCTGATTACTAATGTCTTAAGAGAAGTACTTTGTCACGACTGTACACGAAGTATGTATGTAAAGAGCAGCTTGTTGTGAAGCTTAATAAAAGACTGCACATCAGGACTGGATTTTCTTCAAACTCAAAAATTTAAAGGGACCAAATGTCACTTGTTCAAAGTGAAAGTCTTGACAATACCAAATGATATGCATGTACATATGAGAATTAAAAAGTTACAAAATCTAACATTTTAAGACCATATATTCCCTGTGTTTTTAATAGAAAGCTTGGTTTTATTCCTGCAAATACATTTGCTTAGATATTAATAATGACTGATAAGCATGTATTGCAAGTCTTTAAGCTTAGTCTACCTCTGGCCAATAAACTACAAGTGTTAGATTCGTTGTATACCAAATATGGGTGGTTTTTCCCCAAAAAACTGGTCATCTACCTTTAAATATGTTTCAGAGCTTGGGAATTTATTGCCTGTAATGTAAGGAAAAGAGGGTCCCTATTAGTGACAGTTCCAAGTCTTGAAGAGTCACTTTCAAAGCTCCAGGTAAGTTCCTTCAGCCAGTTTTAGCTGACATTCTTCGTTATTTTCTATCAAAGTGGCATTTCTGTAGTTGAAGTTAGCCCCTTGCCAGTATTGCTGTAAGGAAGGATATACAATTTTGTGCAGAGATTAAAAGGTGTAAGACTCTGGATTCTGTTTTGAGGTTGACCACCAATACATCTTCCTGTACTTCGATCGTCCTCATGTGAAAATGAAAATCCCAGCCTGTATCAGTAGTCTGCATGAATCATTGTATTATCGTGTGTATTAATATGCCAGTATGAGCTTTTGGAAGTACAGATTAGTGAGAGATGTGGTCTCCTGACTAGCCAAGTGACTACCATCGGGCATCCTGAATCAGTTACATAGCTTTAAATTGCAGTTGGAAACAAACACAGCAACAGTGCGTCTTTCAAAGATGTTGAATGCTCTGTGCTGTTCCCTGACTAGTAACCACTTCCAATGGGCCATGCTCTGCTCTCTCTCTGCAATTGGTAGATCATGTATGTGATACCTAGTCAAATTATGTGGCCTAGCTTTAGTTAGGAAACAGAACACTGATCAGACGTGACAAGGTTATGTATAAAGTGACTTGCTCGCCACAGTAGTTAGTTTTAGAGAAATTGAATCACTTGTTGCCTGTATGCTGATGGGTGAAGTAGATCCTCCGATCCAAGAGCAGCAGTGGTGTCATCTGAACTTTTCTTGGAGCAAGCTGTAGTCACACAGCAGCTGACAAGCCCTTTGTAGCCATAATATAATACTCCCTGGGTGTAAAACAAGAAAATGTTGCGATTCTTCCTGCGATTCTTCCATGGTACTGTTAGCTGCTCCCTCAGCACATCTGTCAGAATGTTGCTCTCTGATCAGGATGCTTGAGGCTTACACAAATGCATACAGAAAGGCAGTTGGAATATGCTAACAAAATATCTAGACTATTGACTGACATAATTTTTAAAGTTATCTTTATGATCTCCTATTTGAGTTAAAATGGCTTTTCCAGAAATTAATTTATCATTGCCATATAATTTGGAATGACTAATCTCTCATATTACGTCTTGCCTTCCTAATGTTGTATTGACCTTGAAACTCCTGCTGTTTCTAAACATGGTGTTGATTTAAGGATCTGCTTTCATTGTTTCAGACAGATGTACAGCTCAGTCAGTGGGTCGAAGAGGTGCAGCTAAACTATGATGTGTATATGGAAAAGGATGTTGACAGAGAAGCGCTCGAACAGATACATTTATACAAGATTCTCTAGTACCTGGAAAAATTTACTAGTATCCTTATGATATATACTTTGGGCCTAAAATTAATTTGCATTGATTTGTGTGAATAAATCAGGTCAAAATTCATAATGTGATTAATTTGAGTCATATATGTGGTTTTTAATTGAAAAGAGTCTTTTGAAACAGGTTTTCTTACGGAGGCATTTTATCTCAACAGGGTATTTTGTCTTTTAACTGGGAGATATCCTCATGGTTTATTTTTTGCAGAAATGTTAAAAAGAGTGTCTACATAGTAATGCTAAAAGAATTTTTGGTCAGTAGCATTGTGTACTGCCAATGTTTGCTAAATATATCAAACCTAAGACTAGTGAATCCTTATTAATGTGAATGATAAGAATGTATTTAGCATAATGTTACTTAAAAGCTGGAGTGCTGTTTCATTTTGCTCTAAACCATTTATTATTATCAGTAATAATATTTATTATTAACAGTATTATCTTTGGTGTTCCTCCTATGGAATTTGTAGGTTTTCTTTCCAGGGTCTGCTTGATAACCAGATTATCTACTGGCATCTGTTATGAGAGAGGCAAGTTCATCCATTTAGTTAGTTGTCCTTAAGGTGGGTATTAATCTAAAATACTGAAGGACACCGAGGAGCCATTGAGAATTAATACAGCAAGTCCAGGATGATGGAACTCTTTTCCACCTCCTACACTTCTGCTGCGGATGGTAGGAAGTGTAATAAGGGGTTAAGAAGCTGAAAATTCTGAACAGGTGTCACGGCTTAGCAGAGGCTTGGTAGTGGCGTAAAACATTGGAAATTCGTAACAGAGACTCCTCAGAGAGAAAAGATCCACATACGCCCACCACATTTGTATTTAGATTTTACGTTCTAAGGATGTAAAGCTTTTAGTCAGCAGAAGAATGTTTCGGGTTTTAGCAAACATTAACAATCCCAAGTGCAAAAATATTAACTTCAGGAGTTTTGGACTAAGTGTGGTATGAATTTAGAAGCGTTGTTAAAAAGTTTGCTGCACAACTTATGTCTAGTGTAAATGGGAAGTCATTGAATTGGATTTCAGTCTTCAAATGATGTTCAGGTCAGTGACTTTGATAATACATGCTGTAAGCAAAAGGAATCAGTGACCTTTAGGCACTCACCAACACAGTAAATAAATGAGACTGTAGAAAGGACAGTGAGTTTTAACAAGTCTTACTTTCATGGCCTGTTTGGAGGGGAAGAGGATGTTTTAACTTGAGTGATACAGAACCGCTACTCAAATACGGTGTTGAATCNACATTAACAATCCCAAGTGCAAAAATATTAACTTCAGGAGTTTTGGACTAAGTGTGGTATGAATTTAGAAGGAATCAGTGACCTTTAGGCACTCACCAACACAGTAAATAAATGAGACTGTAGAAAGGACAGTGAGTTTTAACAAGTCTTACTTTCATGGCCTGTTTGGAGGGGAAGAGGATGTTTTAACTTGAGTGATACAGAACCGCTACTCAAATACGGTGTTGAATCTATTCTTCATGCATTTGAAAATGAACAAAGATGGAAAGCTTTTCTTAAAACATTTATTTTATTAAAGTACCATAACTGAACTGTTGGTTACTTAGTTGTCAGAGAAACAAGCGCCCCTAGAAAGGAAACCTAGGAGAGGCTAAGCAACAGGGTGGAGGGGTAATGCCAGGCCAATAGATCTAATAAGGAGAGAATAAAAATTGAGGAAAGAAATGCATGCGCAGTTCAGAATGAGGAAATGAGCACTGTAGTAATCAGTACAGTGGAAGCTGTGACTGAATTGGAGTATATAAATAGACTGCTATAAAAGGAAGACTGAATGGGTCATGAAAAGTTACTTTGTAACCCTACTACCATGTGAGAAGAAAACATCATGTCGGAATGTTTTTTACTTTTTCCAGAGGTCCTGCAAGATCTCCAGAATCTATTGTCAGGACTTAGGGCTCATGATACTGGGTATGATCTGTGCCCTGCAACTTGTTTTGGTAATATGGGAACTACAACTTTCATTGCAGTTGTTTCCCCTCTTCATGCTGAGTCTTCAAATACTTTTTTTGGGTGTTGATCTCAGATAAAAAAAAATTCAATAGACTGGAGCAGATCACCAGCATATTTAATGACATCTGTATCCTCTGACTCTGAAAATAGCATGCACACATCTGGAGCTCATATGCAACAGAGGGTGTAAAAGGGAAGCTCCCCCTGTCTTTTTTAGACATCAGGAGAAACTCAAGAGGTAAGTTCAAGCTGCTGAAATGTGTGTTTTCCTCTCTCGCCCTGAGTGGGTCCTTGGTTAAAACCCTCACATTGACACGTTCACTGAGAAGAGGTGGTGGTAATTCAGTTTGGTTTTATTAAACTGATACTAAGAAATACAACCCTTCTGTCCTTTTAGAAGCCTCTTCCTAACTTGACTTCATAGGGTCAGAGATTATAGGGCCATTCTTAAGGATCTTATGACCTGCTTGACTTGCCTGCTGAAGAGCTAGAAACAACAAATGTATGAAAGAAGGTAGTAATTGTCTCTTTTCCAGCTGGCCCCTTTTAGTCCTGTTACACATTCCCACACACAGGAGTAGCAAAGGTAAAGTATGATGTGGTTTGCAAAACCTCGTGTAAAAGGGGGCAAATCAGTCCTCCCTGTGCACGCTCAGAAGATGTCGGACGTCAGGTGAAATCTTTCTGAGAGTGTGTGTACTGCCTCAACTCAGGTTTTGCTTGTTCAGCTCAAGGAAGCTGCCAGAGTATATTTACCATGTTGAGTCCTTGTTCTTGGTTCTGCTACCGCTGAATTGCATGGTATTTGGCCAATGATTGAACTTTTCCTTGGTGTCTACTAAGTGAAAATGAGAACATCGAAATCAGAGCAAGGTTATGAATTAATTGAATATCAATTGCTTTGAGATTGTCATATAAAAAATGTTAAACAGCAGAGCTCTTCTTTGTAAAGTGACCTAATTTAGAAGACCTGAAAGGCAAAGAAAATACCAGTACCTCTCTGAGACACTTTTCTGGCTCTTTCCTACACCTGACAGCATTGTAAAGGAAGCACAGATTAACCATAGTACAGTGTTGAAAATGCATAAATAATTGTTTCCTAGTGCTCTCAGTTTTTACACTTCCCTTGCTGTTAGATGGCCACTGGTGTTGGGAGGAAGGGAGAGGGGAGAAACAAACTCCCACTGGCACCCAGATTTTCAGGTCTGCATGCAGGGCAGCCCTGTGACGGCTGCTGCAGATGTCACGGTGGCTGCCCGAAGCTGCCAGCCCTCACTGCTCGCTGCCCCACACATCTCTGGGGCTGCACGGCTGGTGTGTGCTGCGACTGCCTGTGAAACGCAGCTCTGTATGGCCTGACAGAGGTCCCATCCCCAGCTACAACAGCAGTACACTGTGGTCATGAACAACTCGTAAATCACAAAATTTCACTATTGTAGGCCTGAATTAGAAAAAATTAATGAGGGAGATGCACATCTGCAGTGCTTGTAACCACCAGGAGCTCCTGTCACACATGGAAAGCAGCTCTGCTATTCCCCAGTAGCATGACTTCCCATGCAGTACCCAGTTTCTGCAGAAAGAGCCATCTGAAATTTAAACCCATCAAGAACTACTTTTGTAGTAGTAAAAGAAGAAAAAAAGTAAACAACACTTTCTGTATCTGCTGTGATAGCACAAAACTGTTAAGCTATGAGAATGATAGATTCACTTTGCAGACAGGAAACATTGCAAATATTTTTGAGACTTCGTTTTCAAAAAGTCGCCAAATGCCTAGTAAGGGCAGCCCAGCCTTCAAAGGTGTGTCATTTTCCCTGTGTCTTTTTTCACAGTAAGCAATACTGGAAGGGGCTAATGACCCATGCTTGGGAAAACCTCACAGTAGAGCAAGCTTGAAAAAACCCAAATCCAGCTCCTTCATTCCTCACCATCTGTATCCTACTCTCTTTCCCAGGTTTCTTCTGTCTCTTGTCTCTTCTCAGCTGTATTTTCTCTCCCTGCTGCCAGTGCCAGGACCAGCCTGTGGTGCAGCAGGAGCTGTGCCTGAGTGTGGCTGCAGCCTGCATGTTTCCTCTGTTACTGGAAGACAATAATAGAAAATGTGACCACTAACTTCAGCTGAGCCACTTCTAGGGTTTGCTGCAGGCTGGAATAATGATGGAAACATTTTTAAGGGGCTGCTTTGTACTCTCCAGGAATTCCTGGTGGGGACTCCAGTGAAAAGCTGCTCCATCTCATCTGAGGCCTCACAACAGACTCAGGCTCCGGCTGCCCCCTGCCCACCCTCGGTAAAGCAGGAGTTGACATGCACAATGCCAGTACTCTTTGCCAGCAGTTTAACAAATGGCCTCTCATATGCCCTTGGGCTGGCACAAGCCCTCTGCAGTAGAGAGGGTTGTATTTGTAGAAATAAGTGGGAGAAGAAGGCAGTGCTGCTTCTTTTCCAACAAATGCATGTTAAATGCTCCTTCTGGAAATGTCTATACTTCCACTCATTCATTATTTGAGAGCAGATTACTGTGGCACAGTGTTTTGGGGAAGGAAGAAAGATGGAACATCATGCTTAAGTACATATGTTTTTTAAATTCCTGAAACTCAGTGCAGCTTGTATCTCAAAAAATTGCCATTTGTGTTGCCCTAGTGGTGAGTCTTTTCCAACAGGAGCAAGGTAGCAGTATGCTTGAAGGCTTAGAACTGATCACCTCCAGAGTCCCTTGTAGCTTGTAACGTAGGAGTTCTCTGCGTGAACACATGCTGAAGTCATTCCCCATCCAACAAAGAGATCTTAAAACCCCAAGCCCAGAAGTTCACTATTCCTTGTAAGTCTTCTGTACTTTGTGTAAGCGTTTGCTTCCCCCCTTTTTTTCTGCAGCATGACTTGTGTGATGTCCCAGCTCCTCCTGCAGTTGTGGTACTACTTTACCCAGAGACCCTGTCTTGGGGATTTTTGCATTCATGCTTCTTCGGAGACTTCTCTCCTTCCACTTGGTGGGACAGAAGGAGAGGAAAACAGTTTTCATTCTTCATCACAGGGTGCATCAGAGTCCCAGGTTCTTCCTGATCTGCCCCTCTCTCTGTGAAAATTACTGTGAGGGCTTACTTTGCATCACCTGGCTCAAGCCCCACCAAACACCTATGGGGCAGGTTCTGTGTCTTTGCTCAGCTGTACTTCCCCAGGTTTGCCCAAGCAGGGAAGGCAGCCAAGCAAAACTGTCAGCCTGAGCTGGAAATAGCAAGGATAGGGAAAGTTGGCAAGCGATTTCATGCCAAAATTTGAAGCACAATAATTTACCAGAGTTGGTAGTAGCCTCAACAGAGATCAGGTCCCGGTTGTCTGCAGTATTGTGTGAGCATATGTATTGTGTATGTGTGTGTATATATATCCACCCACAAAATGAGACCCTGCTTATCCTTGAGAGTTGGCTATGTACATGAATAAAGGTAGAAGAAAGGAAATAATATTTCCTATCTTCCAGATGGGGCATTGAATTTTGTGTGGTTATTGTGATTGAGTAAATGGGGTAATTGCACGCACATGTTCTGTAGGGTTGCTGAGTGGACTCAAAGTTGTGAGCATGAAAATACATAGCTGTTAAAATAAATAATCTCTATTTTAAAAATGGCATTAAAAAGATAAATAGTACACAATTTACTGGGGGGAGTAAAGGAGGGAAACAGAACATTACTGATGGCTTCCTGGCAAAACAATTTAAGACACTAGAATACAAGCACCAAGCTGACACACAGATAAACATTGTAAGGGCACTGGTGTAATGAAGAATTTGGGTGGAGCTGCCTGCTTCCAACTGCTTGAAAAAAGAAACTAACAAAGGAAAAATTACTAATTTTAAAAGTAAGCTAAACAGAAAGCTAACAAAACATCAGGCTTAGCATCTTAAAATGAAACTAAGCATGATGTTGCAGAAGCGCTTGCCAACTAACTAGGGTTGGATGCTGAGGAGCAGTATTCTCTACTGGAGATCACAGATGCCTACATGTTTTCTTTCAGTCCTGTGTCAGGTGTCCATGCTGAGGATGTAAGTAAACAAGTACATTTGCTTTGTAATTTTGAAAGCATTTTGAATAGTAAGTACATTTCAGTTAGGAGCTGTGGCAATTAGAGAAAATTATTTGAGCTAGTAAACTCAAGTAATCTTCAACTACTGTGCTACATATATGCACTAGGGGTGTTACTCTCAGAAGTCTACACAGGAGCATCTCAGGCATTCCCACTGATCCTTTCCCACTTGTGTATATTGGAAAGACTGGACCAGTGACTGATAGGCCATTGTCAGCACTCCATTCCGGCCAGGGCAATAACCCAAAAGGTCATCAGCAAAAAAATCCAAACTAGAGCCAGGCAATGAGGGGGTCACCAAGCATTCAAGGATTTTATAGTCAAAACTACCACACGTGTGAGTACAACACGTGGTGTTGCAAAACTGAGTCTGTGTTTCTAATGCACTTACTGGAATTAGTAAGGACCATCACTGTTTAGTCAAAATCTCTGTGTCATAGACTGACTCTACTTCAGTGTCATCAGGGTGTCAGCCAAAAATTCTGAAGTGGCAGTAAGATTTGCTATGGAAGAATCCAAAATGTGTACAGCTTTTGGCCTCCTTTCGAGAAGGGGTTGATTGTGGAGTACAGTACATGTTGTTGGCTTTTTTTATTTTTAATGACTCATATTTTGGACCTTATTCCTGTCTGTCTTTCAATGCCAAACAGAAATTACTATTTAGGTCAAACTGCTGTTGTGGTACTAATAGAAGCAGACATCAGTTTTGCCGACAGATTTCACAGCTATGCATTTTGCAGAGTGAAGTTCCCTCTCTAGGCTACTTCTAACATTTAGCTGTGATGGTGTTAATACCAGCTTCTAGTGCTACCTCTGCCATTTTACTTGCACACGGTCAGCTGGGGAATAAAGCTGGGGAGCTACCTTTCAGCTTTATTTTTCAAGCATGCTCTGGAGCACAGCATCTTCTCCTCCCAGATCCAGCTTTCAGGCCACTTCATGCTGCTGCTGCATGGTCCTGGCTCTTTTCAGCTCTTCCTATCCACTGGTGTGATCCTGCCTCTTGGCCTGTCCCTGGCTGCTGCCAGCTTTGCCATGTTCTGCTTCTCTGCAGGGTTTTCTTCTAACTCTGACTTCCCAGGCTCTTGCCTGCTGCTTGCTGATGAGTGACAGCTTTGGAGAGGAGCCTCAGCTCATGCCCAGAGGTTTTTAGCCTGTGTTCTGGTCCATGCCTCAACTCAGATGCTGGTGTGTCTCCACAATGAGGCTTGCTGCACTGCTGCCCTGGAACCAGTGCCTCAGGCATGTGTGGGAAAGGGAGACCTGCTAGTTTAGGTGCCAGAAGGCTGGCACCAGCAAATGAGGTTGCTACAGGCCTCTCATCCCTTCCCATTAGGTAACAGAGTGAAGTGTCTCTGCAGTACAAAGTTGACACAATTTAAGCATCTTCCCTTTACAAGAGCCACCATGACCCATTAGATGGTCCTGAGCATGGGAATTGTTAGATAAAATTAAAGGGGTATGGAGCTGGTTTGGCTGCCTGCTGGTGTAACTCCATGTGGGCAAGACTTCACTGAATTTCCTTCAGTTCTCATAATCTGTGTATTTGGCTCTCCACCTTCAACTCTGAGCACTGAGACTTCTGAAGATGGATCTTTAAGGCTGTTTATGCACAGATGGTCAGATCCTGAGCTACAGCCAAAGATATGGGCTGAGAGACTACAAAAATGGATTTATGTACCTTTGAATTTCTGCCTTATCTGTATTATTTTGCTTGCTCTAATTAAAATGAATAATACTTTAACTTGCAGAATAGCCAAACATGAGCTGGTTAGCAGTCCCAGGGTCTCTACCACCAGCTAATGTCTAGAAGGCTGGAAGTACCTCTTAAGTCTGTTATTTTCTTCCTTTCCATCCTCAGATTTTTCTGCAGGTAAGAGGAACCCTAGAATTACTTGGGTTTTGTTCACTTTCTGAGAGGGCTTTGCTAACAGGAACAGCATGACTGAGCACAGCCTGATAATTAGGTTTGGTTTTACTTGCATAGATAACAAGATGTTTTCTGTGAAATTTTCCAATCCCTTTCGAACTGATCCTCTTTTACAGTACATGTATGATGTAAAATCCAACACTACCTTAATTTTTTCTGCTCTTCTTGGTTTTGTCTCTTGTTTTTGTGTTTTGTTTTGTTCAGTGGGGTTTTCTTTCCTGGTCAACTGTTTCACCCAAACTTTGCATGCAGAACAGTTGATTCCACCCTGAAACTCTTGTAACAGAAGGATGCTCTTACCACTTATTGCTTTGAGTTGATAGTCATGCTCTGAATTAACAGAAGTTAGTTGCAGCACCCACATTTAATCATAACTCTGTGAGTTGTTTAGCTCTCACAGATAATAGGGATGAGTATTTAGTAGCTAGAAAGAGTTATTTCACTGAGACTTTGAAGCAGACCATTCAACCCAGAGCTAATGGCCTTTCCGTAATAAGGATTTATTTTATTTTACTGCCTTGCAGCTACAGTGTTATGGTATCCAGACTTGGGATTATTCCTTTGTCCTTTCTGCAAGTGGCTGCAAAGGGCATGGAGGGAGTGGAGAAAACACAGCTGGTCAGAAACTAATTCTGTCCCCTCCCCATGCAGGCCTTAATAGTAATGAAGGACCTTGGCAGAGAGGAGAGCAGACAAACATCCTGTACATGTGCATGGCATCCCTGCTCACAGCCTAAATTAACTGACAGATATCTAGGCTCCAAAACAAGTATTTCCAGCACATGGGAATGGGCTAACCTTACCGCTGGCATCACAGCACAGGAGAAAAAAGGTGGAAACTTCTCAGCATCACCAGAGCAGCCTGGTGGCTGTCTGGTGGGAAAAGCAGTCATACACTGCTCGGTGCCCCAGAGAGGAGGTAAAGCCTACAGGCTCAATGATGACCTGAGCCTAGTGATAAGCCCTGTTTAGCACTGCACCACAGCTGAGCCCTTTCCATCACTTGCAGCCCTGAGCAGCCATCTGTCTGTTGCTGCAGCCACTGGGTTTGCTAAGTCAGTCAGGACTTCTCCCCATAGATTCCCACTTGCTTCTAGCATGACCCGGACTGTTTTCTCTGCCCTGCCTTGCAGAACCATCCCACCTCTCCCAATCACGTTCCCTCCTTTACTCTTCCTACAATGTTTTCAGAAATGTACATGAGCTATCCAATTACCTCACCCCTCGGTGAGGGAAGTTGGGAGTACAGAAATCAATGACTGGGATCTCTTTCTGCCCAAACTGGTTCACTTGGATGCTGGTTCCCAACCAGCCTTCCTGTGAGGTGGGAAAGGGGCAAGGCAAGAAGGAAAAGTAGGAGAAATCAGGAGCAGCAAGGCTTATTCTGAAAGAATTAGGGGGAAATTGCTCCAGGCAAGGAGTCTGTGTATCTGTCCATGGGAGCTGGGGTGATTCACAGCTGATGGACAGCCTTCCCTTTCTCCTCTGTGTGCTCCCCATTCCCAGGACAGTTTTAGGGCACTGGGCATCCAATGAAGAGGAAGAGGTAGATTAGGGGGAAGAGGGAGCAAGGAGCCAGCGGAGGACTGGCAGCACCTAATGAGTCTGCAGCATGGGATAGCAGTTAGCACTCCTCCTTCCATGGGGAACAGCCCTCTATCAGGTTCTGGTCTTCCACTGCTATGCTTATTGGCCACAGATGATCCTGAGCTGGAAGAGACCCATAAGAACCATTGAGTGCACCTGTTACCTGTGTTTGCCACAGAAAGGCTTGCCAGTCTGGCTATCAAGAAGGCTCTTTCCCATCTCCACTGCACTCAGACCCTGGTCTTTGAGGGAGCCCTCCCTGCGAAGCCTAGGCTCAGCCTAATGCTTTTAACCACCCCTACCAGTGTTTTTTTCAGAAGCCATATTTATGACAATATATACATTAGATACAGATTGCTTAATTTGCATAGGTGCCAGACACAGAGATGCACAAAATTTGGCAGGTAAGCCCAGACACAAGGGGTGTGAGTGTTGCAAGAGGGAGGAGACAGGGCCCTTGTTTGTGTTCTTGTGGGGATTGCTGCTGGCAGGGCCAAATGGGTTTAACTGGAACCCAAAAAGTTTCAGGTCAAAGCTATGAAAGGGCTTTAAAACTCATTCTGCTCTCCTTCTGCACTGCACCAGCACTCTCTTATGCTTTGCTTTAAGCAAAAACTCTGACTGTGGTCAAATTATTACGCGTGTGAAGAAGGTGCCGCACAAGGCAGCTGCAGCAGGTTTTGGAAAATCAGCTAAGTGTGAGACGTCCTGGTGGAACCCTGTCAGGTTTAACAGTGATGGTTACACATTGTCTGCCTCCCGTCTCCCCCACCTCACTGCCGGGGTCCTTGCACTAGCAGTGGCCAAAGCAGGGGATTGCTGCCTCAGCCCACACAGTCCCCCGGCCAGACCTGGAGAAATTGTCCTTATCAGCATCTGCTCTTGTTTCCCCTGCTGCTGGGACAGACGGCACTGGGAGAGGCCACAGCAGACATGGGGGAGGTAAAGCGTTACAGATTGCTGCTGTTCAGTTCGGCAGAGCCCATCTGCCAGGACCTTCAAAATGCATTCAGTCCCAAGACGGAGGTTTCCAGAACAAATCAAGAGGCTTTCGTTTGATGCTATTTAGTAGAATCTGCTCATAATGAACCAAAAACTTGGACAGGCACCTCTGCCAAATCTAGCTAAGCAGTTCAATGCATTAGCATAACCAGCTTGCTAATCTTCCCTGCAGAGTCGAACAAGATGGGTAACACACCTCATCCCTTCCTGTTCACAGCCCAGGGTTTTGTCTCAAGCCAATAATAATGGTGGGCTTGCGCAAAAACACCAAGCTGTAAATGAGGATATCCCTCACAAATGCTCGAATCCTGCTCTGCTACCTGGCAAAAGAGACTAACATTTTGTGACTATGATATCACAAGAAGGGGAGATCCATTAGAGTTTCGCAGACCCTTTGCTCTTGAATGAGAGGACCTATGTAGAGTTTAAGATGTCTTAAATTGTACACATTTTAGCTGATTCATCTTGAGTTTTCTGAGTGGAGACATGGCAGAAATTTACTAAAAAGCTAATTGAAATTTTGCCTGTTGGCAAAAGGCTAAGTATGAGTAATTATAGCGAAGGCACCTGTTGACAAGTGAGGTTACTTAAACCCTCTTTGATTTCATCACTTGTCTTTGGTAAGCAGAAGGCACATCATCGGAAATTCTGCTCTCTGAGGATGACAGCAGATTGGGGATGTGGTTATCTGCCTTCACTTACTACATTCTGAACACTCCCTCTCAGAGGCTGAGTGGGATGGCCAGAAAATAGGGAGGATGTGGTTTCTGAATTCTGAATCATGACAGTTTTCCCCCAATACTCTTACCTGTAGTAATTAAAAAATTCCAGTCTGATAATTAGACTGTAGTTGGTCTCAGGCTCTATGGGCCTTGACACTAGCTTCTTAAATTTCAGGACTAACCAGACTAATCAAATTGATTTTTTAAATTAAAAGTTCTCCTAAACTGATACTCAATTGGAGGCCAAGCTGAGCAACTGCATTTTGGAAATCATTCTGTTACTTCCACTTCTATTTGCATTTCTTCCCAAGGAACTCTTAAGTCCCACAATAATCCTTTTTGTAAAACCTTGTAGTAGAGCCAGATCCAGGCTGCGCACTAGAAATAGATAATATGAGTGAAAATATTTCAGCAATTTGATGTTTGCTATTTCAACCTGTGTTTGAATAGATGACCTTCAGAGACCCCATCCAGCCCTATTTTTTCCACTCTCCATAATATCTATGGGAAAATGATGACTGAAAAGTGGTGGGTGCCTCTTGCTTGCAAAGATTTATTTCTAGCTGGTAAACAAGTTAACTACATGTGTAGAAAAAAAAATTAGCAACCAAACCCAACCAAACAAACAAAAAATAACCCCAAAAAAACCTTAGGAGGCCTCCAGAACCTTAAATATGTACCTCAGAATAGCTGAACACTATTTCTCTATTTTAGACAGTAAAGATATGATTAATATTTCTTCTCAGATCAGGCTAGAGCACTTGGAAGGGAAATCTGGTACTTTTGTCAGTTTTTACCCTAGTCCTGCCTGGCTAGGGGGTTCAGCTGGTACTTGGGTCACTTCTCTCCTGCATCTGGGTAACAGCAAGTGAACAAAGCCTCAAGTGATGAGCAGTGGTTCCTGCAGGACCCCAAGAGGTGGCTTTCAGAGATCTCTCAGTAGATGACAGATCCTGGTGACAGGATTATTTTGGTCCCTTATCAGGACAAAACAGGCATGCAGTGCATCCCATAGATATTCCTCACGAGAACTTGTGCTTACAGCCTGAAGTTCTGCTGCACGAAGCACCAACTCTGGTAGTATGCACAGCACTAGATACTGGTGTAGTACCTGATCCTCTGTGTAGTTTAACACCAAACTCAAATTCATTCATACCTTCAAGCTTCACTTGATTTAATGATGACCTCTTCTAGTGTTTTCTCAAGTTAGAGATTAGCTGACACATATAAATCTGATATTACCTGTGATATTAACCTTTTGCCTGGCTACTGTTCAGCTTATCTCTGAAATTTATTTTCAGGCTTTGGACCGCTCTTACCCTGAAAGCTGAGCAATACTAAAATGCAGCAATCTTACCATCACAATACATATTAAACTGCCTATACCTCATGGAAAAATCTGACAGATGCCTTACTTAGAAATGCTTTGGTTTAGGTATGTCATACTATTTTGTTTCTTTAATATGCTTCCATGAAAACAGGGTCATGGTTTAGAATTTAATCTTCTATGTATTCCTGACTTCAGTCATAACCTCTGTCCACATCAACATTAGCTGGGATATCATCTTTGCAGCATACACCAGATTTGAAAGAGATCTTTTAATCTTTTTTTTTTTCCTGTGAAGATCTGAAACCTAAGCAGAAAAATAATCAAAGTTTTCTTGTCCTTTTAAATTATTCTTAGTGTGAATTGATTTTGTGGTATTGATTCTAGGAATACTATCTGTAAGCAGTTATATTTTGTGCAATATATTAAATAGGAAAAACAATTCAGTTCATGTATTTATAAAAAAAAGAATAATTCTTTTATACATATAACACATGCCCCTACATATACACACATAATCATAGATATTCAGTCAATCAATGTAGCTGCTGGTTACATTAATGCATTTATTTTTCTATTCTGTGTTCTCACTAGAAAATATGATAATGGCCTTGTAGTTGTCTTTTTTCAGTGTAGAACAGCATACACATTTGAAACTTTTTGGGAAAAAACACCTCATGAATTTCCATGCATAGATGAAAAGCTGAGTAAGAAAACTGGTGAAAGATGCATTGTAGCAACATACAGAATAAACCAGGCAGCACTTTATACATAAAGTTACATATTCAGTACAGGAAGGTGGATTTAAATTCAATGTCAGAATGCCATCACCTGCCCTAGCTGAAACGATGCCTTATTTTGGTTTTAAGGCGGTTGCATTTGAGCTATTAAAAAAAGAATCCCAAAACAACTAAACCTACTTTCCCTGGAAATTTGCTGATTCTTCCTTGCTTCAAAAGGATCCAGGAAATGGTAGACATATCCTGACTCCAAATCAAAGTCCAGAGCTTGATTAGTAGGCTACCTGACCTTTCCCAGAGAGACACAGCAGGGAGGGCTCGAGAGGGCTGGTGCAGGGAAGAAGGGCTGCACAGCTCCTCGGGGCTCTCCCGAGTTGGGGCAAGAACTGCATTTATGCATAATAATTTGGGAACTGCATCTTTTCCAGTCTTTTATGAGTTGTCTGCTATTGCTTATGGGTTCACCTACATGCTGGTTTTGGGAGTCATTTACCTGTAGATCAGTTCAGAAAGAGGTGGTTATATGGGTATAAGCTATAGTGCTAAAAGCACCATTAGCCTAGTATAACTGTGTTCACCCTAGCAGGGCAGGTAGTCATTTTAATTATATTCTGAAGTTAAAACATTACAAAAATGTGTTTAAATCATTCCTGAGAGCAAAGATAACAGATGAATGAGCTATATTGCAAAAGCTGGTTGGAATACTTTAGTGTTTATAGTGCTAATGTTGGTACTTTAGAGTAATCTGCATTGTAACTTAAAAATAAATTCATAAATCTTTCAATTTATTTTAGTTGCGATTATTTTGTCTTCAGCTCCCTTGTCAATGTGTGGCTGCTTAACAATAATTAAACTGCACCTTATGAAATACATTTATCCAAGATGGTTTCTTCCCATGAAGAAGACAGCTTCCCATGGATTGCTTTAGCCCACTTGGTATTGCAGGCTGGGACTCATCTGCCTCACCAGGGTAAGGAGAAAAATGTAAGTAATTTCACTTGATGTCTCGGTTAGTATTTTTTACCACCATGAAACAATCTAAGAATTAAAGGATGACATAAAACACCCTCAAATCACATTTTCAAAAGCATTTTCCAAAAGTGACTATGTTAGTAGACTTTATTGTCACCAGAAAGCCTCTGGTAATCTTACAAAGCATCTGCAATGAATAATCTTCCCCTCCCCCATCCTTATTTGTTGCCAGAAACAGCTTATAAATGCTCAGTTGAAGACTGTGCCAAATTTTGCTTTTAGGCACACTTGCAAATAGAAAATATTTCCACTGATTTTGGTAGAATTATTCCAGATTTACGCAGATGCAAGTGAAAGCCAAATTTCGGCTGGGTCTTTCCTCGTGGGTGCCACTTGGTGCCCTGATCAGCTCCAGAACTGCTGCCTCTGGTGTCAGTGGAAGGCAAGTGCTTGAGCTGAGTCTGCCCATAATTTGACAAATTATTATAAACAGATTTGAACAAATATTTCTTTACAAAACAAACTGGTCAGCAGGCTCCAGGCTTTATTCTCCTGATGCATTTTACAGGAAATAATATTAAGTTAGCTATTATGAAACTACCCCCTCCTCACACACACATAATTGCTTCCAGCTTGCTGATTATTGCCCTTTCCTTAACTGATAGAGTGAGAAGAGAAATAAAAATATCTCCATACAGTAGGCCAAATCCTCATCTGGTATAAATCGACATAGCTCCATCAAAGTCAATAAAGCCATCTTGATTTACACCAGTCAAGGAGCTGATGCACTATAATTTTTTTACTTGCTTTTAAAAATAAAACCTTATGTGATTGTGTAACCAACATTGCAACAGAAACCGGCATTTTCTTTTGTGAAGTCAAACATGCCCTCCCTTTGACTTTCAAACATTTTCACTTAAGATAGAAAAATTGTAGCTTTTTTTTCCTTCTGTCAGAATGCTCCTACCACCCTTGTGTCATGAGTGAGGTACAAACTGGACTGAAAGATGAGCAGGCACAAAATAATAATTTCATGGAGTAATGAGGACAAAGAATGAAATGCTACCACTACTCTTTCACCCAAAAGAGGAAAGAGGGCTAAGCAAAGCGCAAAATCAAAAAATATTATTTCTGACATTCTCTCTGATCACCATTCTCCAATTAGCAAACATATATTAAGAGCACCAAGAAATTAGTAATTCCTACTCAGGAATGCCATTACTGTAAACTACTATTATAGATTAATTTTTTAAAATAATCTTTAAAATATTAAAACAAGACTTATTAGAAGAGCTGATAGATATTTACCAGGTATTTACCAGAGCTGATAGAAACTATGTGCTCTCCCTGGAAAAACAGATTTCTGAAGTCTTTTTTCAGTGTTCTCTAGGGGCTGTGAAACACATGGTGATTTCTTTGGGAATACTCTTTGTCTCTTGTACTTCTCAAAAGCACAGCAAGCTGTTCACAGCAAATCTTTTACATCCATTTCAGGGAGTTCTAGGCATTTCAGTGTGGTATATTGTCAAACAAAGGTCTGGTCTTTCCCAAAACCTTAATTTTTTTCACTGGTTGTTTTGATTGATGGGTATATTCATAAATTAATGATAATTTCAATAGCATCTTGAAAAATTGGAATGATTTCATTGTTAATGCTGACATAATTTTGTACTGATTCAGCAAAGACTTTTAAGAAAATGTACATTTATTAATTCTTGGTATTTAGCAGCCTCTAACAGCATGCTGGCAGTTTTATTAAAGTTAATGGTGATATTTGAAGGATCATAGCCTTTAATTTCCAACAGCTTTCTTGAATACTGTAAAAGATTAAAGTGTAATGAAAAATTGCATTAGCATGAATTTCCAAATATTTTCATTCAAAATTCAGTCAAGATTAAGCTTGCTTTAAGATACATATTCCATTACTTTGAATAACATCTTGAAAATCAATTCTATGATGTCTGGAATTCAGTTGCAAAGACTGAATTGGAATTCAGTCACACGTTCTAGTCTCTGTTTTAATACATATTTTTTGATTCATAGGCCAGTCTGAAACACATTCAGAATTGACTGGAAAAGTTTTTATAGTAAGACTTGAAAATTTGCATATCATATTTGGTCACTATCACTACACTACTTATTTTGATTTGGAAAAGATTGCTTACCTCTCTTATTACACTGTGAGCCCTTTGGCTTTGGGATCCTGCTTTCTCTGAAACCATCATTTTAGACTGCAGCCTTTATTTTGTGATAAGGCTTTTCCACCTGGTCAAATGAATGAATGACTGAGATGTTGAAGCAGAAAAATTAAATTCAGGTCCTTTATTATCCCTTTGTTTCCATGGCAAGATATGACTTGAAAACATGATCCCTGGAGAAAACAGTGGTTTCCCAAGCTCCCTATAAGCAAGTATTTATAGGCAGGCACTCTCCAGATCTGTGCAGAGGAAATTAAAATAAAACGGAGATTGACAAACACTTTCCATGCAGTTGGCACTGAAAGAGTGGCCCTGTCTGTAAAGAAAGGTGGTGGTAGATCTTGCCAGACAATTCTCAATTGTCACATGTAGGGTAGGCCACCCTTGCATGACATGGGCAAGGCGTGTCAAGTCCTTCTGGGGACAAACAGAAGTTTTTCAAAAAGTCAGGTCCTGTCCTCGCTGGTACTGATGGGAACAAACAAATTGCTACCAAATTAAGACAATGAATCAAAAAGATTTTACTTAGCTAGAAATTGCAGTCCTTCACAGGGCCACAGTTCAGGCTTGCAAACTCTCAGGATGTTTCTGGGGCTGCAGGAGCTGCCAGTTCAATAACCCAGACCAGTCAAGAGGCTGCTCTCTACAAAGCTGGTCCTGTTTCCTTCATAATAGTGGAGCAACAGTGTCATGCCAACATGGACACTTGCAAGGCTTGAGCTTTTCCTGGAAAAATCACAATTGTTCTTTGAGGAATTTGTGTCAGCTGGTATGGAGATGGATGATCTGGATGCTCTATGCACAGACCATTTGCCAGCAGGTTGGAGACCAGAGATCTGGGCGGTGCGGTGCCCCATTTTGGGGAGATTGGCTTCAGCTCTGATTGCTGAAATTTTGTCAAAGCAGGGTGCTTCCAATGACATGCTTCAAGCTCAGAACTTGTTTCAGTAGAAAACGCAAATGTAACCAGTTCCAACTCAAGGTTCTTTCCTCTAAGCATAAATCACATATGGAATAAGTGTAAAAGAATTTAGGTAGCATCTTAGACTGCTTTTATTTTTACCTACAGCAAAACTTTTATTTTATTCCAAAGTGTAGCAACAAAGATCGAAAGAGAACACGGCACTGTCTTGCCTGAAGCATACTGAAGCTTTGTGGCATCTTTAGACTGGATTCTTGGCTTTGGAGACTAGAGAAACCTGAAAGTGTACTGGAAGTGAAGTCAAAACAGCTTGTTACCCAACTTGCTTTTTCCACAAAGTATTGAAATATTAAGAACACAAGCAAATAATGCTTGGATTCAACTCTCTTTGTTTGTGTTGAGTTCCATTTGTTTGTCTGAAGCCAAACTAGGTGAATAATTTTGCATTCTTTATCTTAGCAGTGAATTGTGTGGTTCTGAAATTTGAGTAAGATAAGATCACGAACAAGTAAAAGCATGTATAGGCTGAAAAATCAATACGTTTCAAAGTAACAGTTGAGAAACAAATTATTCCTGTACTAATAGGCTGAAAACTAGGTTTAGAGATTCTGCTAGGGCTGATAGTATTACTAACAGTAAAGCAGTATTAAAAGTAATTTGAGCTGCCTTCATAGCCAGATGTTAATCATGCCATCACCTAGAAATAAGGTGGTCAAAAGACTGAAAATGTAACTGTAACATTAAGGATTTTTTAAGCTTCTTGGGTTTTGCATAATAATTAGATCTTAACAACTGTAGTTCTTTTTAATTACTCATGCTGAGGTCTGCTCTTTCCATTTATCCTGAAATTTTCTAATATTTTACTTCAATTATTCAGAATAGCTACTCTCAAGATGTTCTTATTTTTCAGTTCAGGACTCAACGTCATTGTCACCAAAGAGCAGGAGAATTCCTGCTAACTTAATCACATTCAGACCTTTACCATGCCTAACATCAGAAAGCCATTAATAACTAGCTTACACCAACCCAAGTCTGTTCTCTCAGTGATGACACATCTTCAAAATAGTTTCCTGTAAATGGAATCTACATTTCTGTACTTAATTGTTACTTTCTAGGAGTCACTCTTTTGGTAACCTTTACACTTTGCTGAAACAAAACACTCATTGCCCTTGAGAAACACCTGAATAAGCCATACCTAATATACAATTCAAGAATAATTAAAGGCAATAAGTGAAAACTGTAGGCTAGCAGCAATGTAAAGGTTCCCCTTTGCCACCAGAATCTGCCTTTTCCAGCCCCTGCTTCACCTTGAGCATTTAAAATGGTGTAGAACTCAAACACCTGACTGTTCAAAAGTAATCCTCAGAACCTCCACCTTTCTGTGTCTGGTACATAATTCACTAGGACAGAACTAAACACCACCTGTTTACCTACATGCTGAAGTCTCACAAGCAAGCTATACATGTACTATAAACATCAGTGTATTTATAACACAGAATTCTCCAAATTCTCATCACCTCAGCAGATGACTGACTTTTTAGAAAAGCTACACATGCAATAGCAGTCTCATCCTATTTGAAGGTGTTTATTTGGTCAACAGCATTCTTTAGAGAAAAGCTGTGTTGACAGGAAAAAGGACAGGTTGTTGAGTTATGAGGCTGTGGAATGATTGTGGTAGGGAGGACTCAGCAGTGACAAGTAGAACTGTAAACCAAGACGGGTGTCAATTCAGTGCTTTGATGAAGCCAGAGTGACTCAAGTGGCATGTTGAGGCACACCACACAGAGTCTTATCTGCTTAGTTCTACATAAATGTATTAAAATGAAAAAAGAAACCAAGGAAAAAACCACTCAGAAATCAGCAGAGCTACATCTTCCCGGTGTGGATCATACTAACAGTGCTTAAGATGGAGTTTGGACTAAAGGCCTTAACATGTGAGAAGCTCCCAGTCCAGACTCTTTGATTATTATGAGATGGGGAAGAAGTGCTGATTAAGGGAGCTGTGTAACTTACAAAATTAAAATCCTCACACAGTGTGTTAAATGGCTGAGGAAAAAGTAGAAATGAAAGAAGACTGACCTATTTTTTAACCTATTTAACAATGACTGTAAATAGTTCTACCTACATGCCCCTGAAGTTTCAAATTTATTTTCTTGGAACTTTTTCAACAGCTGTGAAATCCCTCGTTACTTGACAATTACAATGTAACTTTGAATAATCAATGACCACAGCCATTCTAGAAGAAAAGCTGGCCACTGAGCATATGTGTTTAAAGGGATGATTATGACTGGATGGTGAGGAGCAGATGTTGGAAGGGATCAGGGCTAGAAGCAAAGTTAAGGCCGGAGGCAGCAAGTGGGACTGGTGCATACAGGACCGAAATGTGTTGTTTGAAAGGTGAAAACTCTTGCAATAGTGCTAGGACCCTCACACATATTGTGTGAGGAGCCACTGTCATTTCCAAGGGAGTGGGGCTTTCTAATCTGGAGAAGCCTGAATGAAATGTCAAATCTTATCAAATCTGGCAATTTCTGTTAGAATGTGGCCTGCTCCTGTTCTAAGAAGATTTGTGGTGTTGTGAACTGATCCTATCACTTACAGGTTAATAATTTCTAACTCTGATTTTCCAGCACGTTGACAATTGTTAGCTCCATGTCTGCGATCCTTCTGGACCAGTGACTGGAACTTGTTTAGATTCCAGAACTGGTATCCCAGTCCTTCTGAGTTCCCAGTGGTCCTCCAAGTCCCTCTTGCTCTTCTAATCCAAGCCAGGATGCACTGTAGCCCTCTCAATGTTTGCAGCAGCAGCAATCCACAGCTACATACCCTGGGGGAAGAGAACAAGCTCCTGGGGAGAGGCTGTGTAGTAGAGGTAGGAGGAGGTGGCCTGTGGAAGGGAGAAGGGAGCCAGCACTTGCAAGAGCAGGACTCTTACTGTGCAGGCCTCTTGCCCAAGCCATTCAAAGGTTAGTTCTGTTGTAACAAGCCCATTATCTGCCCGATGGTAACACCATTTAGCCTGTGCCATTGATACCTGTGTTGGAGCTTTAAATATAATCCAGTGAAATCCATCATGAAGTCCATGATGGCTAAAACCCCCGCTTAAGAGCTGTATTCAAAACAAAAATGAAAACACAACATGGCATTAACAAGATCCAAATGGAATTCATACAGTAATACAGACATGGTCTTTATTTTTTCTACGAAGTTTAATGTGGGCCTGGTTTGAAACGTACTACAATATGCACTAATTGTTACGAATAAGAAAACCACTTATGACAGAGTACCCAATGACATCTGCCATTACAAGTGACTTTAAAGCATTCTTAAACAGTATAAATATCCCAAGGAATTGTGACTTTTCTCTCCCACGAAAACTTTTTATACATCAGAGCAAGCTAACTTTTGATGTACACTGCTGCTGTAAACTGGATATAACGGTTCGATGCTGAGCTGTGTTTTTGATTGATAAGGATGCACTTAAACTAACACTAACAATTGATTTTGCCTACTGATCTAAACTATTCCGGAACTATAAGTTCTAGGAAACTGTAACAGGTTCAGAGATAAAAAGAAAAGCAAACAAGAACCAAGCTGAAAAGGGTGACATTAACAGAAATGTTATAAATCTATTATTTTTGAAGTTGGGTGGTAAAAGGCAAGGTGAAGTTCATCTTGTACAGATAACATCTATATACCACTTTCTTTGCAAAGTGTCAGAATAGGGAGTCATCTGAATCATCTGGTGTATAATATTTTTCTTATCTTTTTGTGAGACAGAATTCACATAAAGTGATAAGGAGATGGAGCAAATTAGAAGTATAAAAAGAGTACTTTCAAACAGGTACCTGTGTTACCTTTTAATTTTTTGGTTGTCACGTGTTCATCCCTGTTGCTACCTAACCTTCCAAAATAGGATATGGATGAAAATCTTTCTTTGAACCAGGATTTCATGCACCTGCAGAAAAAGAGGACAGAAAGTGATCATTTACATCAGTGAAGCAGGTTTAAACAGGCCGAAATCAGCATCTTTCTCAAGAGTCCTTGTTCTGTTCCCTTCTCAGTCAAACCTAGAAAGAAACAAGCTTGAGTCTGGAGAACATTAGCCATCATTTCATTTTGCTAAGCGAGCCATACAAGTTTATGGTGTCTCTAGATAAGGGGTTTTATGTGTTACCTACTACACTTTAAATTACTATAATCCTATCCCTGCACTGTTCAGGCTGCTTGCTGTACTGGCAACCAAACAGGTTTAGTTTGAGGGTGTGAAGCCCTCTTTTTCTCATAACTGGCATCACCTATCTCTTAGATGCATATTGAGCGTTCCTCCCACTAAACATCTGATTGTCATAAAAGGAAAAATAACATTTTCTTCCTGGCATAAGAAGTTATTATTGGAACGTTTGAATTAATATGTCTTTCAGGAGGATAATAGGGCAGTATCAACTCTATCCCTTCAAGTCTTCGTAAATAAACAGATGGTAAGAAATTTCTTCTTCTCAAACCCTGTGCTTGGCCCTCAGATCCATTCAGTGCCCCAAATGACTCTTTCTCTCTTTTCTTTCTTCTTCCTTCTCACACAGTGTAGTACCCAGTCAGCCCCAGGATTTGTAGCTAGTTATAAAAGGGCAAAGGTTTTACATCACTCTAGGCAACAAGAACACAAAACCAAAATTTCCATCCCCTTGCTCTAGGCAACTGCTAGAAAGAGGGTTGGGTTTTTTGTTCTGTTTTGTTTTGGGGCTGGTGGGTTTTTTTGCTTCTAGAGGCAGTGTCTTTGCTCTTAATTCATTCACATCAACCTGGGAAAATCACATGTACTGCCTGGACTACTTCTTGCTCAGACCTTCAGCAATGGTTCAACCCCTTGCTTAGGGGAGCTGCTACCTCCATGTTTCCAGAGTTACCACTGTACAAAGACACATAGCTCAGAGCAGCCTCCAGTTAGCCTGAAAGAAGAGACAGTAGGGCAGCCAGATGTATAAATCAAGTAGACAACTGTCAACAGATTAAAACCTTTTGATGTTGATTATTAACAGTTTTCAACTTGTAAAATGTTGACTCTTTTTTATTACTCCACAAATCGTCATTACTTCCTCATCAGACAGAAGCTTGAGAGCATGTTTGTATAAAACAAGCAACAGGAATTCTAAAATGATACCTTGGATGATTCACTAAAGACCAAGGAAAAGCAAACATGCCCAAACCCTATCATTTGACATTAAATAGTTTCTCAATGCTTATTCTATCCTATCTCCAAAGATGAAGAATTAAAAAAAAAGGATAGGGGAAGAAAGACATGACGAACATTTTGTTTAATTAACTTGGAGTTTGTTTTGTTGTTTAAAGAATTAATCAGCTGTTCCTAGCCCAAGGGGAGTATTCTGGAGGCAGAGACACACTGCCAGAGCAGGTCCATGCTTCCCATGTCTTTTGCTTCTTTGTCTGTGTTCTGGGAGTCAGAGTTCAGAAGTAGGCAAGTGTACACTGTCTCAGCGGGTCTATGCCTGGCAGAGCTGTTTCTGGAGAAGTGAAAATACTTATGGCTGGGGCAGTTAAGCTGGCTCTAGACCTGTTTTGAACTGTTGGAGTAGAGCCAAGGACCTGGCTCAACTGATAGATTTTGTTTTCAAGTTGCACAAGCACAAGTAACCTGCAAGACTTGATTATTTTTTTTGTACAGTGGTTAAGTTCAGATAGGATTATTAAATAGCAACTACAATGGAACCCATATAAGCACCTTTCCTTTTACCTCAATCACCTTCCTGGATGCTGCATCCTTGCTTGTTGGCCTTTAGGTTCTGATCTTACAGCTGCTCCAGTGTTTTGACATACCGAGCACCACTGAATCTTTAAAGATTCTGCACATATTCCTTCAGAAAAATTGCGGATCTTACTCATCCATATTATTTTTATTAGGAAAAAATAATCAGGTTTCATAATGAACAAAAGAATAATTTTAGTATGACTGAACTTATGTCGGTAACACTCCATCCTTCTGAATACTTTTTCATCTTACTGTGGACTCTTCATTTAATTTCTTTAGAAGTTCAAACACACTAACAAGCTTTTCCCCTTGCAGACCTTTTGCAAAGGCTTTAGAACATATTCATCTGGGGGAAAATAATGATCTCTTGAAATACATAGTTATTGATTGTCACAGGATTTAATATATTACGCTTAAGTGTAAAGGAAACAGCGTGTAAGTCAGCTGACAGAGATGGATTTTTATCTTTACTGCTACCGTAGGAGGGAAGCATACTAGGACACATATTTCAGATACTTCAAGGCAAATCTCCCTTTGCTGGGACAATCATATACTTACACCAGTCATCTGATACAGAATTAAGCAGGGTTCCTACACAAGCAAAATCCAGACAAAAGGAAAAACTAGTCTATGCACAAAGATTTCGCTGGCTCATCTAGACTCCCTTTTTACTCCTACTTAACTAAATACCTTTAAAACTCTGTGTTAATGTGCTAATGTGGTGTTTCCACCTTGTTTCTCAATGTGTCCACCTGACAGTTCACAGCACAGCCGCTAAACTGATGCCAAGATAACTCTAGTTAAACTAGTTCATGGTCTGGTCTGCATGCAAAGCTTACGATACATCTAAGAGTAGGATTTAGGAGTAGAATGTGTTAAAAAAAATCAGGAAAGTTCTGTCCTGCATTCCCTAACACTGTGAAACCATAACAATTTACAGGAGCTTTTATCTTTCCCTAAATCCTTATGAACTGATAGTTTACAAAATAAAGGGAGAGAAGGGACAGACTTAATTTTAGAACAAAGGATAGTCACATGCACAAGGTCTATACACCATTGGAATATGAATCACTAGTAGATTCATTCTGCCTTAACTGAAGAAACAAAGTCCAAATTATTCCCAGGAGCATTTTGTTGTTTGACCCCCACTGGAACTGATTACATTTTATGACTCTCAGCAGAAGGACCTCTTAATTTCCGTGAGGTTTTATATATACCATGCACCGATGCTAGCACTGGACGTGATCCGGCTGGTGTGGGAGGAATAGCACAGCTTACAGTGCTGAACTGAGTGCTGTTTCTTACACTGTTGGCTAAACGGGTGGCCAAACCCAGTGCCCACAACCCACAGGCTTCAAAGCTTTTACCTGGCTTGGAGCCAAGAGACACCTCCTACCCAGTTTTGGCAAAGGCCTAAAGGGTGGGTAGGGCCATGGGCCTCCTTGGAGCAGGTGGTGACCTGCTCCATGGCGTGCTGGTGGCGCACGACTGCTGTGCGGGGGCCAGCAGCAGCCCCAGCGTTGCCCAGGCTCCCAGCGCGCTGTTTGGAGAGGGGCCGGACAGACGTGCGGAGGAGGCCATGGTGATGGACTTGCCATGGCAGCCACAGCACCGAGCCTGCCTCCTCAGGCTGCAGACCTGGGCAATGGCTGCTTCAGCCCCTGCACACCCCTGCAAGACGGTCAGGTCAGCTGTGAGGGCTGTCCCTACATCACCTCCTCAGCCTTCTCAGGTTAAGCTTTAACCATCTGCCTTATGCAGAGGTGAGTGGGCAGATGCTCCACCTGCAACAAGGCCAACCATAATGGGCAGCTGTGAGGGTCTTCCCCCATATGACTGCCATGTCCCACTACCAGGCCCCCCATATGGATGTCATGGCCCACTAGAGACCCCCACCACTGAACTGCTCATGGTTTAGGCACAAAATGTGTAGTTCCCTAAAGTGCTTTTCTTCCAGATCCCACTGTTAGTGCCCAACTCCATCCAAATCCCACAGACAGGCCAGCCTGCGAAGTGGTGCCCACCAGGGTGGCAATGTCAGCCTAACAAATACAAACTGACGGCAGTGAATAAAACTCCTCTGGCAGCATTTCCTCATTCATACAGTCAGACTGAACTTCACCAGGTGAAGAGCACTGCTTCTGTTTGGCTCTGTAAAGCTGTTTGGAAAGTCACCACTTTTTGTAACCAGGTTTTACATGAACGTTAAGAAGAATCCATATGTGTTGGACTCAGAGATGGGCTGTACTCACAGGCTGTTGTGGAACTCATTGAGAATCCCACCATCGGCACAGACACAAGCTGTGTTTCCTGGCATACCTTACCCTTTCCTCCTCCTGATTTTTTGACAAACTGTCCTCCTGCCAAGGAGATTCCTTTAGATGGTGTGAAAGAAGTATTATTGGGGGTGGGAGGGAGGAAGTGTTTTATTTCAACTTGTGTCAGCTGCTAAACATTTTTATCCAAGCATGTGCGTATGCAATATGCACAAGTATTAGATAATGCTGAGGTTGTAACTCCTTTTGCTGCTAAACTCTCAGTTGCACAACAGGCAAGAAATGGAGAATTGAGGTCATGCATATGCCTTGCATGGTGAAAAACTATCTCTGAAGCAGGAAATTCACTGAACTCCAGTTTTGTCACAGAGGCACAACACACGCACTCACAAACATTAGAAAATAAAAATCAAGGCAGTTCAAGGCAGTAAAGGGAAGGCATGGGCATTTTTAAACTTGATCTGACCTTTTAAACCTTTCTTCTTGGTACTGACTTTAGTGGGGATACCAACGGAGATAAGGTGTAAAAGAAATATTTTGCACATTTTCTCCTTTTTCTCATTATCAGCTGCATTTATTTCACTGTACCTCAGATGAGTCAGTGGTACAGAGTGTAACTGAAAGCTATTTTTAAAGGAGGGGTCTTATCCATTGCATCCAATAAGGACTAGGCAGAGCTGTAGACAACTTTTTTTTGCACTAAAGGAAGCTTGCAGTTAAGATTTCTGGGGGCAACACAGTGGTTGGTATGCTGGTTTAAGTGTTCCTGTCTCTGTAAATCTGGGTTTACATGCAATGTTTTACAACATTCTGTAATTATAACAAGGATGCAAACTTTCAAAATGTATTTTAGGCTGAGATATTTATGCCAATTCAACATTAAACATGGGTACATTTAGAGATGTATAATGATACATTGAATCACTAGAAAGTGTTCCTATAGAACAATAAACTATGTGGATATAAGCATTTTTGCAACTTTATATCTGTGTCCACACTGTAGTCTGTAAGTTCCATGTGTGAAGGTAGTCTTAGGATTGCCTTTGCCTTTGTTTTTTGTCTAAGAACTTCTTGGATGACTGGAAATTACAACTGAAATAATTGTTGGTTCTTAATTCATAAGTTACTGAAACTAGCAATTTCATTCTATCAATTTGTGCACTAAATTGGTACTGGTAACAAAAAGGTTGACATTTTCTTCCTTGCTATGAATGCTTAGCAACTCTATGGTAACAATCCAAATAACTTTCCAGCTGTCCTAAGTCTTCCAAAGACAGCAAGACTAAAGTACGCACTGGATTTACCACCTTTAAAGTTTGTTTCCTTTAGTTCTGCTCTACATGCATGCTTTATATAAACCAGACATATCTACAAGTGCCTGACTTTTAAGAAATGTAGAAATTCTGTCAGTATCTCACTTTGTCTTGGGTGTGAGGCCCCAGTGTGGATACTGTGGACAGTGGTGTCCACCTAAAACATGTCTGTCCCTGGATCTGTGGGAGAAGGGAGAATGATCATTTGGGCTTCTGCCTGAGAAGCTTTCCTTTCAGAGGATTTCCCCAGAGTATAGCATTCCCTAAGGACCATATTCTGTGGCTGTGATGTAGTATGGTTGGCTCCCCTCCAGCTGTAGGACTCAGCAGACTAGGCTTGGAGCACCCTGTAAAAGCGTGAAATCAAAACCGAAGCTCACTTTGTACCCGGAACAAGCCACCAGTTTACTCCAGCCCTCGTCTACCTTGGCTGAAGTGGTCTAAGCATGCGCAGAAGCATCGTGGTGGGGCTGTTCCACCTGTATGCACCATGACTCATGCATGCGTTGTCAACTGGGGAAACATCCAGAGTCTTTGTCAGCCAGCTATTCTCTCCTTCCAATTCTGCTCTTATCTGGGACCTACCAGCAGAAGAGTGCCTGGATAGTTAAACTCTTTGCCTTAGGTCTTAGGGTCTTCTGTGAGAGATCAGTAGCAGGACAGAAGAAAATAAGGTGGAGGCCAAAGGAGTCTCATATTAAAGGGATAAGTAAGTCAAAATACTGGTCACAGTTGTGAGTCATCACATTTGTAGAATGAATGACTCAGAAAATCCAGCACGGTCTGTATTTGACTGAGCAGATGTATATGCTTCATATTGACTCATCACTTGAAACTTTGACTAAATAACCCAGATCAGCTACTGGGCCAACTTCTCTTCATGTGCTCCTTAACAGGAATTGCACTGCATGGGATCATTTCAATATGCAAGCAGGTTTGCCTAATCTCAGTATTAGTGACAAAAAACCCCACAAAAACAAAAAATAAACAAAAAACCCCAAACAAACAAGTTGGGACTGTATAGTCATACAACAAAATCATAAAGCAACATCCTTGAAATTATTTGTTCTACTCATCGACCTGACAGAGAGGGGTTCAATGTAAGCAATTCAAATAAGATGAATGCAAACTTACTAAATGGCAGGTTAGTATTATGCAGCTTGAGAGTTTCCAATCTTAAATTTGACTGCATAAAGAATCTCAATGATACAGACCCAGGTTTCAAGCAGGCTGATGCAGGATATTCAAGTCTATTGTAAAATGCCATACATTGCTCCAGTAGTGACAATGTGCCTGTGTAGCAAAAAATTAGCAAATCTGCCCATCATTCATTCATTTATTCAAAATCCTTAATCAGTCATTATTCATTCTAAATATTAGTTAGCAATAGAAATTCAGCATATTTTAGTGTTAGAAAATTACAGTAGTGTCAATACTCTGTATCGTGTGCACTACAACTGTAAGAGAGAAAATGCAGTAGCAATCCTCTCAGAGTTTAAGCTGGTTTCAGAGACACTATTAGGAAATGAATAGTGGTTTCACAACATCATTTTATCATTTTGTAACCAGGTTAGAGGCCAGTCATACATGGTCATTGCCGTAAAGTAGATAAGGTCAGAGTTCCTCCCGACCAGTATAAAGTTATCAGCTTAAATACCTTTAATAGTACTTTCTGAGAGAGAAAAAATAGGATATGATTAAAGTAAACTTTAAAGGAACATCTCTCTTAATTTCTGGAGTTGCACAGAAATTAAACATGCAATATCCGTTAAAGCAGTGAGAAGCGTATGTCTAAATCCTATTAAACTGTGAAAAAAAATTAAGAACGTGAAATGCCTTTCCACAGAATAAATCTGATGATATGAGAAACATCCCAGTGCTCCCCAAGGGCTTTTTTGAGGGATGGGTTCTGCTGTACTGCATGTTCTTTAACCTCAACAAGAGCCAAAGCAGACTCTGGCCGTGACTTACTGCCCTCTATGATAGCAACAGACCCAACAATTATGCCTGCATTTGCAACTGTGGAATGCCTGTCTTAAGATTATTAAGAAACTACCAAAAATTGTGACCACACGAAAAATTCACTGTCAACAGGGATTGATTCTTTACCTTTATTTGTGACTCATGAAAGCAACAAAGAGATGAAAGTATCAAGCAGCTGCAGTATAAGGAACCTCCTGTCCTTGTTATTACAGAACTACTTTAAAAGCATGTTGAAATGTAACTGCACTAGAATGAAAGAAAGATTAAATGTGTTGTGAAAAATCATCTGTGTACTTCTTCCGTGGTTTCTTTTTTTGACTGAAGTATGTTATTTATAAGTGAGTATGTTATTAAACACTGAACATAGTGCTTTACAGCCAGTAAAAGACAATAGACCAAATGTTACTGTTATCCACAGCTGGAGTGGATTGATAAAACTAGCATATTGTCTTTGCTCACATAGTTTAAAGTCTAAATAAAGATATGTGATCAAAAGAGTGAATTGACTTAGCTAGGTGACAGAGAAGGGGCAAAAGGTGAAAAAAAGCTGTATCAGTAAGTTATAAAACGCTTAACTGGATAAATATTTTGCTGAGTGCCCTAAGCTTTAAAAAAAGTGATCTATGTTTCATGTTTACATTACAGAAATGAAGGATTTTCAAAATAACACTTGGAATGAAAAGGGATGACACTATTTCCCCAAAATCTACTCAGTGCATTAAAATGAGTCAATGCTTACATGTATGTTATAATTCTCGCTTTATGTATGATCCAGTAAACTGGGAAAAAGGTAAACATTATTGGTATCATGCCATTTGACAGAACAACTCACGAGCAATCTATCATTTACACATTTTCACCTTTATCTTTTCAACCATATGTTTTTTACAAAAATTATAGTTGAGAACCTAGCATTCCATTCAAGGTCCAAGGATGTTCTTGATGAAGAAATCAAATTATTTTTTTCTCTAACTTCAGCCAAACCTTGAGAGAACAAAGTGGCAACTTTGGGGAAAAAATAAAAAGAACAAAAAAAGCAGGAGAAGAAGTGGCTAAACACACTCTGCAGAAAATACTCTCCCAGTTGCATGATAATATAGGTAAAACTGAGTAAAACTTCTGCTTTTGCACTGTTCCAAATATATGATTTGGACAAATACTAGTTATTCCAACATAAATTTAAGTGTGATTTTAAAGTGACAATCCTTTAGTAAAATATTGCATGTGCTCTACTTGTTCCAGAATAACAACAGTCATATATGGAATTGCTTTGTAATGAATATAGCTGAACAGATATTTTGGAGCGTCTTTGTGCAACACAGTTCTTGGTTGTTTAAAGAGGGGAAGAAATAAGATAGGGGAATGAATCTGTAATACTGGAGGGATCCAGTGAAAAGAAATATAACATTTTCAAATTGTGGAGAGCTTTGAAGGAGCAGCTGGGCAGGGGTGGGAGAGGCTGCCCCAAGCCTGAGTTGACTCTGTCCCTAGGAAATTGTTCTACCCTTGTACAGCATAGAGACCTAGTGTTTTATAAGATTTTATGTTTCAAATACAACTATTTTTAAAGTTCTGTGAATGAGAACTGCAATCTCCCCGGCCAGAGAACTACGTTTAATATATCTGTTAGTGTATAAGTCATCTTTTAAAAAGAAAGTAGCTTAATTTTTGCTGCTTTGTGGTAAAATCCACATCAACAGCCCCACTGAATGTCATCAATCATCCCATTTCTGCATCTTAAATTAAAACTCCTTTCAGTAATTTGTAAAAAAGTCCCAAATTATTGTAAAGATTAAACATAGTGTTACAATAAAATAAATATTCCCATGGAAGGAAAGTAACGTTTTTCTGATGTTTCAGAATTATTTAACATTGATTTCTCAATGCCCACTTAGTAGACATTTAGCTGGCATCATAAAAACTTATTCTAGGTCCTGCTGACCTTATTGCAAGAAGAACCAGAGCCTGGATTTGTAGATTTTAAAGAACAAAGGTGAAAACTAAATGAACTGCTCCTCTCTCTCCTAAGAACATGAAAACACAGTGCAACCCTATTACTCGGTGAGGATCTGTTCACTGGAAAATCACCGAGGGAATAATGAGGGGGGAAGAACAAGAGGAGGAGGAAAAGGTGAGAAGAAAAGAGAAGGAGGGCAAGAGAGAGCAAAGAGGAAAAGGGAATTTGCTTTTGATGTCACAGTTCTATCAGCTCATGCATTTTTCATGGACACCAACTAGTGCTAAAATAATGCTGTGCTGACAATACAAGCATGAAAAAAAAAGTAGCCAGGTTCTCAAATATAATGATACTGGCTTAAAAATAGTAAGATTTATAAACATTTGAAACTCAAAGCTTTTCTTTCCCTTCTAATCAGTAAGCCTTTCGGGTCTGCACATTCCAGCATTTCTCTCAAACTTGAGATTTAGGAACGTAATTATTTTTAAGGTGACCTGAGGTTCCAATTTAATTGCATCTGCTGAAGAGCTTAAAACAAAGCTAAGTGTTGCAAAATCTCACTGTAACCCTAAGAGCTGGCAACGCTAAATGTCATAAGCATTGCATACTATGCAGTTTTGAAGCAAAGTAGACTAAAAATTACCAGATGTTAGATACAAGTGCATTAATTCAAGTAGCATTTGTGCCCTTTGCTAGAAAGAAATTAAAAACTGAAAGGGAAGCCAGCTGGTAAATGAAAATAAACTGGTAGGACTCAGGAGTTAACCTGGTGTGCAGTTTGGGCTTTGTAAACTTAACTTGAGGAAGTGAACATTAACATTTCTCAGTGCTTTTGATTAAAACCTGATCACTTTAAAATAAAGTAATTCATGGATTGTATGTACACATTCTTTTAGGCTTTAGTCACACGTGCTACAGCAGTGCCGATTGCTGCCTTTACTTGCAGAAGAAAGCAAACCATGCACAGGTGCAGGAAACAGCATGGGACCTTTATTTGCAAAAACGGCATTTTCAGTTGTTGAATTATTTAGGTATCAGCCTTCAGATATTAACCATCTCAATAGTTCTGAGGACTTTCTACAATTATTCTGTGGATTTTTAATATAAACACTGCACTTAGTTGTGATGAATTATAATGGATGTGGACTTTCTGTGGTTTTTGTCTTACAACATGGCTAGCACTCTTAGGAACACAATTAATTTAATACTTCAGTTTTAATTACCAATGGCACTGTAAATGCATTAGTGCTCAAAAAAAAAAAAGTGAAAAATGAATACACTAACGAAACCGTTTTATGACATTTTCGGTGAACTGGAAGGAAAAGCAATGTTAAGGGGCCCACGTACAATCCTCCTGGTCATCTTAATTATATACAGTCGCACTTTCTGCAAAATACACCCGTACGCCCCCGCACGCGCCGATAGCACTATGGCTGGGGGGCTGTAACTGGGAGAGCAACGTCCCCGGCACTGCACTGTCAAACGTCGAAATCCGCTGGGGATCAGCCCCGCAGGAGACGCGCCGGGCCCCCGCTCGCAGGGCAGGTACGAAGGGCAGACAGGGGTGGCTTCGGGGCCGAGCGGTGGGTCTCGCCGGAGCCGGCGGTCTCACAGCTGCTCGGCGGCCCCTCGGCACCGGCTGCTAACGCCTCTGGCGGAGACGCGGGTGGGCAGCACCGCACGCCGTAGGCTCGGCCACCCCGCCGAGCCGTGACGGCCGTGCCGGGGTTGCCGTGCCTGTGCCGCCCGCAGCCCGGGCCGGCCCGGCCGCAGCACCGCGCGGAGAGAGCCGCCTTCCCTCCCCGGGCAGCCGGGCTGGGCCCACCCCCCGCACCGGAGGTCTCCGGCTGATAATTCAAAAATGGAGGATGCGCCCTCTCAGCCATTAATTAATAATGTAGCTCGCTGTCTTCCTGTGTGACACACGCTGAGATCG
>VZTI01006034.1:416380-492487 GCA_013397865.1 Struthidea cinerea
TTTTTTTTTTTCTCCCCTTCTTTTTTTCTCTTTTCCGCGTGTAAAAAGCTGAACAGGAATGGTGGAATTCCCGTTAACGGTTGAAGGCGGATGGCACGGGTAGTCCCGAACTTACAGCCACTCACTTCACCGCTTGTAAGAACAATGGGCAGAAAGTATTTAGCGAGACGTTTATCAAAGGCCGATAAATTACGTGTTTTCACCACCGCTCTGATCCATCCCCACCTATAAAAGGCCCCCGCATCCAAACTATGCTTTTTTTAAAGATGTGCAGACTAACGAGGTTAAATCTAAAATGCTTTTCATTTGCAACATACAAAATAAAAGCACACCTAAATCTTTTTCATGCTTAGACTTGTTTTTCTTACTCAAATACATTTCACTTGATAAAATTTTAAGTAAGCTAGATTAGGTAACTTTGAAGGGTAGTGCCTTACTGTTCCCTGAACTATATACTCTAGGGGTGTTGAATACGTTGTTGGGAGTTCTATAAGGAGTATTTTCCTTATCGGGTGTATAAGAACATAACAAGGGAGAGCTGACAGCCTCCTGTTTCTGTAGGAATTAAGTCCCCCCTCCCCCAGCTTCCGATATTTTGAAGCTGCTTTTCTGGTTACAATTATTATCACATCGTTAGATGACTCTCATGTATTTGTTGACACTGCACGGAAATACGTTTCAGGTACATGTAGTTTTACTAAAATTCAGTATGAAAAGTATCCTTTTAAAATGTCTGTCTGTTTTCAAAATGTTTGGTGACTATTTCAAGTATTCTGACAGACTGACTTATACTGTAAAGGTGTTGTCATTAAGAAGTATGAAAGACCAAATTCCTTACTTAACCAAAGTTCATGAATTAAGGGGTAAATTTAGATGTGTTCAGACAGGCAATCCCTAGAAACGTCAGTAGGTGGTTAGCTGAGAGGTCAGGCCTTAGAATGTGGTATTTGGGAAGACTGCAGAGAACTCTGCTATGCTTGTTTTGTGTGTGTGTGTTTTGGTAGTGTGTTTGTTCTGTTGGTTTTGTTTTCTGGATTTTTTTTTTTAGGTTGGGTAAAATTGGTGTGTTGGATTGGAAAAATGTAGTACTTTTTACTTAGCGAAGTGTTCTGGCACAGATGAGTGGTAAGTTTAGGTTAATGTTAGTTGTGACATAATCTGCTGGAGAACACAGGGTTGGTCATCTTTGAGACAGTTTTAAAGATGCTGATCCTTGTTTCTGCTGGTTGCTGACGGACAATGTCTTCTGAAAACAACATTTCCTATTTCTTTGCCCAAGCAAGGGCAATTAGATTAATAGGGATAGGGAGGGCCCACTTCTTAAAAATTGTATTAGCTGTTTTGTGAAAGAAAGCCATTGTCTAAATCGGGCTTCTCTGTATCTGCTTTTTCAGGGGAAAATTTCAAAATTACAAAGTCTGACTAGATCAAGAGGGCTGTATAGATATATACGATAATCTGAATTCACCCCCATCATCAACTACATTAATGCTTTTAATTAGTACAAACAGTTAAGACTTACGTTAGTTTTGTGTTTGTTTTTTATTGGGCTGTTTGGTGGGTTTTTTGGCAGAACACAGACTTAGTGTTGAAAAGCTGCTTTCATGCCTGTGTCAGCTTTAGTAGAGTTGAATACAAATCATACATTGGTATTACTCTTTTTTCTATATAAGAAATGCTTATACTAATACGAGAAGAATTTGGCAAGACTAGTATTTTGTAAAGTGACTTTCCTGTTAAGAATGTATTTCCTCTTTAATCTGAAATACAATCACATCATTTTGTAACCCTTTCAGAAGAGGGGGGGCATGTCCAGTTGTATTTATCCTTAGTAACAGAAAGTGGGGGAGCTCATGTTCTTCGTGCTTGGTTGTATTCCTGGTTAGAGGGACAGACCAGCAATGAGAGTCTGTGAGGCCATAGCAGGAAAATCAAGTACGGATGTGTATGAGATATATGGGATGCATGAAAAACATACTGTACTAGTGGGATGTTACCACCAGTCTTTGACACCTTGTCTGTGAAAGTTAATAGCTGATATAGATGTGCAGAGAAAGCTACTATTAAAGTGTGGGAAGTCTTGCATGTGAAGACAGTTTGAAAAAGAAAATGAGTAGTATAGATTCAGTGGTAGGAATGTTTCTCATTCTAGAATGTGGGGGGGGAGGAAGAGCTGTTTCTCTTAATCTTCAAAACTTAGTGAAACGTCTTTGCAGGTTGGCTTGTGGAGTTCTTGGTTACAGTCAAATAGAGATCTTTCGAAAGGCTTTTTAAGTGTCCTTAGTTAAATTAGGTGAATTTTCCAGTTTCCTCGGAGAGAAACTCATCACTTTAAATGTATTCCTTAATGCATAATTAACCAGTAAATATTAAGGAATAAGTGTATTTATCATGGCTTTTTTGCTTGTTTGTTTTGTGCATTATTTGTAATACATGTTCTTGACTACATCTGGAGATGAAGAGTGTAAGAAAACTTGGATCCAGAACGACAGAGTTGGTGTTCTCTGATTACCCTCCTGTGGTACACTAAATGACTTGTTTTTAACATGTGCTAAGAAAATGAATGGAAGTAAATGCATTGCAATGAATGCTCTTGAAGTACACTAAAAATATAGTAGATCGTAAACTCAAGGGGAATATTTGGTTAGTTCAAGCAAAAGACAGCCATAAATTCTAGGCTGATTTTTATACCCATTGCAAATGCAGTCAGCACAGAGATTGCAAGTAATTTATTTCTAGCTTCTGTTAATGAACTTCCTCCTATCAAATACCTACTGAGTAGCAGCATTAAACTACTCAGTGATTTTGCTGATAATTTTACAGTTAGCCTTACCTTGCATAGAAAACTAACTAATTAAATGAAGAGAGACATCCAGCTGAGAAGTTGGCGTTAATTACAGCTACAAAGACAGTTTTAGTCCATGCTCCTCAAGTAGTTGAGCTGATGTGGACATCACCAGGGTGCTGCAGTCACATTTGACTTCTTGAATGCAGATGCGACCATGCAAGTGAACTTTGTGGGTGTGTTTTTTATGAACTTCTTCCTCCATATTGTCAAGAGTCACAGAGATCTTAAACCAGCAAGGAAGCCCCAGAAACCATAGTATCCTAGATAAAGATGTAGGTAAGGCTTCAGATGTGATGTAGCAGCAGATGCTCTTGCTGTTGTGAAGTTAAGTTGTAGGTAGAATATGATCAAGGGCATTATTACCCTTCAAATAAAGGGAAAGGGTGTTGCTGCTGCTGCCATTCCCTTGGTTTGGTAGCTGTTGTGTCTGCTCTTTGTCAATCATTTTGTGATAACTGATGTGCACTGGAGAGAGGGACAGAAAGGGTATATTTAGTGCTATACTGTGGGATTTTGTTTTCTCTCAAACCAAGTTAAATTGAGATCCTTAAAACATTGCAATGAAACTGTTAACAGACTAAGCCACAGATGATTTTGATGTACTATGGGTAATGATAGCTAAAGACAAATAGTGCTTTCAAAATTGAATGTAGGTTTTTTTACACTGGTTTTTTTCTTCCCTGTAAATTCACAGGGGAAAAATCCACACAAAACAAAAGAGGAAATGAGGGAGAATGAAACTAGATGCACAAAATATGCTCATATGCAAATGGAACATACTTTCTTCAAATATGTTTCAGTTAAAGTAATCTTAGCATTTTGTACTTGTAATAATCATGGATGAGGAATTTTGAGAGAGATTTGGGATTTTTAAATTATTTTTTTCGTTTTTTAAAAAATTTTTTTCCTCCTCTAAGTTCCATGCTGCTGCTTTAAATAGCATGACTGCCCAGTGTCCCCTCAGAAAGAATAACAGCAGCTCTTAAAGGGACACTGTCAGTGTGAACCTCTGTCTCTCCCTTGCTCTCTGATACCTCCTTGACTTTTTTTTTTTAAACTTTTACTTTCATAATTTTTTAAAAATTACATTCTGGTACATTTTTTAGTAACTCTTTGGAGTGTTTTTCTATTTCCTGGCTAAAGATAATTATCAAGAGCCTCTTTGGTAAGTGAGACAGAAAAATATATGTAGAAACACAGCTGAATGAAGATTTAAGTAAGTGTTACATTATCCATTGAATATCCATCCATAAAAATCAGTGTCAGTCTCATACAGAAATATTGAAATGTAGGGCAGGACAAGACCTGAAGAGATCACATTTTATCTATTCTATCACCTCACAAAAAACCCCAAACCAAACTGGTGAAACAGATTTTTGTCTAACCTGTTCTTTAATATGTTTCAGTAAGTATAATACACAATGAAGATGCACAAAGAATGACTGACAGCCATCTGTTCTTCATATATTGAAGAATAATTTATCTAATTCTCTTTCCTTTGTTCTTCTCCTTTTCATGTTTAGAGTAAGCAGGCCCATATTATCCATGTACTGTCAAATATATTAAGTAGATAGCAGTTGATATAAAAATCTGAAAGTTTGTAGCTATTAAATATTATTCAGATAATTTATCTCTTCTGTCCTTTTCCCCTTCTCACAGCTGATGTTCTTCCTAAAGCATATCTCACTCAGAGGAATCCTGTGCTCATACAGAAAGGATTATCTGAGCCAAGGCCCTTCATTGTCCTCAATCTGAAATTTCCATTTTCATTTACAAAATGTTATGGTTCATCTGTCCATCTGCAGTGAACACTGTCATCTGCATCAGTGTCACCAATGAACGTTTGCCAGCTTGGGTTTGCAGGGAGACTGCAAGAAAAAACTCGGTGTGAACTGTCCAGTTCTCTTAACCTCATTACTAGAAGTTATTTGAATGGGTCTACATTTCAATATTTCTGTATGAGACTTTTAAAAATGGGAACACTCTGGTTTAGTTTTGGAGGTTTTTTTAAGGGAATTCAATGAAACTTCAGTATAGGTAGCTCATGTAGCATGCAGTTGTCTGAAAGTTCTGTGTGCTTTGAAATAGCTATGTTGGACTGATACAAGACAGAACAAACCTCGGTTTGTCATGTGTGTTCAGTAGTTATCAATACTAGTCCATTAATATTTGTAAAGGCAAATAAAAGCATTGTCTGAACTGGGGCATATTGAAAGATTGCTTTGCTGTCTGATCACTGATCCATAGTGTACGATATGTTTAAATATGGCTTTGTAAATAGCTACATCATCTACTTCACCTAGAAAATGTTTTAATGAACTGCTGTTCTTCTGATACCTGTCAAAAATGGACAGATTTTGACTAATGAAAGCTCTTCATTCTTGATTCCAGTATAATAGCTAGTAAGCAAGCAGTGACAATGCAATTTTAGCCTTAATAGGAAATGTGTGGAAGGAGGAGAATCAATATTTACTAACGGAACAAGGGAGGAAAGGAATCTGTAGGAAAAAAAAATTTCAGTGCTTTTTTGTAAGAGGTATGCAAACAGTGAAGGAATAAAAACTATTTAGAGAACTACTTGACATTGATTTTTTACCTCTCCCATCTTTTCATTTGTGAGTTAAGGCACTCAAAATCTGGAACTTACTCAAGTTGCAACATGTTTCTGTGATCTTAGTTATTTCATGTTTGTACAGTTTTAGGCGCTTGTCTTGCAAATATTTGTGGAAATGGGGAAGATGTGAGTGTGATACGACACCTATTAAACTCAGTATGATTATTATTATTATGCAAAAGGCTTCTTATATATGAATATTTGTTTGAAGCATTTCTAGGTCTTGATTCTCTAACTGTAGTCTGTAACAACAGGAGACTTTGGTTGTACTATAGCAATTTCCCATGCCATGGCTGAAAAATGGCAAATACCCCTTGATTATCTACAAACTGTAGAGGAGTAGAGCTGCTTTTGCATTTCAGGCTTGTAAAAGATACTTGCAATTTGCTGATATATTAACTGTGAGCAAGTTGAAAATGTTAGTCAGAACTCAATTGTTTTCTTTCTTTCTTCTCCTTCCGGTCTTTCTTTCTTTTCAGTGATTTTTTTGAACGCACCATTCTGTGCAACAGTCTTGTGTGGAGCTGTGCTGTCACAGGTAAACCAGGACTCACATATCAGGAAGCACTGGAATCAGAGAAGAAAGCCAGACATAATCTTCAGAGTTTTCCAGAGGCACTCATCATTCCAGTTCTCTACCTGGCCACCCTTACCCATCGCACCCGACTTCATGAGATCTGTGATGAAATCTTTGCTTATGTCAAGGATCGGTATTTTGTTGATGAAACAGTGGAAGTACTTAGAAATAATGGTGCAAGGTAAGTATATATAAAAAGAAATACTTATTTCTTTTTGTTTGATGTTGGTGGGGTTTGTGTGTGCATTTTTGAACCCAAAACCCAGGGTAATAAATTCCATCAAACAAATACATCCAAGTGAGGTGTGATGCTTAAGCTCTGGTGATACTATTACTGCGCTTCCCTACATTCATTAAGAGCAGGCTTGTGTGGCTGTGCTTGATACCTTTCCTTAGCTTTGAAGCAGCTGTGGAGATATGACAGTGCTCTCAGGTCTTGACACTGCATGTTTTTGGGTCTGTGTGGTGGATTTGCAAAGGCATGTCGGTTTTTTGGTGTGAGAAAGGAGGGTTGTTTTGTAGAATGAGATTTAATGAGAAGTTAGGGGAAGCTATGTCTAAAAAAACATACAGAAGTTTTGATGAATCGTTCAGAATAAATGGCCAAACTACTGAAAGATTAAAATAATGGATAAATGTTGGATTTTTACTTTTTAGGTAGTGCAAAAATTGTGATTGCATTATCAGCAAAGTTGGGAATTCATTGTAAAATGTTTATTATAGTTGATTATCTGGAATTTAGGTTGATAGGGGGTTTCTGCCCACTCAGAGCTAGTGTTACGCTTACTGTTATACTGGTGTATTTATTGCAAATGTTTTTATTGTTATCTTAGACTGATTAAAACCTAGGAAGAATTTTGAGCTTCAAATGCTTTCTTTCTCATATCTTTGGTACATATGCTCTATAGTATAAATAAGCTTGAGTCTTTCTTTAAAGCAGCTTCTAGGAGAGGTCTAAAAAAAGGTCCATGTTTTGTCTAAATGAGTTTACAGTTTCACCTAATTGAAGTTTAAGATGTGAAAAAACATGCTCAGTTTGGAAATACCTGCAGAATGGGTGCTAAAGCCTTTTTGGGTTGAGCTGTTGCTGCTGTGGTTTTTGTTGTTTGTAGGGTCATTTTATTTTGCTTTTTTTCTGGAGGAAGGTGACAGCTTACACTTCAGAGTAGAAGGGACTCCTGTGGGTAGCCTGATACATACTGCGTAGTCTGGTGTTTGTTGGGCGATAGGAGTGGCCTGGTTCAAAATGGTCATTGGAGAATAGTTATTCTGTGTGAATTTCTGTAGTGGCTGATCCAGATATTATTTATGGCAAATTTTGTACTACACCAGGAAGAAAAATCTTGATGCGCTGCAAGAGATAAGTTGTAAGGAAATTGGTATGCGTATGTACATAAGGTTAGTGCTTCATAGAAAAGCTTTCCATCTCTTCACTGCTCTGTTCTTTTCAACCAGTAAAGTCCCAGTCTGCAAAGCCAGGACAAGAGCAACTTCAGTAGAGTTACTGCCTTCTGTATGGAAAACCTATATCCAAAGTGTCTTTCTCTCTTTCTCATCTTTATACTTGTCAAATGACTAGACTGAGGTTACCACTGGTATTACAGTCATTTTGCTTAGAGAATAAGGTGTTTGTTTGTTTCATTTGTTTGTTTTATTTAGAAGCATGAATATTATGAACTCTCAGTATAGTTCAGGTGTTCTTTTTCATTTGCTCAATGAAATGCCTTAGTATCTTCAGAGGTAGAAAACAGTTAGTTTCCAAAATAGTAGCAAAAAATAAAAAGATTGTACTTCTAAAAGTTTTTTCCCCTCAAGAATGACTCTTTCTAGTACTTTTCTAAAATATTTGTGTGTGTGCATCGTAGCTTTCCAAAGATGTTTCCAAAGGTAAAGTTGTGATATCTCTTTAAGAGAGTGCTGCAGTTTTTTTACTGTCTTTAGTTCAACCTTCTTGGTTACTCAAAGTTGTGTAGAGATAAACACAAAATTGTTAGATATGTATGTTCTACTTTCACTGATCAGTATATTAATAGGATATAAGCTAAATTTGTTAAGCCTCTGAGATGGGCTGGATACCATTCAAAAGATGAAAGTTTGGAATAAAATTCATTTCCATCAAAAATTAGCCTGCTAGAGATTGTATGTTTTAAACTACGTAAGTATGAATTGGTGTAAAATCAAGAATAAAAATCTTGCCTGAGCTGATTGTATGCCACTGATATTCTAGACAAAGGTATAGCAGGGAGCTAGTTCAGACCTTTAATACTAAATCCAGGAAACACTGCAAATAGCATGGTAATGTGGAGGGACTTTTACGCTTAGAGGTACATAATTAAAGAATACACAGTGGGAGGAGGTGAGGCATTGTTATTTGTCTGCCAATTAACAGTTGACTTTGACCTGTATTTTGAAGTACTACACTGGGGATTAAGTGTACCAACTCATGTTACTTGTACATAATACGGCTTTTCACCAGAGCTGTTTGCACGCATTTGTCATGTGCAGCTACGTTTTTGTGATCTTTTCTAGCAAAAATTGTCACAATCCATCTATATTGTAATAGTGTCCTATGAGGCCAACAGAATTTGGAAGATCATGAAAACCCAGTTCTTTTGTGGTGTTGTAAATTCTTCCGCTGCTTTTATGTATGAAGTTTTTTGCATGTGTAAAGTCAGGATCATTTGGTTTTCTGAGCTCTGTGCATCATTTAATGCCAAGCCTACTACATAATGCATGTGTAACCAAGGGTTGCTCAAACAATTAAAATATCGATATTTTATAACTCCTAACTTTGCATCTGTAATATGCTTGTAAGATAGACTGCAGTTTCTAGATTTTGAACGAAGTAAGCGGTAGGGAGCCCAAACACTAGAAGGGTTAGCATTTTGGCTTAATGTTAATGTTTTTATCTTGAGCATATGAAGTTGTTTATAATACTGCAAGGAATGATGGGTGATCTGCGAGGAGAGGACAAGTGCTTCGTTCAGAGTCTAGGTTAGATATTGGGTTTTTTGGTTGTATGAAACCTGTGTGTTCTGGTTGTTGCAGTGTCTAATGTCCCATTGCTTTTTCTGGTCTTATGTCTCTTCTGGTTTCTAGCCTTTTGCTGTGCTGCTCAGTTTTGAATTTGGACACTTGTGCCTTGTTACTGAGGTCTGGCAGGAGGAACTCAGGCGAGTTTGGGATGCACTGTCCTCCTCTTAGTTTGGTATGTCTGGTGTCTCCAACAGCCCTTGTCAACCTGAAACAAACTGCAGAGAAAGCCCCGCCAGTCCTATCATGTGGCTTGTTCAGGTGGTCTCTAAAAATTATGGGTGCATTTTGGTAATCTGTTAGAAGCAACAAGGAGATAATTCTGCTTGCTCTTTAATCCTTTCAAGTGATGTATTGATTAAAAATGGCCATCTTTCTTGGTTTGTATGTGTCTTGACTTTTCTGGCCAAACTGGGGCTGACTTTTCTCCAAAGTGGCAGCTGTGCTATGCTTTAAAACACAAAGTGCTCGGATTTCCAGTTAAAGAAATGTAGGGATTGTGTAACAACATTTTCCTAGTACTGCCTTCACAAAAGACAAAATTATTATTTGAAACATTGGTCAGAAACATTACAGAATACAAAGAGAAAACTTAATCTAAAATTAAGTTTGAGTTGCTAAAGAATTGCAGCCAGTTGACACTGTAAATATTATCATTTAGAATGTCAAATTGCAGTTTATAGAAAATAGTTTATTGAAAAAGGCTTGGAAGTTATTTGAGATTTTGTTGGGTGGGGATTAGAGCAATATTTCATGTTAGCCATGGTCAGTTAAGATGTAAAATAAGTAGCTAATGTTTTAGCTCACACTATTGAAGGAGAGGAAAAATGTTGATCACATCACTGGAATTGCTTCCTATATTTGACTTTCAGAACTGGAAGTTCAAGACCCATTATGTACTTGTTGGTCTTTTGATTTTCCACAAGGAATGGCATCTCTTGCAGTAACCTGTCCATTTGTTGCTGTCTTAGTATTGTGTTTTATTACTGGTACTTGAAACTTGTGAAATTGATTTTCAACACCTTGATGTCTGAAGGCAGTTACCTGAAAGCTGGAACTATGTGGTGTGGAAGGCCTACCTGAAATAATAACCTCAGCTAATGCCTCAGACACACTAAAAAAAAAAAAAATCCTTCAGCAGCCTAACTTGCTCAGCAGTAGGACCTGTTCTTTTCTGCCTGAAGTCAGCAGCATGCTTTTTGGGTTTTATAGCTATTTTAATTCGTTGGAGGAAAAACTACATTTAAAGCATGTGTAAACAACCAGTTGTGATTTATTGTCAGTGTTCTGAGTCTGGGTGCTATCACAAGAAATAATGTCTGTCTTTATTAGGATATACAAGTGAGCAGTTTGATAATTAATTAATTAAATGTCAAGCTTTCGGTCTGACTTGAGCAGTGAGGAGATTTGAGGCTTTAGGTTGGACAACTCTACCTCCACTCTTAAAAATAGCTTACATGGTGATGTCTTCCCTTCCTTATGTAGAGGTCGGGGCACTACCAATTCTTGTCCATCAGTTAGTATGGCACTTCATTAAAAAGTCAACCACTTACAGACTAAAATAGGGTCCTTAAAGGTCAGTGTATAAGACGGAAGAAAATCAGAATGGGGCAGATATAAAAAAGGAATATCTCTTTTTTCATTGAATTTGACCACTAGATGACACCACTGCAAAAGAATACTTGCCTAATGTCTGCGAGCAAGCAACATCAGAATGCTTTTAAAAATACTTGCAGAAGTAGTGGATGATGTTCTGTTAGGAAAATTGCTGCACCTGATTGTATGTTTGATACAGGTTAACATCCTTTCTCTGCTGTGAGTGATCTGATGTTGACAATTGTAAGGCTGCAGGAAACAGATAATCATAGATGGAACTTTTTTTAACTCATCAATTGTTTGACGGTGTCTTAGTGCTTTAGGAGTGTTCATAGTGGATTAACCCCTGCATTAGGCCAATTAAAAGATTTGCATACTGTTTTCATCTCTGTAAGTCTTAACTGGGGCACAGGGAGCATGTTACTGCTGGTCATGACTATAGCTGATAAGGAATTAGGATGGTAAAAGACAATCCTTGTAAGAGATAAAGTTACAGCTAATTTTCCAACTTTTTAAAAATTCAAACTGGCAACTCGCTTATATCCATATCTATATCTCTGTAGTTGTCTTCTGAGTACTAGGATGAGTTATTATAAGACCACTAGGTAGTAAGTGACAAAGTGTTTTCCATGTTTAGACTCTAATGAGTTTTGGACAATTTAAATTATTTAAATTATAATTACTAATTACAGTGTGCTTTTTAGTGGTAAAGCTTAAATGTAAATTCCTGTATACAAAGGAGTTTTGCTACTTTATTTTGAAAGGTGAATTTGGAATTCCAGAAAGTATCAAAACTAGTGTGGTGTTTGAAACAACATCTCTGATAGTACTGGAGAGCAGCTTACCTATTCACAGAGCAAATACAGTATGCGTTTTCTCAGCATAGCTGTTTAAGGATCAATCAACTTCTGTCTTGGAAAAATCATGTTTAACACATTCACTTTTCACTGCCCTTAAATTCTTTGAGTTATAAATGTAAGTGTAAATTTGTTGACTAATAAATATATTTGTATTTGACTAGTGGAAGCTATGAGATAATGTTATATGGGAGAGAACCTGCAACTCCTTTCTTATAGGTTGTTGAACAGCTGTTACAACAATTGGCACTGCCAGTCTCTGCTAGATCTCATTCTCGCACTCTCTACTTTTATAACTATACATCCAAAGGTAAAGGTTTGGATTTGTTTTTAATCAGTGCAGTGTTACGAACCAAAGGCTGGGCAGTCAAAATGATGCATGTACCAGTGTAGTACTGCCCTAATTCCGCTGAATTAGGAGATAGCTGATACAGCTATTCTCTACGTACTCTTGTCCTAAGCAAAACCATATTTCTTACTAGTTTCTTTGAAACATACAATCTTAACTATAACTTTACAGACAAATGAAGATGCTAAAACTCAAAAGCAGCAGCTCAGTCTGTACTTTAGGAAGCCATTATGTGCATAAAACCCGTCTCCTTGTTGTGCGCTTTTGTTTTGCGTGTGCCTTAAACAGTACCAGTTAGCTTAGTAAAAGATGTCACTCCTTCAGATCTTGTCTCTCTTTTATCTCTTTAATTACTTTCAAGCATATGAGAACTCTTAGCATGAGGATATGAATTGCTGCACTTATTTGACATTTACTTCTTAAAAAGTTACTAAAAGCTGAAAAACAGAATGATGCTGTAGCTTTTTGGTACTTTTTGGCAGTTGCTACAACAGCTTCTTGTATTACTCTTCTGGGGGTTTCTGTATTCAACTAACTTTACATACTGTTAGAAAAGGTATGTCAAAGTGTTAACTTTGACATTTGAAAAACTTTGCTTTCATTTGTGTGTCTTAAAAAGTGAATTTGCTTCTAACTCACTGATCATTGTGGGTTTATTTTAAAAGTTGGCCTCAAAGTGTTGCAATGTTACCCCGGTGTCCCATTTCAAACAGCCATATGCCATCCAAGGGATGGTTTTGTCTGCTTATTGCAAAGCATACAGAGACACATTTATAACTCATCTGAGCCTTCAGGGTATCTTGATTTTTTGACTTGAAATGGGGACATAGCAGAGTGCCAGACTATTATTTCTCTAAGAGTAATTAGTGCCAGCCAGATCAAAAGCTGGTGTGCAGAACGCTCAATTGAGGAGCTGTGAGAAGTGGTCTCTCAGAGCCTCTAACACCAGCCTTGGTTGGATGTAAAGGCCTAATTCGCATTTGGGAAGAACTTCTCTGGGAAACGAAAGTGCCAATAATTGCAGGGTCGAGGTTTTTCAGTTGATATCCTGTAATGGTTTTGGCCTGTTACATAGTGGAGTGCAGCTTATCTTCTCTTCTTTAAATTGTGTCCTACTGCTGCAGCGGCAGTAGATGGAGATACCTGCCTGTTCTGCAACTCATGATAGCTTGTGTATGTTTGAGTTGCTGAGCTGAATGAAAGAGAATTTGTTCTGTTTTTTTTCATCCTAAAGAGGAAGTGAAAAGGCTGAGGAGTATCAGGGAGTGTGAGAGAAAATAGACTGCTGGAGTCACATCCTTCAGTCTCTGAGAGAAATGCAGTGGATGGAAGCTTGGCAAGAGTCAGAGGAGCCCTGACCCTCTCACCATCAGGCAGAAGGGCGGGACGTAAAAGGTGAGGGTGAATGGAAACAGGTCCCTACCCAGGGAGATAGGACAATTCCTCCTGGCCTCCCTTTTCTTTCCAAGTGCCCTTACAGAGTATGTATGAGGCTCTGCAATATCAGGATGAGGCAGATAATAAGTGGAGGTGAAGTTCTATCTTGGGGGTCACCCGGAACAAGTCAGTCAGCCAGATGGCTCACAACTTTGGGTGTTAAGAAAGAAAAAAGGGTAATTATAGGTGACTCCCTTTGCAGGGAAACTGAGGGCCCCATATGCTGGCTGGACCCATCCCATTGGGTAGTCTGCTGCCTCCTTGAGACCTGGGTAAGAGGTGTTATCAGGAGACTCCCTGGACTAGTTGAGCCCTCTGATTATTAACCACTTGTAGTTGTTGTGCAGGTTGGCAGTGACAAGGTTAGGAGAGAAGTTTTATGGCAGTAAAAAAGAACTTCAGGGCACTGGTGTGACAGATTGAAGGAATAGGAGCACAGGTGGTATTTTCCTCAATCCCTTTGGGAGCAGGCAGGAATGCTGAAAGCAACAGGAGAACCTCCTGATCAACGTGTGGCTTAAAGGCTGGTGCCATCAGTGGAGTTTTGGCTTTTGTGATCATGGGGCAGTTTATATGGCACCAGGCCAGCTGGAGACAAATGGGATTTGCCTGTCCAAAAGTCCATGAGTTGGCAAGGATGATTGAGAAGGCTTAAAAACTTAGGTTTGAAGGAGGAAGGGGAGAAGACCAGGCTGGGCAGAGATGAGCATGGGTGCAGGTTGCCACTGTTGTTCAGTAGCCCAGCTGAAGTGTGTCTATATTATACTGACTCTGAAATGTGTGAGCCATGCTGGAACACATGGTCTTACAGAGATGAGCCAAGGACTCCTAAGGTATTACAAGCCAAAAGGGAAACCACCAGAGAATTATCTCCAAGAAATTAAGGGGTGTGTTCCTCTAGGAAGGTGACACAGCTGACAGCCCAGCTGAGGTGCCTTTGCATCAAAGCACACAGCACGAGCAACAAACCAGGAGGAGTTGGAAGCCACTTTGCTGCTAGAAAGCTACGACTTTGTTGCCATTACTGAAATGTGGTGGGACAAATCCCATGACTGGACTGTGACCATGGATGGCTACAGGCTGTTCGGAAGAGATGGGTGGAAGAGAGGCAGAGGGGTTGTCCCAGACATCAGGAGGTGGATTGAGTATGAAGAGCTGTCTCTGAAGAACAGCCCTGAGCAGGTTGAAAGCCTGTGGGTAAAAATCAAGGCACCAAGGCAACAAAGGGAAGCAAGTGGTTGGTGTCTACTACAGGCTTCCTGATCAAGGGAAGGAAGCCTATTGACAAAGCCTTATTGCTTCAGCTACAGGAATCATTGCACTCGCAGGCTCTTGTCCTTCTTGAGGGCTTCAACCACCCTGACATTTACTTGGAAAAGTAGCACAGCGGCCTGGCTGAGTAGGGACCTGATGGTCAAACTAAAGGGAAAGAAGCAAATACACAGACCGTTGAAGATAGGACTGACAGCTGACCTGGGAAGAGCAAGGCAAAGCTGGAATTGAACCTTGCAATGGATGCAAAGAATAACAGGAAGGGCTTTAACAGGTGCATTAACCGGAAAAGGAAGGTCAAAGGAGGTATAACCCCCTGGTAAACAGTGCTAGAAAACTGGTAACCATGGATGAATGAAAGGCTGAGGTCATCAAAAACTACTTTGCCTCGGTCTTCAATGATGGCCTCTCTTCCCCCACCTCTCGAGTAGATGAACAGCTCTCCATCCTCCTCTGCATTTTTCTGTGGTCAGTATTTGCATCTTGCATATGTCCTAGTTCTCACCTGATCCTTCAGTGAGCTGCTTAAAGTAGGTGATATAACACAAATTTACCCAGCTCTTCACATTGGGTTAGGGATTTGAGGGTTTGGGGTTTTTTTTAATGTATATTCTTTTGTTTAGTTGTTTTGTCAGGTAGTTGAATTTAGTGTAATGGCAATCAGTAAATGAAACTGATTGCCAGAGCTGCAAAAAGTAAGCACCGTGTATGTGGCTGGAAAGAGGAGTGGCAAAGAAAGGTCTCCCCATTTGACAGGAACTGTTAAGTGATCTCTGCATCTAGTGGAGCAGCAGCCTGAGGCTGCAGGTGCAGTTTGCTTTTGCATACCTTCAGCCTGCTTCTTCCTTAGAATTCTGGGAGTGACAAGGTTCAGTCAGACCTTAGTTTTCTGTTAGTTGTGTTAAACTGCTCTTCAAAGCACAGACAGCCCAGAATTGTTCCTGCAGAGAGAGGTTGATGGAGTTGGGTTTCCTGAGAAACTGTCCTGTGCCACAGTCTGTAGTCTCTAGCCCTTAGATTGCTGCTGGAGTCAGTTCTGTTCTATTGCTTGTGCAGCTGACCAGCCCTACCCGACATTCATGGAAATCAATGGGACTTCTCGGACTTTTTCATTTGAGAGAGAAGATACACTTACATTCAAAAAAATAATTACGTTGGTGATATCACCTCTGGCTTTGTGTTGAAAACTTTTGGACTCCTGTGTTGTTCTTTGTTGTTTTGCTTTTTTTTAAGAAAGCAAAGATAAAACCATAAGGCCAAGCATTTATTGGAGCCCTTCCCATTAAGAGACCTTAAAGAAGTTAAGTTTCTGAGCGTAACAAAAAATAGATCTGTAAGCATGAGGCCATTCTTTCAGCAAGCTAGAGGACTCCATTGTTGAAAACAGTGTGTAGTGCAGAAATAGGTAAGCAAAATTGTTTTGGGTACAGTGTCGTCTGAGCTAGAGTTGCTGGGACTGTTGTGTGAAGGTTTCTGATGGTTCTATTCTCAACTTATTTTGAAAGCCTTTGGGATTCACTCAATGTGACTGTAATATTTATTGTAATTTGAAGAAAATGCTTCCTGTCTGATGGGGATATTTAGGGTACATATTGACATACTTTGATGCTGTCTTTGAGTTATCCCCAAATGCTATTTTATGGGAAATAGCAAACATGGTTTGACATAAGCTGTGTAAATACCTTGAAGTATCTTTTTTAGGAAGTAATTCAAGTAGTATGCTTCATTTAAATGTCTTGCTTCAGCTTTCAGCTGTGCTGTTTTATGTGCCTTATAATGTAAGAGTTCTAATGAGTGAACTCGGGGAATGCTGAAGTTATTGAGAAGAGCAGACCACTTACCCTGGAAACAATGTCTTTGCCGCTTAGTCCAGGGAATTGGTGCTATTAGCCATGATTTGACTACAGGCTAAAAAAAACCATTAATAGATTATTTCTTTAATGCCAGAAGGAACGGTTACATCACTCTATTTAATCTCCCGTTTATCAGTAAGCAGTAAATTGTATGGGATTGTGCTTTTATTGAACCAGGTAATGTGTGTTTCACTTGATTCCTTCCCCAAAGGTTTCTGGTAGTGATTTGACTGGCATAGAAGATGGAGTATCACTTCCTTTCTGGGATAGCTTAATCTGTTAGTCATTCTTCCTGCTGAAAAATAAAGGGGAAGGGGGGGTGTGGTGTGTGGAATGCAACTGTATTGGGGATTTTGCTGCTTACTGAATCAAGCGTATAGAATATATAATTTCCAGTCTTAGAGAAGGAGATGTGATGCCCTGTAAATTACAGGGCTGCTCGATGGATGAACAGGTAAAATCAATGTTGGAAAGCTCCTCGGTGACTCGAATATTGAAGTGTTTTTGTGCAGGAGGACGGCCCGGGGGTGTGTGCGCTGAAGCCTCTTTGTCCGTGGGCGCGCCGGGTAGCGCGGGGCGCGGTGCGGCGGTTGCGCGGTGGCTGCTGCGTGTGCCGCCCCCTCTAGTGGTGAGCGGGGTAAGAGTAGGAGCGCGTCGGTAGCTTTCGCTGGATTTCCACTAGAAATTAAAAGCGTGTTTTAATTTGAATTGGACTCACTAGGAAATATATTTTATAACCTGAAACAAAGTAGTTCTAGTAAGAAGTCTTTTTTTAGCGGGTGATCTTTGGTGGATTTAAAAAAAAACCAGCCTAATAATACACATTCTGCCATGCAGTCAGCTCCATATTATTAGGTATGAAGGGGTGACTGTGATGTTCCAAATATTTGAAAACCAAGTTACTAATAATGGATTTTTCTTAGAGGACTCAGAGTCTGGTGCTGGGCCAGACCTTAATATGCCTTGCTGGACTTGGATTTACTTAGGGAACAGTCACCAGGTTCTATCTCCACTGTACTTGGGTGCTCTTGGTTCTTTATACAGAGTCTGTTTAATTTTTTACAGTTAGTTAGCTTGGTCTTCAGTGGCTGGGAAGACGTGTGTTCCAGCCCCAGACCAGCTTTGGAAACGAGATAGGCTGCATTGGAATGGCAGTGTGCCTGTGGCCAGCAAGTCCAAGTGGCCTCAGGCTGCCTCTGTGTGCAAGCAGCTCTGGTGTCCCCATGGATACTGTAAGCACTGGTCATATTGTTGTCTTTAGGAGTATATAAGGATGTTAGTAGTTATGTTTTGTTGTTTTTTTTTTTTTTTAATTAAATTATTTTTGTATTTTTTAATAACCTACTGGAGCATCCTGGAGCTCTCTTCCTGTTGGAGAGAGCAACTACAGGGTCTAACTGCACTACTTATCCTTGATAATGCCACAAGAATACTACCTAGAGTATTTTAATGTTATTATGTTATTTTAATTCTTTGGGTTTTTCTTCCGCTACCATCTTTTCTTTCCCCTTCCTCTCTTCTCCCCGCCTCCCCCCCCCACCTTCCCAGTGTGTGCAAGTTTTGGATAGTACTGTCTGCTTGCAGAAAGACGTGTTCAAGAAATATTTTGACATTGCTTCCTTTTTGCCAGTGTTCAATTCAGATAGAAGAACATTTAGAATTTGTCTGTCATGGATGTTGTGTGGTTTGTTTGTTTTTAACTTAAGTGTGACACCACACTAATTCAAGCCCAGGACTTTCATGTATCCTTCATCTTATATATTTCAAGTGGGAGTTCTTGGTGCCCAGAGAAGAGAATTATTATATGTTCTTCTTCCCCCTGCTTTGAGCTTATAGTGGTAGAATGTGACAATGTCCGTTGACTACAGCAGTTAATTTTCATGAATCAGACAAGGCTTCCAAAAGCCTTAACATCCAAATGTTAAGCTGAAGAATAGGAACCATGGAATTCTAGAAAGGGGTGAAAGTTAGTGGTTAAGAACCAGCTATAGTACAGTTACCCAGCATGAAGTGTTGATTAATTATACTTTTTGATATGTAGTTAATTCTCCCTTTTATAACTAGCATTCAGGATGGCAAAGGAATAGGCTTGTTTTGTCAATTGTGTGCATGCCAGATGGAGCCTTAATATGTGTCAGCAGATAAATGGGCCATTATTAAGATTAGATGCATAATGATCATTTCAGCCTTGTTTATTTAGGTCATCGGCAGTAGTAGAAGATGATCTCTTACAAGTAAAAATACTTCGGGATCTGAAAATCTTTTGCTTTTCTTAGACTGCTATGAAAATAACATAGAAGCTTTGTTGTGTAGTTTTAAAGAAACACACTAAGTTAACTTTTTAGTTTACTTAAATGAGAACTGAAAAAAAACCTCACAACCACAAGTACCTTGGTTTGTTTTCCTGAGAAGTGAAGCTGATAGCTGTGTAAGCAGATTAATTTCTCCATTTATTAGATGGTACTTATGAAATTAATATTTTACTGAGTATTCGATGCAAGGCTCTTAGTTACTTTTTTAGTAGACAGTAAAGTGTTCAGTTATATATGTATTCTTAAAATAACATCTGCTACAATTTTAGACTCCTTGTACTAGTGAAAGGCTTTTGACATTAATAAATGTCTGTGTTTTATTTCAGGTTGCAGTGTAAGGTTCTGGAAGTCATAGCTCCAACCCATCACAATGGAATGGCAAATGGCCACACCAGCAGTGCTGATGGGGACACAATTGTCATCAGCGACAGTGACGACTCAGAAACGCACAACAGCTCTGCACAAAATGGGTACATGATACTTTTACTGTATGTCATGCAGACTGGGTGGAAATGAGCAGATGTGTCAGAGTCTGACCAAAACAAATTACTTGATCTGTATGGATTGGGAGTGTTCAGACAGCTGAAGATTGACAAGCTGAATGTTCAGAGGTGCCAGTTATGCTAATGCACTAGAAAACTCTGCATTATGAGAAATGGCATACCTACAGAATGATAATTTTTAATCTCTTTGCAATGACAGTGTTTTGCTGCGAGATGGTGGAAGAGCTGTGTTTGCCTCTTGGTAGTTTTCTGTGCTGCAAAATCTGTGCTGCTGTAGCAGAAAGTGCAGCCATGTTCTGCATTTCTGCAGTCTGGTATCACTTCACTTCCATCATGGGGCTCAGAGTTGAGATTGCTTTATGGCAGGAGGATGCTTTTACTGGAACTCTCTGAAAATCTTGCCAGAGACTTCATGTATTTGTCCAAAAAACCAAAAACATACAAAGCTTTCTTCATTGTGCATGTGTCCATATAAATATGTCATTGTATTTAATGGATTTGATTATGATTTTAGGTGCAGTGAGACTGTGTCCTGTCTTGAGGAACTTTCTATAGGCTGGAGTAGCTTAATAACATTGAGTAGGAGAGCCTGTTGCTGTAACTGTGGTATTTATTTTGGAGTATCCCTTTACTGACCAGTAATTGAGCCTATCCTAGCAGTATAGTGAGACGAAAGACTTCTATGCTTCATAGGCATGATGATGAAAGAGGAAGGTTTGAAGTGGGCCCTAATCTAGGATGTAGCAACGTAGAAGCTTTGCATGAACTGTTACTGCCTTTAAGATGCAGAAGTTAATCTTGTTGATTGCTTCATGAGGAAGTCATGTCCTGACATGCCTAGAATAACTAGGGTGGAGCTCCTCACTTCATTAAGAAAATAACATGGGATAAATAATTTTTAAATTTCTTTTCTGTCTCTTGAAGGCAGTGTCTAAGTTGTTCATGAAGATGTCCTACGTATTTGAAAAAATAAATGCATTTTCCGTATTCCAGAAGGCATGTGGCATTTGAAAGGAGGTTATTCTTGGAATTAGGCAAGTATGCACGGAGCTGACTGTAGGATTGATCCCATTACAGTGCTGTTACTTCCATGCGTGCAGAGCTGGTGGTAAGACTTAAGTCTTGCACTCCCAGTCAGTCTGTCGTTCTCCCCAGCTGATGAGTTACTTGGACAGTGCAGAGAAGGGAGGGAAAATATTTTCTTTCTCTTAGAAGGGGAATTCTTGTGAGAATATACAGACTTTGAAGCAGTGTTCTGTGACATATCTGATTAACATTTGTGCTACAAGTTAAATCGCAAAGCTCTTGTGGCTTTAAAATGCTTACTGGAAGCTTTAAGTGAGTCTGTTTATAACAAATGTGAGATTGTAATAACAGTTACTTTCTAGATATATTCGGGGTATATGCAGACTTGAAAAGTATTATTTGCTATATGTGTAAAACCTATCTGAAAGTAAAGCATTGTTGTGAATTTTTGTATGCTGGCATATAAGATTCTTTATACCATTACTCATAGCAGTAAGAAATCCCACTGAACTGAATAGCATTGTTTTGCAGCCCTAATCTTTCAGAGACTATATTTTGCTGTTTATGGAGAGACTTCCCTGTGGAGAGTATCGATGTTAGTCACCTTGGGACCAGTGTCAAGTTGATATGTGCAGGACAGTTCTGCCTCAGCCTGCACACAAATCTCCAGGTTTTGAGACCCAGCCTTTGTGCAAACCTGCAGTGCTGTTAAACAATGGTACAGCAGATGCTCAGGGTGTTTGTGAGGGAGGGGGAGGGGAGCACAGCACAGATTGATGGGCCATCTGCAAATATTTTTCCTAAAGAATCTGTAAGGCTAGAGAATCTTAACTGAAAATAGATATCGTTAGAGAGATCCCAGCCTTTCTGTGACCCTACTCCTGTCTGTATGGAGCAGAAATAGCCATGTAGTCTGTACAAATGTTCCGGCTGACCTTTTCTGTTGTGTTCTGCAGTAAAAGTTGGGGTGGTGCAGGGAGAAGGAGGCTATGATGCTCTTTACTTCCCCTCAGAAAAACAGGCTGCTTTTTAAGGCCTGGGTTACAAAGCACGAGGTAACAATCTTCTGAGTTCTTAAAACATTTATACTATGCCCTGGGTGCCTCTGGTACCATAGGATAGTGGTCACATGGAATAGCAGTATTCCCACCTTAAAGGGAAGGTAAAGGTAACCTTTTAAAGGTAAGGTTGAACTCTTGTGTTGGCTTTAGCACTCGGCAGCAGCCTGGAGGTGAGGGGCTTTTGCTGCCAAATGCATATAGTTCAGCTGCAACTTAATTATTCATGACATTCCTTTTGCCAGGGCAGTGAGTAGTGTGAATCATCAGGCATCATCAGAAGTATTAGAAAGAAATATTCTTGGTTTACTAGCTGGTTTATGGCAGTAAATTTGGGTGTTTGTTCAATTTGAATTGAAGTTTAATTTTGGGGAAGGGCTAATTGTTTCTGCAAATTTTGGGATATAAGAGGTAACAGTTTTTGGAAGTAATGTCAGTGGAACCTTATCATCCAGGCCTTTTACCATCTTTAAATGAGTTTTTAACTTTATTTGGAGAAAAAATTATGAGGTGGATATGTCAAAATGTGGGCATAACTTGTCATTAAAGCTATACAATATCTTCAGTACTCTAAATCTTTCTTCATCTTTAATTCTTATCTTTCCTTTCTTCCTCTGTCATTCCTCCATTGCTTGAATCCAAGAATAATGATGATGGGTATTAGTCCTCTTTATATTATAAGGAAAGACCAAAGTATTTGGATCAAAGGCGCCTTAAAATCTTTACCAAAAAGTTAAAAGTCAGGATTTTGTTGCAAAATGGTGTTGTCTTGTCCCTAGAGTGTTGTCGTTAATAGTCTTCAGGTTGCTCTGTTTTGTTGTTGAAATTTTATTTAAATTCCAGGAAATATTTGCAATTCCAAATGGGCAGTTGTTGTTACTGCTCAGTACAGAGTTGCTTGTCAGTGGCAACCTTCACAGATGTGCAGAGGCAGCTTTGCTGTGGGGATCAGTTTACTGCCAGGTTACCTCTGTGTAAGGCTTGCACTGGAGCATGCGGAGACCATAAATGATTGTGTTATTTAGCTAGCATTCTTCAAGGGAGATTTTCCCATTCCCAAATTTAGTCAAAGAGAAGAAGAAAAGCTACTGCCTGTTTCTGAAACAGTGGGACAGCAGTCGTTTTAAGCACTTCAGGACAGCACTCCGGATCCTCTAACTCTCAGTATTTTTCTGTGCAATTTTTCTATTTCTGTTAATACAGTAAGAAATAGGTAGCTGTGGCAAGACTCAGACCAGATGGTGTAGATCGGTGTCCTGGACAAGGTAATTGAGAAAGACAAGGTTGAGGGACCAGGGTTTGTTTAGCCTAGAGAAAAGGATGCTCGGGGGAGACCTTATCATTTTCTACAACCACTTGATACGAGGGTGTAGTGGGGTGGAGGTTGGTCTCTTCTCCCAGGTAACAAGTGACAGGATGAGAGGAAGTGGCCTCACATTGTGCCAGGGGAGGTTTATATTGGATATTAGAAAAAATTTCTCCACTGAAAAATCAGACATTGGAATAGGCTGCCCAGGGAAGTCATGAAATTGCCATCCCTGGAAGTGTTCAGAAGGCCATGTGGATGTGGCACTTGAAAATGTGGTTTAGTGATGAATGGGGTTGGTAGTTGGACTCAATCCTAGGGGCCTTTTCCAATCTTAATGATTCTATGGTTCTAAGGTCTCAGAAGTTACTTGGTACTGCTCCCTTAGTACCATGCTGTCAGGATGTAGCATAGCAGTACTGTAGGAAGAAACTTATGTTCAGGTCATGTACTCACCATGCCAAAGTAATTGAAGGCTTGATGAGATTATTACCTGTCAGTGGTTCAGTATAACCTTATTAAAAATGCGGGATTTTGACACAAGTACTAGCCACATTCACTTGAGTGCAGTAGAAACTAGTGTAATATGGGTGAGTCAGTTGTGGTTTTTACCTACTAAATTACAAAATACTCTGTATTTGGTTGTGTGTCAGAGCTGTGCTGTGAAGATTTTTTGTAAGGGATCTCTGCTGTGGAATGGGTCTAATCCTTTCTAATGCTAATGTGTTTTATATAATGCTTTACAAAATAAAATATAACCAAAAATAATAATACTTTTATGCTAAAGCACCTAGATAATCTATATAATTTTTAAAGCTTCTATGTGTATTGAATGATCTTTTTCTTCCTCTTCTGCAGTAAGCAAAATTTTTGGTATAAATTTGGAAGAGGATATCAGGAATGTATTTACGTCTTGGGATAATAACTGGAAATTCAGAAACTAAGCAGAAAAAATGTAGTGTGTTTTGAAATTGTTTGGTCTTTTGTATATGATCCACTGAAGTTGAGAAAGACTTACTCAAACTAAGAAGTAAAGATTAACGATAGAGTTGAAAATTTGATTATTCTTTGGGCTCTGAATTTGACTACAGACAGTATTGAAGCTTAGAATCTATTCAAAATGTATAAACAAATTGATATACTTTTGGTTTAATATTGGTACTCTGATGCCTTTTGTTTTGTATCTGAACATTATCTTCAGCTTGTTAGACTAAAGGACTGGAAACGCAATGGTGTGTGATGAGGTGCAAGTTTGTCTTTCATAGTATCCAGAAATTCCTAGGGACAGCCTTCATTACTTTAGCTTTCCTGTCTTGAGGCTGAAGATGGTCTTGGAAGACCAAGCTATGGTATGACCAGAATATGAAGGCTCTTTTAACAAACTTATGTAGGGATGTTAAAATCTTGCCATTGGATATACTGGATTACAGTTGATCTGTGTTTTGCTAATATGAATAGCTGGGTGGACTTTTTTCTGTTACATTTCTTTAATTTGGTTTGGTCTGAGTGACTCAACTTGAGACTTCAACTGTGATATGCATGCACTATCATACAAGACAGTGCATGCGTATCACAGCATTTATCTGTAGGTCTAGTAGATGTGTTGCCGTTTCCGAGTCTGTCTTGGTTTTTTTGTCAGTCCATTTATTATTAACTATGCTGGTAATTTAATCATTATAAACTATTTTCCTTGATAAATTTGCAAATTCTTCTCATCCTAAATGACACGGTGAATATTGTTTTCATTTTGTTTGTATTAATTAATGTGTTTATTAGACATTGGAATGTTAACTTTTCTTGTATTTTTCTTTCACATAGTGGGGAAAAATAAGAATTGTAGCAAATTTCATTTTCAGCAGCCTTGCAAAGTACAGTTCTCAACATCTTGTGCGTGTTTTTCACAAGGCTGAAGAATAGCAAGTGATGTACTGGCTTATTTTGTCACAAACTCCACCTGAAAGCATTTTGTAAATGCTGGAAGGGCTGACAATGATGAAATGCATAGTTTTAAATCTCCTGGTTTATCCACTTAGCTACTTTAACTTTACTTACTGATGAAATAAGATGATGACTGAATTCTTCCTGATAAAGCAGTACAACTCATGATTACAAACTGTCACCTCAGGAGAAGTTAGTTCTGTTGTTTAATAGCAAAATGCAACATTATTTAAATGAAGTCTTAGTAGTTTAGCTCTGTTCATGAAGTCTGTCCATAAATACATTACTCTTTTAAAAGTATGTTGTCTGTGGCAAAACCCCTCTCTTGTAAAGGAGCAATTATTTTGGTAGCACACCAGACCTGAGTGTTACTCACCTAGGAGGAGGTATAACAAAACAGTTAATGCTATGTTAAAACTGAAGAAATATTTTCCATGGGGGGGGGGGAACCTCTAGTTCTCTGTAGCAATACCTGTAAAAGGGAAGTGCACTTTGGCTAATAAAGCATGTAACCTGGTAAGCATTTATTTTGAAGTGCAGATATGTTGCCTTATGTTTTCTGTTACTTTCTGTTATATTATGTTGTTGGTAAAGTGTTTGGTTTGGGTTTTTTTTCTAGTGTTATTTTGGAAAAATACTTGTTTTGCAATGCAATTGGTAGATCAAGGACTACTATTTTAGTAATTTGATTTACTTCTGTCTTTTGGACTCCTTCCTTATCATCTTTTTCTCCTTTTTCCTGTCTTCCTGTTGCCATCGTGAGTTCTGAGAGTACTAAGGAGACAATTTTCTGAAGTATAGGGATGTTACTTGTCTCTCTCTCTTCATCCTTCCTTCCCTTCTTATCTCCCATTTCCTTGCTAAGAAAACATCCCTCATTGTTCTTCCTGTTCCTTGCAGGACCTGGTTTTGATGCAGATTTAAATATAGTAGCAGAAAAGTTGGCACAAGTTAATAGGCCAGCTTTGGTCTTTGGTACGGTTGGAAGTTGCAAGCTGGGTATTTTCAAGTAGTCCATTGTGTAGGCATATAAATATATTATATGTGTACAATATGAGGCTGATGATGTGTGAATGTAAACTGTTATTTTTTAAAATTTTTTTTCCTAGGGAGAAGAAAGCCATAATTGATCCTTCTTTGTTCAAATACAAAGTCCAACCTATTAAAAAACATCTATATGAACCTGTTATTGTTAAAGCATCTCAACTAAGGTAAAAATTAGTATGTGGAAGTTAAAATTGTACTTTATAACTGTGAGTTGTGTGAGATGTTTTTGATATAAAATGGCATTTTAAAACAGTGTTAGAGCTGTTAATTAAAAGCAGCAGAACAAAATACTGTACTACAGGCCTTCTGTATCAAGGAATCCAAGCTTTGCTAGCATTAACACAGGTACCAACTCCTTGCAAGTCTCTGCTTTCATTGGCGCACAGATGAGACCTGCTGTTGTTGTCTGCAAAAACTGGATCAATTACCCAGTGTGCAACAAGCCAACAATTACACGTTCGAGAGAGACACTGATTATTTATTTCAGAGATGCACAAGCCTAGGTGATCAGTGTTATTCCATACATCAAGCACATTTCAGCAAGCAAAAGAATTAGTGTTCATTGGCTACAAGTTACATAGTTCTGTTACTAATTAGTATTCTATTTTCTGTTGGTTAATGATTCCAATTAATTGATTAATTATTGCATCTTATGGTAATTAGTCCACATGCTCAGTCTTTCTCTTTTGAGTCAGTGTGTTTCTTGGGTCAGTGGTCCTGAGTCTGTGGCCGCTGATCTCCCCCTGCAGAATTAGCTTTTACCCAGTTGGAGTTGATTCAGCACTGTTGCTCAGTTGGGTTTCCTTATCTTGGGAGTTCTGCTGGGTGTCTTTGTGACCCCTAAATTCTGCATTCTTTGTGCCCACTGTTAGTGCGCATTCTTCTTCCCAGGCTTTATTAACCTCCCCCCAGGTCTGAGACCACTGAAGCATGTCCAGCCCTAAACCTTAACAAAGCAATTCTACCAACAAATAATTTCTTTTTCTAACACCTGGACATCACTTACAGTAGCTAGCAACCAAGCTCTGTGTTTCATGCACTGCATTTCCCTTCCTGTTGATTAGGCTTGAAGGTATACAAAGAACAAACATCAAAGAACATTCTTTCTTAAGAAAAAATTTATATATTCCACATCTTGCAACACCATGACTTCTGATTCCTTGGATACTGTTGTGATTGATGGAGTAGGTGGAAAAAAGTTTGAAAACTATTAATAATAGTAATGAACTGTTGGCATTGTGGGCACTCTGATAGCATTGCTGGTTTGAAATGTTGGAGAAGACATTGGCTATCAGATTGATTTAAAATAGAAAGGTCTAGAGGTTTTGCTTCCTAAATAATAAATTTGTCTCAAATTTAGCTAAAATATATGTTCAGAGTAGATTGTGCATCAAAACTTTATATAAACTGGATGCCGTAAACAGCCTTCAGTTTGTGTGATTACAAGTAATTTAGTTCCAGCACAAATCCGGATTTGTTTTTTCATTAACTACGCCTGCATAGTGAAGGTTTTTTCCTTCCTATGAAGTAATGCAGGTTCCCTGGAATGCCAGGAGCCAGTAGAGCACACTCTGCTGTAGAAAGGAGTGGCCTAGCTTGACTGAGAAGTGTGTGGATTCACCTTGTCACTTCTTGGCTTGCCTCTCCACTTGAGAGATGTGAATGCTGCTTTCCTGCTGTCCCTGTTTGCTTGTTTGTCCTCCCTCTCTTCTGAAACAATCAGACTTGAGTTTTATTTAGGAATTTTAAGAAGTATTTGGAGGATCTACCATGGATGAAAAGGCTGCGGAGTTTGTATGTGTTTATGAAAGAGGACATAACAGAATCTTCAAAATAAAAATTGCAGATGCATAAACCAACTGTTTAAGTACTACTTGAGTTTTGTTTTATTCATAAAGAAAATTTTAATTCAGGTAGGGTTTCAAAGAATGTTTGTTAATTACAATAGTAAGGGTGTTACTTATAGTTAAGAAAATAAGAAAAAGATCAATCATGTGGCCAATCACATGTATTCTTGCACATATTTGTGGCTGTACTTAAACGCTAATTAAAGACGTTAGTTGATAATACTACCTTTCTTTCCTAATACAGCCGAAGGAAACATCTCTTTTCTCGTGATAGACTTAAACTTTTTCTGAAACAACACTGTGAGCCACATGATGGAGTAATTAAAGCTAAGGTAAGCAAGAAGAAATAATTTATGGGATAGAATATTGACACTATTTAGTATTTTTTCTCTACAGCTGCTCAGAGTTCCTTTTTAAAACTACATCAAATTTAGCTTTTTGTAAGTGTAATACACTTTTCCAAAACAAAAGGTGAATACTTCCAACTTTTTGTTCAAAAACAGGTTATTAACTTCTGTTTGTAAACAAGATAGTAATTTTTCTGTACATGAAGCATAATTCTTAATTTCTTCTTTAGCTGCTAGTTTAAAAAAGTCCCCAAAATAAAAAAGAGCAGTTACCTAGAAAAATTTTGTTAAAACATAATATGCTTAGTTAATTGCTTAATTGCTTAGTCTAGCACGTGAATTGTTTTCATTCTTCAAAGTATCCAGCTTGTATTTCTAAGTCAAATAAAAATGAACTGTTTCTGCTTTGATACAGTAAGCCATTATTATTCTGTTCTAATGCTTTTAGCTGGAAAATGCTTTAAGATAGATTGAATTCGGTCTCCAGATCTTCAGTGAGACAAGTACCAGAGTTTAGGTAGCTGGAATAGGTTTTTGATAAGGCCTAGGATGTTGAATATGCATGTTTTTGTAATCCTAGATATATGGTGATACTTAGTACAACTCAGACTAAAGTTCACATCTTAGCGGGCACCAGGTGACTGAGAATTTGAGCAGCTTTTCCCACAAGGCAGCAATTTCCCTTGCCTTGCTTGTTGTGCCACAAGAGATCCTGGAATCTTTCACTGTGTGTTTCAGCCTTGACCCTGAAATCTTTGCTATCTTCTTGTTTTTAGAAGGTAGCAGGGCTTTTTAGTATGTCTGGTATTTTCTTATACAGCCATGTAACTCCTCATTCTGCACAGGAAGGCTTGGAGAGATGAGAGTCAGTAAGTGTCTTGCGTCTGGAAGTTGTGGAAAATAACAAACACAATTAATTTCTAAATAAGTTTATAACTCTAGAGTCTGTATCTTCTAAAGAAGTGGAAATAGAAGAAAATAAAGCTGAAAGGGATAAACCACTCCATTCCTTGGGCTTGTTAGTGGTCATGTTGACCCAGCTCACTGTACCACATTAAGGACTGGTGATCTATTAGTGATGCTTTCTGGAGCCTCTGGAAAATTGTTATTTTCTGTATATGTGTATTTGTCATCTTGTCTTTATTTGGGCTTTCTGTGGAGTGTCTTCTTGTCCTTGTGCTGATTGCCTTGCCTTTCAGTTACGTGAACATATCCTATTTGGAATGTCTCCTTTGTATTCTCATCTGTATTGTCCAATAAGGGCAGATTTCCTGAAGTCATCAGGTTGAGAAAGTGGACTTGAAAAGAAACTTTGACAATTTGGAACAATCTTCCTCCATGAATAAGTACCTATGTAATAGAGAATTATGTAATTCTTCAATAAGCTTCTGCTTTTATCTGTCAAAATTTATTCTTGACACACTTCAGTAACTCGCTAGGAAGACACTGTCCAGCTGTGTTTGCTAAAAGGCATATAAAGAAATAACATCTTACCAAATGAAGCCAAATTCTAGTTTCAGATGTGTGCTGCATACATTGCTATCATTATCCACTTGGTAGATTAACTTTTCATTTAACATTATTTCAGAGCTTTATTTCTTATCCTCAGTTAACCAGTTGTGGATATGGTTACTTTTATTGTGTTCTTTTGTGAATTAATGATTGATTAATTAGCTTATATTTACAAAGAGGTAAGAATGTCACAATGTCTATTTTCATCTTTCTTACTAAGGCAACATCAATTGAAAAATATAATCTAGCGGAACAAAACTTCTCCTATTTCTTTCCTGATGAACCACCCACATTTATCTTCAGTCCTGCAAGCAGACGGCGAGGGCGACCTCCAAAGAGGGCATCTGCAAGTCTTGTAAGTAATAACATTTTAATCCCGGATGAAGACACATCAGCATAGTCTATTAAGTTCTTCTATTTGTCTGAATTTTCAGATCATTTGAAATGCAAGGTTGACATTGTGCTTTTTTTATTTTGAGGGCAGTTGGGATACATTCCACAATTGCTCTTAGAGTAACTGCTTTATAGTTAAGCTGGTAAAAGGGTTCATACTTGATATGTTATCTTCTTATTTTTATCATTATTTCTGGGATCCCATGAAGAAACTAGTTCAGTGTGTTGTGATGAGACACAGTACTTGTCCATTCTGGGATTAATAAATAATTTGTTAAAAAGCTTTAATTTGAACTCTTAGATACAATTATGTCACTTGCCCTCAGATTCAGGTATGTCACTTGCCTGTATTTAAACACTGAGAATCTTAGTCACTGTACTACTTCATTGTCGTCTAGAGAACAGTTGAAAAATTGGGAATATCTTTTGCCGGTCATTTCCCTTCAGTTATTATGTTCTTTTTTTTTTCCTCTTCACCTCCAAATTCTCTATCAGGAGGACAACATTACAGCTAAAAACACCCCAGGAAACAAAAGTAAAGTATCAAGGGAAAGGGCAAGGTTCCAGAAGCAAAAAGAAGATGTGCAGGCCATAGGTAAGTTGAAGTTTAGTCGTATGACCAGTAGAACCAGTTTTTGCAGGTTTGAGAGCAGGCCATAATTAAGAGTATTTTTGGTGTTGCACCTTTCAAAGGGAAAATGTAATAGGACTGTACTGCCACACCACTATGGCCAGGTGCTCCTTTCAGTGGTTAGAATGGTTGTTTCCTGATTTTTAGTTGACTTAGCTGGGGAAATGGTAGGAAGCTTGTGGTCCAGCTGTGTTGATTTCTCTCTCAGATAAATAAAGAGCTAAATAATTTTTTGTAGAAGCTTGGATGGTGAAGTTGTGTAAATTTTACAAGCTGAAAGTATATCACTGTTTGAACGTGTAACACAAATCAGTTAGTTTTTCCTTTTATTCATTTTCCTCGTACAACAATCTCAAAATTTAAAAGAACTGAAATACATTCTGAATTTTTCTGATGTAAAAGAGCACAAAACGCTTCAGAGATTTTTAGTTTGGACTGATTGAATTATTTTGGCTTAGTTTTGACCTGTTTCTGATCAATTTAAATTTGATTTCAAATGAAGTAAGGGGACCCATATGCATTTTGTTTAACTGGATAAACTGATATGCCTTCTTGAGGAGACAAAGCTCAGACAAGGAGATACTCTTCTGGGTTGTAAGCACTCATGTCCTTCCTAAGGAAAGGCTTTCATCTATGGAAATATTTTAGTGAACTTCTGGTTCAAACCTCTCATTTATTTGAACATAGAATTTTTTAAGATGGCAGGGACATTTAGAAATTACCTAGTCCAACATCTGCTTAAATAACTGCAAAGTTGTCCTGCTTTAGGTCTTTCCTTTATAGGAGGCGGGGACACGAGAATTTAATGTTTTCCATTAAATTTGAGTGTCCACATTTTTGCACAACAAGCATTGTTCATGTGCTGGGAATGACAGCACAGAACGAGGTAACAGCTGATCAGCATCAAAGCTGCTTCCTCTCGTGTGGACAGAAACTACAGCTTCTAGAAGGCCAGTTAAGACACATTTTCACAATGTGAAAAGGTAGCAAAATACCAAGTACCTTGGAAAATTAACCTTCTCAGTATGTTGAAGACCCTGGAGATCAGTTTCACTGCATTTGTTTGCTGAGTAGAGACATTGCTGGTATGTGCAGTAGCTATCTGTAGAAGGAACCTAGCCCATTTTCAGAATATTGTAGGAAAATACAATAAAAATCTTCCTTTTTAGTACTATCCACTTGGTAAGAGTAAGGATCTTTGTTCATTTCATTCACTTACGATTCTAACTTTCCTGTTTATTCAATTAAAACAGTAAGACCCCCTTTTATTTGTTGGCCTGTGTGTGGGCTGACAGGCACTGTCTGTCCACAGAAAGTGGAAATTTGTATCCTGTTGTTCTTCTACAGATGACTGCAAAGAAATCTTCATCTCTTCAGGCAGTAGCATTTATTATCATTTAAAGTTCAGCTTAAACTGTGTAACTGAAGTAAAATCTAAACAAAACACAGAAATACTATATAGGTTTCAAATGTATTGACTGCAGTAATTCAGTAATAATTAAGTATTTAAAGATCACTTATTTAAAGGTTTTTACTGTCATAGATACTTCACGGTTGTGTGCCACACCTGGTTGTAACATGCTTTTATTAACCAGTCATTACTAAATATATTGCTGTAATTATATGTTGGAGGAATCAGTTCTCATCTTTATATGTCAATTGATAGAAACCAGTAAACAAGTAATAACCTTCTGTATACTCTTAAAACCAGATATATTTAACTTTATTATGGTGTTGACAACCTCGTAAAACATGTCTAATTCTTAGGCTTGAAACTGTAAAGAACTTTCTGTGAAGAACTTTCAAGTGTTTGAATTTCTGGTTGGTGTGGACATAATTCAGTCTTCATAACAATGTCTTTTTCATATGGTAATTATAAAAAGATCAGTCTGTTTATCAGTTAAAACTAATATTTTACAAAAGAAAAAATAACTTAGATTTGGTTTTTTCCTTTATAGCTTTTGAAAAAGCCAAACTAAAACAAGAGAAGGCAAATGCTATAGAAGCTAGGAAAAAGGAGAAAGAAGATAAGGAAAAGAAGAGAGAAGAATTAAAGAAAATTGTGGAAGAAGAAAGGATGAAAAAGAAAGAAGAGAAAGAGAGACTCAAAATAGAAAAGGAAAAAGTAATGCATTTGAAGTACATGTGTTTCATATAGGATCAATATAATGGCTTTCTAATTTCCTTGTTTCTTAGTCACTGTTTCAAGTTATTTTCCATTATTCATTTTCAGTTCCTAGAAGTGCACTTTAAAAGAATAGGCAATTACAAGATTTGATTATGGGTTTGTATTTCTGGATAACATTCTCTATAATTTTAGTTTACCAAAAGTTCATTTTGAATTTGAACTTACTTCTGAAGTAATATGGTGGGTTTGGGTTTTTTTTTTTCTAGTAATGCATAAAACTGTTTGATTTGATGGTTGTCTTCTTTCTGAAGAATCTCTACTGCATCAGACTGACAGCATATCTAATGGTTGTGGGTTTCTGTGTAGATTTTCTTTGGATGTAAATTGCTAAATTTTTTGTTATTTAGCAAATATTTATTCAATTTTTGTCAATTGAATATGAAGAAATTATATATTCTACTATATTTTACCACAGCCACATTCACTATCTTCTTTTGATGGTCTTTTTTGAGGCAACTTTCATAAATTCTATCATATTTTTGGTATTTTTTCTTCAGCCACTTCCATTAAAAAGAAAACAAAACCCAAAACACCCCCCAACAAAAAGCAACAACTACTCCAACAAAGTATCACCACATTTAAATATTTTTGCCAGTATCATTTTATACAAAATAAAAATTAATAGATTACTCCATTCTAATTAAATGTAATATTTTACTTTTCATTGTGATTGAATAGTAAGTGGTACAGTTTTAGAAATTGCTGTGGGGCCATGTAACAATATTTTATACACAATTGTGACCTTTTTTCCAGGAAAGAGAGAAGCTGCGTGAGGAAAAAAGAAAATATGTGGAATACCTGAAACAGTGGAGTAAGCCTAGAGAAGATATGGAGTGTGATGACCTTAAGGTATGATTGAATTTGGAATAGCTGAAGATTGTAGTTTGCACGGTCTCCAGATTGATTAGATTCCCTAATGCAGAGGCAAACCTAGATCTGATTGGAATGCTATAGGCTGTGAGTCACCTGCAGTGTGTAATACATATTTCCAGTGGCAGTGTTAATAGGATCATCTGCCTCTGCATTTTCAACCTCCAGAAAAGCTTTATAGGCTGTGCTTAGTCTACAATGGAGTATTTCAAAGTGCTGGCATTACCGAGTGGAGGGTATTGAGTATACCTGATTTTTCTGTTAAATATACAAGATGAGCTCACTTAGAACAGACGTGAGTTGCTTAAAAGATTTGAGTAATGAAAAAACTAAATGTTTGGCTGCAAAAGGTAGAAAAGACATTGGCTTGTTACTTCCTGTGGCATTCTTTTGATTTAAAGTATAGCAATATACTATATATACTGTAATACACTACATATATCATGTTTAATGAGCATCTTTCATGATGATACTGGAAACCTGTAGGAAGTAACAAGAATTTGCTTCTCAAATAATTTAGGTTTCACACAAGAATATAGTGTGGCTGTACGTAACAGAAGATTTTCTAGTGTTACACATTTACGTACACTTTATTTGGATTGATTTTGGCAGGGGATAGCAAAAGGAGGCAAATCGTCGGAAACACAAGGATGAGAGTTTGAGATACACAAGGAAATGTAACAGAAGTGCAAGGAGGGCAAGTGGAAATAAAGGAGAGTGTTAAATGAATTCAAGTGAAAGCACTGATTGGGAGGAATATGAGAGCTGAATATATTTGCAAGGAGAGCCTATATGGCCATTGAAGATGAGAGTGAAAATTCTTAGCTGTGTAGAAAGGGAAAGGAAGCTGAAGAAAGGGAAAAAGACCATTGCTGAAAGCAGAGCAAGCTGTAAAAACAGTGCTGCTGTGTTTCTACCGGAAAGAAAAAAGGAGAGGTGGAAAAGCAGTGTCATCATTACAGTGAGACTCTGCTGCTCTACTCTGCCAGTGCAGCCTCACCTTGAGTACTGTGTGAGTTTTTGGGCACTGCAATATAAGAAGGACATTAAGCTATTAGAGAGTGTCCAAAGGAGGGAAAAAAGGATGGTAAAGGGCCTGGAGGGGACTGAGGGGAGACCTCATCACAGTCAACATTTTCCTCATGAGGGGAAGAGGAGGGGCAGGCACTGATCTTTTCTCTGTGGTGACCAGTGACAGGAGCTGAGGGAATGGCCTGAAGCTGTGTCAGGGGAGGTTTAGGTTGGATATTAGAAAAAGGTTCTTCACCCAGAGGGTGTTTAAGCACTGGAGCAGGCTCCCAAGGGCAGTGGTCAGAGCACCAAATCTGACAGAGTTCAAGAAGCATTTGGACAATGCCCTCAGGCACATGGTGTGATTCTTTACATGGATGGTGCAGGGCCAGGAGTTGGACTCGATGATCCTTGTGGTTCCCTTTCAACTCAAAATAACCTGTGATTTTGTGATTCTGTGAATTGACAAGAATATAAATAAAGATGAGTTTAGGTGGGGACTGCTTTTGAAAAGATTCCCTTCTCTGGAAATTTATGAAATACCTCACTATGTTCTTCTAAAGCATGGTATTCAGCTTTCTTGTTTTTAATACTTGTGAACTACCACGATTGTGGAAAGGAGACATCATTCTGAAAATTGTTCAACTATGTCTGCTAAGAAACAGTAAATGAAGACAAATCTTACAGAGTTACGTGAGGTTATAGTAATTTCAAAATCAAACTTGATGTTAGACACTGTCATCTGTGATTTGGAGGTGGTGTCTCTGTTAAGTAGTCTTGTTATATGGTTACCTCAGCTCCCTTTAACATGTCTTCAGCTACCATAAGTGCCTTACAAATGCGAAAAGCCCAGTACCAGAACACACAGTTGTTAGACATGATCTTGCATATCCTAGTATTAGAAGGGTGTGTTTTATGTGAACATGTTGGGTTTTTGTTTGCTTGTCTTTGCAAGCAATCATAAGTAACTTTTAAGAGTATGTTTATTTTTGCTTGTCTGGACAGTTTAGGACACTGAAAGTCAAAACTCTTGTGAAATAATACAGGTATAAAGCAAAAATCTTGACAGCCCATGTTCTTAACTTGTGGTGGGATTAACTTCATTTAATAAAGATACAAACTTCATGGACATGAATAAACTTCTTTTTGAAAATTTTACATTCAAGTTGCATGCTCTTTGATTTCCAAAGTTAGTACTATCACCAATGTTACCATGATAACTGATTATGTGTCCTGTGGACCTCTTTTTAGTAGAATGTAAAGAAACTCAACAAATACATTCCTTAAAATAATAGACTCTTTGGTTTTAATCACGTGTACTCTGCAGAAACCAAGTACAATATTAAGTGGTCCCATTTGGTTTGCAGGAACTTCCCATTCCAGTGCCAGTGAAGACGAGACTTCCTCCTGAGATCTTCGGTGATGCTCTGATGGTTTTGGAGTTTTTACATGCTTTTGGGGAACTTTTTGATCTTCAAGATGAATTTCCTGAAGGAGTGACTTTAGGCAAGTTGTCATTTATGTGGCAAGGTGCCCCACTTTGATGGTTTCCCTTCTGCCAACCAACGAAACATCTTAAGTGCACACAAGTACCACTGCTAGAGAATTTTCTGTGTGGCTTTAATCTGTCGGTGCTAACACATGCATATCAATCCAGTTTTCAGTTCATGGTCAACTCCACGGGGTTTGTAAAATCAAAATTAATTTTGGTGTACAAGTTGCTATTCTACTTACCAAAATATCTACTTGTACTTTTTTCTTGCAATTATATATTAAGAAAACGGTGTTTTGTCAGCACACTTTGACACCATCACCTTAGGAGGAATATATGCAGTAAATTATGGAAAAGTAACTTAATTATCATACTTGAAGGAAAAAAAAGTTTTCATTTTTCGGTACATAATTTTTTTCCAACTTTGCGGCAAAAGTGACGCTTCTTAAACTTTATTCACAGAGGTTTTAGAGGAAGCTCTTGTAGGAAATGACACTGAAGGCCCACTATGTGAATTGCTGTTTTTCTTCCTGACTGCCATCTTTCAGGCAATGGCCGAAGAGGAAGAGGAAGTGGCCAAAGAGCAAATAGCTGATGCTGAGACCAAAGGTCAGATCCTTAATTTTACTGCTGAAAAGCTGAAATTGCACTGGAATTAACTTTAAGCTGCATGATTTATGGCATTCCTTTTTTAACGTTGTCTTAATATGCATGGATATTGTATGTAAATGGGCTTGTTTTTTCTCTTTTATCTGAAATTAAAGCCCTAAACTGGGCATGGACCACAGGGTCTGTGGGACTAGAGAAAAAGGAAGCTCATTGTTACTATGATTGTATCCAGCAAAGCGTAATAAGCTTTTAACAGCACTGCTTGTGTTTTGGAGATGCAGAAAGCATCTTTACCTTCGTCCTCTTCCTCCAGCACTGTTATGTGTTTCTCCTGAGGGTCAGGAAACAAGTCATTTTCCTAAGTCTTTTCAAAGGTATCTGTATCTTTAAAAAAATCTGTACCTAACTAGATTAAAAACTAAAACTCCCGAGCACAACTATAATGGAGAATTGAATATTCATTGTCCTTCAAGACTTGAAGGTATGCATCCACAGCTCCTGGATGCTACCATGTGTGTTCTATCAGTGAAGAGTTTCACACTCTGACTTTGGTCTTTCCTCTAAGGCTGATTGCACCCATTTTCAGAGGCATTCGGTGTATACTAACCATTGATCAGAAGGAAGCGCAGGCTTTGTTACAAATTTGTGGTCCTGTGCGTATGGACTGCCAAATTTGCTGACTAAAGGAGAAGCTTTGACCCATCCTACTAGCCTTTATTTCATTAGAGGTAGATAGATACATAAGAGCACTCCCTGTTCAATGTCAGGTGAATTCCGTGGTGCCCCTGCAAGCCATGTGTGTGAGTTATATGAAGGTTCCTTTAATTCCTCCCTTGAAGATTGTTTATGTTCATGCTTAAGATTTATGTTCTGTCTATAAATTATCTTTATATAAAGCATGGGCACTATCTTCAATAACAGAGGCTGCTCTTGTTAATTGAATAAAGTTACAGATTTGATACGGTGTTAATAAATTTAGACTGTATTTTAATTACTGTTGAATTTAGCAATTAAGCTATATTTGTTAACTGCTGAGAGTATTGCCTTGGCAATACAAGCAAGGATTCCATTATCAGGTAATCATAGAATAGTTGATTAGATTCTATATTATTCATATGGCTGATCAGAAAAAACGTAATGTAACTTTCATATTTTAATTTGACTTCACGGGGCTGCCGTTTGCAAAAGTCTGCCATTTTCTTTCTCGTTTAGCAGAGTTGTGGTTAAGGCACTTCATTTATTGTGTTTTACTTGCCTCAGAACTATCATTTCTTGTCACTCTTGTTTAGACATCTTCTTTCCTGTAAAAGAATTACACAGTCTTGGCTTTGTAATTCTGGCTAACCAAACTAGCAGTAGTCAGCATGTTTGCTCAGTTAAATTACGTAGAGGCAGCATTTCTGCAACAGAGAACACCATGGATGTGTGGTTTTGGGGTGCACAGTACTTTCTCAAACTGTATTATATAGTTAGAGTGAGAGGGGAGGTGCAGAGATTAATTTTGCAGTGTCTTGATGACAGTTTTCAAACAACGTTAATCATCGTAGAGGACTGTTGTGGATTTGCATTTTATGTAGTCTTTGTATTTGTGGTTTTATTTTGACTTGGTGACTTTAACTGCTTAATAATTTGGATTTGAATAAAGTGAAATTGTTGAAACAGCATACAGGGCTGAAAATACTCTGCCAACCCTCTGGAGAAATACCTGTAACTGCTGAGGAAACCTTTGTTTAGGAAACAGGAATTTGCTGTTTCTCCCTTTCACTTCCCTGCTTTCCTGGTCAGTTTGCTTATGTATGATGATCATTAAATGCAGGTGCTTGGTTTGGTGAAATATGATTTATTTGTAATGTCTTAGTAATTGTGCAGAGCAGGCTGTATCGACGTTACAGATAGAAAGTATAAAGTGAATGGTGATAGCCAGTATCAAAATATGTGATTGGTTTGAGTTATGCTTCCTAAAAACAAAATTATTATAAGAGAAACAGTTCATTTGAGGAAAGGAAATATAGGTGATCTTGCATTGCTACTTGTCTGCGCTTTCAAGCGTGTTCCTGGATTTGTTTCTGCTGCCTTTTGTGTTGCCATTGTGCATGTTCTGTGTGTTGTGGTTGCTTTAACAGCTTATGTGGTGTTCTCGCTATATCTAGCATGTGGTGCATGTCCTTAGCTTTTAGTTGGATTTTTTTAGTTGCGTTTAAAGAGCTGTAAATTTTCATTTGGATGTCGAATTGAGTTTTGAACACGTTGATGCATCTGTAAATATCATCCCTCTTTTCGCTTTGTCTGCAACTCTTAAAACACAGCTTCCTTTCCACCCCTCCACAGTACAAGTTTTAATTTGCACTAGAATAAAGTGTTTATTTCCTTAAAGATTTAACAGAGGCTTTGGATGAAGATGCAGACCCCACAAAATCTGCACTGTCTGCAGTTGCAACTTTGGCAGCTGCATGGCCCCAGTTACATCAGGGTATGTGTGGGTTTCACTTCTTGTTTCGTTACTTTTTTTATTTTGCTCTGTATTTAAAGCACTATTTTTATATTTATGTACATTTAAATGTCTATATAAAATGACTGTTCATTCTTCTCAACTGTAGGGTGCAATTTGAAAAACTTGGATCTTGATAGCTGCACTCTTTCTGAGATTCTCAGGCTTCACATTCTAGCATCAGGTGCTGATATAACATCAGCCAACGCAAAATACCGTTACCAGAAACGAGGAGGGTTTGATACTACTGATGATGCTTGCATGGAGCTGAGATTAAGTAATCCTGGTCTCTTGAAGAAACTTTCAAGTACCTCAGTATATGATTTGTTGCCAGGTAATAAAAGACAATACATGTTAGAGATTATGAGATTGCTCATTAAGTGATCAAGTTTGCAACTGCTTCAGACCAATAATGGTCAAAATTTACTGTGTCATAGAATAATTGAGTTTGGAACTGATCTCTGGGGATCATGTGTAGACCAACAGTCATCCACTATGCTTCAGTCCCCAAAAGCACATCCCACCACATCACAGGTTGCAGAGCTAGGCAGTCTCATTACTTCTGAGTAACTCTTTTTTCATCCTATTTTAAAAATGTTAGTGTTACTTGCAGAAGGGGATCTCTGTGGAAGAAGCACTGAAGTGTTTGATTCAGCCCCTGTTTTTTTTCCCCCTGTTCTTATTTGGGTCTTTTGTTCACTATTTGGAAATGGGGAAAAATTTCTATCTACTGTTCCTTTATCTCTATTTTGAAGATAGTGCTGCATTTTACTACTTCTTTTGGTGGTAAAAGTTAATAAATTAAAAACAAAGGCTTGTGTCTGAGCAAAGCAGATACGCTTTCAGGAAATGTCTCTGCAAGTGCAGCTGTTGCACTACAAACATTTGTTCAATTGTTCTTGAGTGAGAACAAATCCAGTCTGGAGTCTGTAAGAGTTAGGCTTATTATCAATTGTATCAATAGTGAAATGTAAACATTGGTCCAAATTTATTAGGAGAAAAGATGAAGATCCTTCATGCTCTCTGTGGGAAACTTCTGACTCTCGTCTCCACTCGAGATTTCATTGAGGACTCTGTTGATGTGCTACGACAAGCAAAACAGGAGTTCCGGGAATTGAAGGCAGAACAGCATCGCAAAGAACGAGAGGCAGCAGCAGCAAGGTAGAACTAGGATATGGAAAAGTAAATTTTGGTGCTACAAATGAGATTAATTGCTCAGTTGCAGAAGGCATATGAGAAGCAATAGTAATGTTTCTGTTCTGTGCTGGTTTTCTGGGACAGTAGATAGGAGTGAAACTTAGTTGTGCTAAATGTTGTGTTTTCACGTTGCTGCTATTTTTGGATGATGTTTTAATATAAAAGAAAAAAGATGAGGACAGACCAGATAGCAGATTAATTGCAACTGGTTTTCTATATCCTTCTTATTATTAGGATACGTAAGAAAAGAGAAGAAAGGTTAAAAGAACAAGAGTTAAAAATGAAAGAGAAACAAGAAAAGCTGAAGGAAGAGGAGCAAAGAATTCCTGCTGTAGAAATATCTGTTGGGTATGATACATAGCATTACTGTGATGTATATCATATAGCACTTTTCAGCTTCATGGCCAGACCCTGCATGTGTAGTTTCATTGACTTGATCATATACTAAGGTATATTTTAAGTATATAGTCCTCAGTGTTGATTTTATTTTTCTTTATAGTGCTGTAGAACTGGTTTATGAAAGTGATTTATTTTTAAAATCAACTTGTGTTATACTTGTAATTCTGTTGAAAGCTTGACAAGAGAAACTTGCAGTATCTAGTTTTTTTGCATTGTTTTGTCTTGCATTGATTTCACTTCTCTGAATATCTTCATACAGACCATTATAGTTCCTTTTTAATTTGAGGAATTGATCTGATCTGAGCTAGATAGTACTGACCTCATGTAACAATTGATTAATCAAATTTAATAGCATTTTTTAAAAAAAATGCTGTGTTATGCCAGGTGATCTCCATACAACCAGAGGGGTTTTGTTATGTTAATAAAACTGTATGGGCTCAGGTGGTAAGATTCAGGCATATGCAGCTGTATATGATTCCAGGAAGAAAATAAAACACCACTAAATCTTTGCCTGCTTGACGAAGGTAGTTAGTTAAATGAATCTGCTTGTAAAAGGTGAGCATGGGCCAAAGATGGATTTGTGCTATGCTTTGGAAATTATAATAAAGAAAAAAAAATTAAATAAATGTTACCCTGTTAAAACTGCCTATGTTTTGTGAAGGTTTTCAATTGTATTTGCTAGATGAGGCAAAAATGTGTAACAAGCATTTTACAGAATGGTATACCTTTTGGGGAGGAAACTTTTCTTAGACATGAAAAAAATTTGTAATAGAACTACACTAAGATGTCTCCAAAAATGATCTGGTTATAGTAATACTCTTCAAATGTAAGCGTGGGTACCAAAGACCAGGTTTTAGTCTTTAATATAGAACTTCACATTTACAGTTCAGTGGATTTCTTTTGGGCTTTAGTATAGCCTGTTTAGTATAGCAGTTTATTTTTTAAAAGCAATATAAATATTTTACTAGCTTAAGTACTTGGGAGAGAAAAGTACCCTTTGTATCAAAGATGCCGTATTTTATTGTGTATTTTTTATCATTCAGCTTATATTGCATGGTTGGTTAGTTAAGTCACCTTTTGTTTATTTTGTTGTGTCAGGGAGGAGGAACAGGAAGACCTTGATACTAGTACAGAGAGCAAAGAGATAGAACGTAAAGAGCAAGACATGGACACAGTCACAGAGGATGAAGAAGAGCTGGGACCAAACAAAAAACGACGAAGAGGTAATGCTGTGATGAATTTGTTTGTGTACCTGTATACCTGCATGCATGCACCTGGCAAGCTCTTGTGTTTTATAGTAAAAGTATCAATCTTTGCTGTAATTTTTTTTAAGGAAAAAAACCCACATTCGAACACGATCGTAATGGGCTAAGTACATTGAACCAGCCTGGTGTAGTCCTTATGGTCAGCTCTGTGTTCTTCCACACTTCTGTTTCTTCTTGTCTTCCATACTTGCTGTGTGGATTCCTCTTTTGTGTAAAAGATGTCAGGCTGTTGCCTAACAAACCATTATAAGTACTTTCCCTCATAGAGACTATTGTAGGAGTTTCATCTAATAGGAGATGGTGTGGGTTTAATACATTTTTTAATTTTTTTTTTAATAAACTGCAAAACCAACTGGTATTTCAAAAGGAAATGTTATATCAGGCATTTGGGTGTAGTTTGCCTTTGTTAATGAAGCAGCATGCCTCCTATACAAGAATAAAATCAGACTTCTGTCTAGATTTAATTTCCTCAGCAGTGTGCTAGTAGGAGCTGCAGTGCAGTAAATGGTGCAGCCTGCTGTTCCTAACTAAATATAGATGTCACCACAGGAGGATGAATTGTTGATAGCTTTGGGCTGCTAGCTCATATGTGTCTTTCTGCTGGGAAGGCTTTGTGCTGGCATCTGTGCCAGTGAAGGTCCTGGATGATTGTGGACTTAAGCTGAGAACTTGTGCAGTTCCTAAGAGTACCTGGGATGGAAATTTTGAGTCATCTAGTAATACAGATTTACATGTTTATTACAGCTTTGTCATGGCAAAGCAATGAGATCCTAAACAGAATTTCACGTTTCTTTAATACCCATGTATGAGCTGTTGTGACTCGATGACAGAGAAGTGCTTTTATTTCATTCCTACCACTAAGGAATTGAAGGTCGCACTGGAAAAATATAGGACTTGAGTGTTGACAGCACCTGTCAGGTTGCATGTATCAAGTATAAGACATAATGTTGTAGATGACTACCAGGGCTTAATACTTTGTTAAACTATAGATGGGAGCTGGTACAAATTGAGGGGGGAAATAATAGTTAATACATTTAAAAATTAAAGTGATCAAGTAAGATACCCAAGGTTGCCATAAAAGTTGTTATATAGGGATTCTGGTCTTTCTGAGACCTTTGGGGTTTTAAAATCATTGTTTTGAGTATGATAAATTAAGTCTAACTCATAGTTTGTATTCAGTAGTGAAATTGCTAGAATTTTACTTTATAAGATGTTTCTATAATGTATTTTTGAGTTCTTAAAATTTTGGTTCTTTTTGTATGATATTGAAGATGACAGCGTCAGTAAGTGAGACTTAGTCTAGTTTCTGCAAAGTGAAGGTGTATTTAAAGTGGCTACCCATTCAGTCAAGGGAATGGGGGTTAATCACCTGAGTTTTTCTTCCATAAAACCAGTATTGTCTCTTGACTGAGCTGGTGGTCTTTGACAGTGTTAAGTTTAGATAACTTGCTCTTTACTTGAGTTTTTGGTTTAAAAAAAAAAGTTGTAAATTAATTGCTATCATACTTCTTCTTTTAACTTTAGGAAGGAGAGGGCAAAATGGGTATAAAGAATTTACAAGACAGGAAGAGACCACTTGTGAAAAGAGCGAACCTCTTACTGCTGAAGATGAAGAAGCTTTAAAACAGGAACAACAAAAGAAAGAGAAGGAACTGTTAGAAAAGATTCAGAATGCAACAGCCTGCACAAATATCAGCCCGTTAGGTCGTGACCGTCTGTACCGACGCTACTGGATTTTCCCTTCTGTTCCTGGATTGTTCGTAGAGGAGGACTATTCTGGTCTCACAGAAGACATGTTGTTGCCTCGAACCTCTTCCTTTCAGAATAGTGGACAGTCTTGCACAAATGAACCTCAGGTATTCAGTAAAACTGGAGAGTCTTTGAAATCCTCTGAATCTACCTCCAATATTGACCAAGATTCACACACCAGTGTTGTCGTAGAGGTGCCAAGGCCAGTATACAAACCAAACCGTTGGTGCTTTTACAGTTCTCGGGAACAACTGGACCAACTCCTAGAGGCTCTCAATTCCCGAGGACATAGGGAGAGTGCCTTAAAAGAAACTCTATTACAAGAGAAAAGTAGAATATATGAACAACTAAGCAGTTTTCCTGTGGAGAAATTCCATATTCCAGGTAAATGAAAGGGTCTTAATTTGCTTCTACAGATATAATTTCTATATAATATTATAGAAACCTCTAATTCTAATTTAGTTGTAATTTCTAAGATCTAAGAATTATTCTTTAGCTTTTTTTCACTCGATGAGAAACACGTTTGGTTTTTTCCCTTCTTTTCTTCCCCCCCACCCCCTTCGCTTGACAGACCTTTGTGGTATTTTCTGGTGTTTCATGCTAAAAAAAAAAGCAATAATTTTTCTGTTATCTTACTGCTTGGTAAACCGGGATTGGCTTTTAAATGAACAGCTTTAGGAAGTAATTTTAGCTTTGGAAAAAGATTAACTGGGGAATAAAATTTAATATGTGGTAAAAAGCAATGTAGCTGTGTTGGTTGTTACTGGATTAACGTCAGTGCAGTGGCTTTTTGTTATGTTACTGTTTTCTGGGGCTTTTTCCCTTTTCTTCCTTTGGCAGACACTCAGTACAGAAGGAAACAGCAGGATCGCAGATGTTTTTAAGGGTTTTTAAACACAGGAGTGTACTGAAAACCATCCTAGACTTAGGATTTAGGGGTTTTTTCCATTTTCTCCTTGCCAAATATTTTGCAATTTATTGGCAAGGCATTGGCTCCCATCACTGATACAATTCTACGCATAGAAGCTTACAGCTGGCTTACTTATGGCGTGTTGGTGGGTAGAGAATGTTACCAAAGTGAGACTTCTTTGTGTAATGTTTAAGAAATTACGTTTTCTTTTTAATTATGACAAATTACCGTGAGGATTTTGGGTTCTCTGTATTGGGGCAAGGGAAAATTATTCACAGCAGACACAAATTCTGTTTTCCTGAAGTGTGTATGCTAGGACATGGCTATAGGCACATCAGATACTGCTAAATTTATAACTGATCTACCATTTCTTTTGGTGGAAACTATCAGAGGACAGAGGTTTTGTGTAGTAATTAAGCTGTATTTTGAGGCCTTTCTTCTATATTTGGGGTTTTTTTTGTGAGAAAATCTCCATCATCTTCTGATACGTTTGAGTTTGTATGTCTGGTTCCTTATTTTCTTAATTGCTGCACCTTTATCTGTATTTTGTGTTTTGCTTTCTGATCTGAAGCAACAAATCTTGATTTCCAGAGTCATAGATTTTTCTTCAGTTTCAGTGTTAGAATTGTAGAATAACATCGATTTTCATTAAAAAAAAAAAAAGGCATCTTTTAAGTTCACTTTAATAGAGATCATGGAAATTCAGATGCAGTGGTCCAATACCAATGGTGCCACCACTGTGTGATAAGCAGGGATAATAGCCACATGTAAATGTGCTTGGTTGGGAGCTTTTCTGCAGTAGACTCCAGGTGCTGCCCTATTGCCTTCACTCAAATGACTTGCAGGACAAGGGGCATTCTCCTGCACTGCAGGCTGTGCTTCTGCCTTTTCCAGTTCCCGCTCAAAAGAGCATGGAAGTAAAACTGATAAGTGCTATCACTTGATTTTATTCCAGTATCCACTAACTTTTCCTTGTCAATTATTTGAAAAGCAGTTGCTGCTTTTCTGGTTCTGCTCAAGAAAAAAGATTGCATTTCTTCTTTGCTTTTAAACCAGAAAGGACGTTTCCCACATCCAAGCATTATTAGAGTCTACATTTTGAGAGTATTTGCATGATTACTTTCAGTTACAGAGAATTGTTTCAGCAATTGAGAGCACCTTAGGAGTTCATTCTGTGCTTTCTTAACAACAGCTTTATGGTATGGTATTTATTAAATACCTCTTAAATTCTTGCATGTACCTTCTCATCACTGCACCCAAAGGTTTTAAGGTAAATCCTGTGAACAAAAATGTTCACCACCTATGCAGACTTGCAAGCACCAATTTAGGATTTGGGCAAACTTTCAGCTCTTTACTGTGGCTTTTGAGTTTTTGCATGAACTTTGAGTTCTTTTAGGAAGAGGTTTTTACTTGACAGTACATCATCATCAGCTCTCACCTTGTTTTCATAAATTATCATGTTGTCTTGCTACTTTTTCCCCTGCCTTTAATTAGAGGACACAGTCAGTCTCATCTGTGCCTGTATCATCTTATCTTTTTGTTTTGTTTTAAGGTTAGGTTTTTTAATGAGATTTTATCTTGTATTGTTCTGTTAGGTTTTATGATTTTCAGTTGCACGTGCTTATTTTAAGTGTTTCTATGATATAGATGCATGCAGGAAAGACAGTTGAAGAGTTCTCTTCTAAAGTAAGAGCTATCAAATAATAGAAATGTGACTTTATTTATTTTTTTTTCTTGCACTTAGAGCAGAGTTGGTGTTACTTATGTACTACTTTCAGAAGAATTTTAAGACAAAAGAACTACTTTTAAATTAGCGAGGATTTCTCTCGTGTTGTTACGAGTGGATGCCAATCTATTGGTCATCTCTTGAAAGAATGCCGTGCTTGGTTGAATCAGATGGCTTAGTTGGTACAGATATTGGTGTTGGCAGCTTGCTACAGGAAGTATTGCAACAACAAGTATTCAACTTGTTCTGTCTTGTGCTATTGTTCCCTCTGCCAACAGCTGCTTTAAAGGAACAAGATCTACTAACACCAAATTACTTGCTGTTCTTGCAGAAAAACCTCAGAGTGACGTCAGACCTCCTATAGGACGGGGAAGGATGCAGAATATCCATGATGGATCTCACCTATCTGCAGAGAAGCAGCTTGAACTGAGACTTAGGGACTTTCTTTTGGACATTGAAGACAGAATCTACCAAGGAACGTTGGGGACTATTAAGGTATTTGTAAATGGTAGAATGTAGGAACACAGTGGTGCCATCAAGTCTGTAACTTAAATGAGAACTCTTGCATGCTGTGGTTTTACTAAAAGCGTAATTAAATCAAACGTAGACAGTAGTGGGTACTAAAAGTTTGTGTCCTTTGATTCTTTAGAAACCTCAAATTTGTATATTTGCTTCAGGTTACAGACAGACAGGCTTGGAGAGCAGCCTTAGAGCATGGGCGATATGAGTTTCTGAATGATGAAAACAAAGAAAATGGTATTATTAAAACTGTGAATGAAGAATCTGAAGAAATGGAAACTGATGATCAAGATAAGTTTATTTTGAAAGACAGGTAAGAGCTATAGCTTAAATAATGGTTCTTCTCTTTTGAATTTTATAGCAGTGCTCTGGTTTTGTTTGGTTGGGGGTTTTTTGACCTTCAAATTATTATTAGCCTCAAATTCTTCCACATGGTGATTAAGATTGTAAATCATAAAATGTGAGATTTTGCATTGGTTTATAGTCTCTAAATGATGCTGTTCTATTACCATAAAAGTCTAAGGCACCAATTTTTACAACTTTCAGTATTCAGATATTACACTGTTCAAAGTAAACATTAAGTATCAAAGAAGGAACATGTGGGTTCATTTTAAAATAATTTTAAATGCAGGGAAAAATTAAACTGGCAATTGATGTTTTGTTTTCCAGAAGAACCTCCCCCAAAAACCCCCAAACCGAAAAAACCTCACACAAACAAACAAAAAAAACCTCCAACAAGACACAAAACCAAAAACCACCAAACAAAACGAAAACTCCAATTTCTGAAATGAGTAGGAGTGTTGAAAAGGAAAAATGGTAATAGCAACAAATCGCTGGTTGAACTGGCCAGTGTACCTCATGAGTCACAGTAAGAACCACCAGGGCAACAGGCCATGGTCTGGATTAACTTTAAGCATGACAGCAAAATGGAGATGTGATCTTTCAAGTTCAGGAATGATAATACTTCTGTAGAGCAAGCTGCAACATAGTAGAAGAAAGGAAGCCTCAAATCCTACAGTGTTGCAGCTGTTTTGTGGTGTTCTGTTTGGTTTTTAAACAAAGACTTGAGACAGATGTGGGTCTCTGACACCAGTTCTTGTAAATCAAACTTCAGAAATCACAGAAAGGGTGAAGATTTCCAAATTCTTAATTCTCAGAAGTTACATACTTCTCAGAAATAAAGGTCTGCCTTAATATAGTTAATCCATATAAAATTGTATGTCTTGATAGGGTGTGAATATTGAAATGCTTCAGGAAAAAAAATTCATTCAAGACAATCATTGTACTAACATACTGTTTGCCTTATATATTTTGTGAGGCTTTCTGCTGTTAGAGTTTCATAAAAGCTGTATTTCTGAGTGGACTAATGAATGCTGCATTGGATGTTGGGAATTTAAAGTTCTTCAAGTTGTTCTCCCATTTTATTTCAGTTCTTGTTCATCACTGTGAATTAGAATTTTCCTTTAAGACCGTCCTTTGAATCAGAGTTCTCTAGTTGCATGCAAAGTGGATGGGGTCATCCTTTATATTAATCACACAGTTTACAGACGTTTGGTTCCTGAAAACCACAATATAGAAATATTCCACTGTTTTAACTGAGAAGCTGAAATTTATCTGTTTCCACTTATGCTGGGTACTTGTTGCAATGCCAATTCTCAGCTCAACTGCAGAAGTTTGTAGCTTAATTTTTTTCCATTTGATACTGACTCCATCAGAGCTTCTGAATAAAGTCTACTCTAATAAAGTCTTGCATATTAAAGTAGACTATGGAATTCTGAAATCATGTGACAGATTGCTTTTGATGCAGGGCTTTTTATCCATTGCAGAGCAAGTGACATCTCATTAAGACCTTGGAGTTTGACTAGTGAAATGTAAATAACTATGCAGCTTTCTTTCTGTTTGCTTTCAGGCTCTCAAAATGTGTGTGACTGCAAAATATAATGAACAGCTTTTAAGTGTGAAAAAAGAACAGGGACAACCAAAAGCATTGCTTATTCACGAGAATAAAGCAGAATCCAGACAGTCTTAATTAGTTTTTTTTTTAATGAACCCCAAATAGAAATTGAATTTTATTTTCAGTAATGTGAGTTGCTCTCCTACATGTTACTTAATGTTTGTGGTTCAGAATGATTAACTACACTTTGAAATGATTACTTAGTCTTTTGGTCCTGTTTTATTGGAAACCTACCTCTTTGGTTTTTTTTTGTTTATTTGTGGGGTTTGTTTGATTGGTTGTAGGGGGTTTTTAGGGGTTTTTTTATTGTTTGGGAGGTTTTTTTACCACCCTTACATAAAAAGTATTTTAGAAAGATCCTCCAAGGATGAGAACATAAAAGTTAGCAATTCTTGATTTACATTTTAAAGTTACTTTGTTTTTATTTTGTTTATTTTCTCTTCAAAAATATTTTGAATTGTAGGGATCTGTGTACTTCAGCAAATGGACGTGTTCTAAAACGCTACACTTCACCACTGGAAGTGTTTTCACTGAAGAATGATTGGGACTATATTCTTCACTGAAATCTGTCATAATCTAGCTGATGGATGTTGCATCAGATTTTCTGGAAACGTTAATAATTGTTTTGAAATTTGTCACCCACATTTACCTAAAGATGATTTATCTAGATGAACTAGGCTAATTGAGCAAACATAGGAACTGGGATAACTGATGCGTCATATCCATTCATGCCTGTAATCCATGCCTGTACATGAAGTTAAAATAAGAAGCTGCTGTGGATGCATACATGTGCAAATATCTCTGGTGTTAAATTCGGAGCCAAAGATAATTTAATACGTTTCTCTTCTAGACTTGTTGGGTTAAAAACCGAAGCTCCAAGTGCTGCATCAACAAGTACAAGTACTCCTCAGCCAATCAGTAATGCGGTCCACTACTTGGCATCTGCACTGCTTCAGATAGAACAAGGAATTGAGCGCAGGTTCCTCAAAGCACCTCTTGGTAAGTGTCAGAATTGAAACTATGTTTCTAATCTTTTGTAAGATTTTGTAACTTAACAAACAAACCAAGCACATCCACCCCAATGCTGCAGTAAAACCCCCACCCCAAACCCACTTGTTTGTTTTGCAAGACTGGGTGCTTTAGAAGGGCGTATTGGGGAAAAGAAAAAAAAAGTTAACACACCCACATATATATGTATATAAAATGTATTAATTAACAGCAAATTTTACTCTTAAGTACATGCTTATTTAACATGGATTGTTTCAGTGAGTTTATGTGGCCCTACAGTTTTACTGATGCATTGGGAGACAAATTATACCCAGTCTTTCTGGGGGAATACTATAATTCAGAATTACTGTTGAGGCCAGTTCTAGGCTGTAAAAATGCGTACTTCTTTTTATACCATTTCAGTGAAAGCAATATAGGCCTAGTATATCTGGATCACCTTGTTGAGCAATAACAGAATACTTATAGTAAAGTGTAGGAAAGATTTACATTGCAAACTTTAAGGTTCTTAGATTTTGCATTTCTGCTGTAAAACTTGGAAATAAAAGCTTGCAAGAAAAATTTAAACCAAAGCAGCATTATAGCTTGACTTTGACACATATTGCTTACTTGGCTTCCTCTGATGGGGCTCCAGAGGTGAGAGAGAGGATCCAAAGTGCATAAAGTCACTTTGTTTTCCCGTGATCACTCAGGTCTGGATTCCTTAGGATCCTTTTACAACTCAGAAGTGGAGTTTTATCTTAGAGAAATGTGTAAAGGTGGTTCCTCCTTCCCAAGGTGGCTGTCTTGGTCAGACTTCCTGTCTAGATGGCACGCTGGGGATGAGCTGTGTTCTGTGCTTGCCGGGCTGCTTTACCTCTCACCTCTGGTTTGCCAGCGCAGCGCACACCAGGGTCCTCCAGAGCACCAACTGCTACACACCCTGGTAGACTGATACTCTCCTCTTATAATCTCTGTGTATAAAATCCTTATGCTCTGGCAGACTCTGCCATAGTAGCTGAAGATGAAAATGCAGGTTTCGATGTGTTAGCACAAGATATTAGTGCCCTGTGGTGCAGTTGACCTGAAGTTGTTTTTGCATCTTGGCTGCTCCTGCATGGAGCCTGCTGTCTGGGTATCAGTTGCCACTGAAGATGGGTTTGTGCTAGATTTGTGCCAGGGACTGACACATGGGCACGGTTTCCCTTCCACAAGCTTTTGATATCAGTGTGATGACCTCTAGAAGAGGGAAGTGCAGCAAATGGTTGAGATGAAAGGGGAGAGCACAGGAATAGTTTAAACTGCAGCTGTTTAGAAGCTTTACTTGGCTCAGTGTTTGGTAAACTCAGATATGTGTGCACTTTCCAAGCCAGGCATGATACAGCTTATTTTCTGCTCTATGACTAGATTTGCAACCTGTGCAACAGTTAACTGACAGTACCTCTAGTGTTTGTCCTACTTTTCATATACAAGTTGTAAATGCATTGTTCATTATACGCCTGCATTTCCACACGGGTTCTGAGAGTATTTTGCCAACCACCCCTTGCTGAGAGTTTTAAGTTTACTATTCCCCTAAGGGGAAAAATATGATTGTTAGCAGGTTATGGCCATTGATCATGCATCCCGAGTTAGAGGCAAAAGACTAAAAGAAGAAAAATGTCCTAGAAGTATTTGAGAGAAAGTTTTTTAGCAGTTCTTCTGTGTCTTTTTTTTTTTTTTAGTAGTTTCGACTCTGCCATAACCTTATGTTGGTTCATGTTTTTGCCTTACCTTTGGAATGATGGTGGGGTTTTTTTTTTAACTTGGAAATCCTGTTCTCTCTTAGGTGTTTTATACTGTGTGAAACAGTGACAAAGGGAGTATATAAGGAAAGCAAATGTACATGTTTTGCATGTCTTAAATCGCTGATGTTTGTTTACTGTAGTGTGCCCGTGCATCTCTTCTGCTGTGAAAAATGCTACTGCTCTAAGATTACAGTAATGTATAGAATAACCTACATCGCTGAGGAGCAGGAAGGATCCCAGGTGTCCTTTGCTCTGGCTTACTGCCCTAACCATTAAGCGACAGTTTCGGGTTCCCTCTTCCTTTTTGGTGCCAAATGTCTCATGTTTTCAGTTGTGTAATGGGCTGCTTTTAGCAGGAGGTGAATCTGAATGAAGGCAAGATTGCATATGTGTAACAGACAAAGAAAAGTTCTCTACTGAGCTTGGCAAGGAGGTGTTTATAGTGCTACTAAACCTTTTAATGAAAAGTGGACGCTTAGTTTTCAGGACTGTGGTGTGCTCAGAGCTGTGATGCATTTTTTCCCTGACCTCTCTAGAGTGTGGCCAACAGTATTCTTATGATAGAAATCAGCTATAAATTTGTAACCACTGGGTTTTAGTTTGAGGAGTTATTGGCTTTGTTTGACTGTTCTTATATAGATTATTGTGTCTCTACACTCTTTTTTTTTTTTTCCTGACAGGAGGGATGTTTTTTTAATAGTTGTTCCAGTTAGGTAAGGGAACCAGCTCCTAGACAAAATGCCTTACATATCTGTTTCTAATGTTAAATCTGATAATCCCAACTTTTTTGGCTGATTGAGTTACCATTGAAGCAAAAATATTGGCAGTCAAGCAAGTGCTAGGAGTTCTGTTTTGGTAGCAGTACAAGGGAACACTTGCAGTAAAAAGAGTGCCCCTGCATTTCTGCTTTAAGCGCCACTGAAAATGCTCTGTCTTTGTCATTATTTCAGTTCTTGTTTTCACTGCAAAGTTTCTTTGCCCTCTCCATCCCCCCCTTTACTCTACTCTGTTCCTGTTAGAGAATGGAGCCATACTTAACAATTTTTAGATTTCATTTGTGGCTGCTAGTCCTAAAGCCAGCACACTGAAATTCCCTGCAGTCACTGGCAGGTTTATGCCGGTGGCCTCCAGGGTGCAGAGGAGACAAAGGGACCCAGCACAGCAATAAAAAGACCAGCTGCTACTCTCGGCTCCGTTTTTGTTTGAGGCTCTATCAGGCTGCCAAGAGCCTTGCTGGTGATTCTGATAGGTTTAGAGTTGAGGTGCATACCAAATGTTCAAGTGGAAGAGCAAGAAAAGATTGACAGAGAAGATAGTGATGTGAAAGGAGATCTGGAAACCCCAGAAATGGCCCCCTCAGCCTCTCAGAGCTGCTAGATGCCCACTAATCTTCTCTTGTCTGGTGATTAAATGTAACATGATTTGAACTGTATGCATTTCTTAATTATGAACTGTCTTTTAGAAATCCTTTCATTAAATATTAAATATTATTATGAAAATTTGGGTTTTCTTCCTTCAGTGCAGCCCAAGGTAATGTTTGGGAAGAGCCATGGAAAGGAAGGGGTGCGGTTGCAGTACGTTGTTTTCCTGCAAAAATTTCGGAGTTAAGATGTAAAAAAGCCTTTTTTAAATAGTTCTTTGAAGGAAACTCTGAAGTGCTGCTTCTAAGAAAAAAATAGTTTGGGAGGAAGAAATACAAGCAATTTTTGTTATGAATTTTGCGTCTTTTGTGATATAAATTTACTTTTCCTTACATTTCAAAATAACTTTGCAGTGCAGTAATAGGTCTCATCATTCCTTTTACAGAGATGTGAAAGTTGAGGTATAAAATGATGAAGTGATTTGGTTGCCCTGGAGTTCAGTGAGGCATCCACAAAAAAAGTCTGCCTTCTGCACTAGTTCAGGACTTCAGTCATTTAAGCATCCTTCAGATTTCCATGCAAAAGGTTGGATTCTAATTCATGGGAGCACCTTTGAGACTGATGGAGGGAACCATTTGCCTACTTTGTCACTTGTGCCACGCACTTCTTGCGAGACAAAAAAAAACCAAACTAACTTTTTTTGCTCATTTTTGCTTGTCTTTATTCCATTCCTGTCTTTTTAGATTTTGATTATCTTTGTTTTCTCTACTCACAAAGTTGTTTCCTTTCCTATTTATAATTGTCCTCATAATAGTCCTTTCCTATTTATAATTGTCCTCAGACATCTCCCAGCAGTATCCTGGGATGTGATTAGTGTATACACATACTTTGTTCTCATGCTTTCATTACTTCCCTGCAGAGTTTCATGAGCAGAGGCAGCAAAGGTGGAAATGGGCTTTTTTATGATAAAGAATTTTTGTTTACTCTTCGGAGAAGAAAGTAAAGGAAGGTGCCTTGTAATTGGAGCAGATGAGGTTAACTATGGCTCTTCCTTCCTGGGAGGTTAATTTCATCACTTTAATACTCGAGAACACCCCTGCACAAAAATATCCAAAGTACGTTGTTTCAGGTGGACAGATGAACTAATTCTCTTGGTCCTTGAGAACTGTGCCCATAACCTGGCTACCGTTTTTGAGATGTGAGAAGGTTTGTGGTAGCACAAACTAGACAAACTGTTTGCTGAGAGAGAAACCTGTGGTTAGTGTCTGCTCCTGTGGCCATTTGTACCAGAGATGGACAGAAAGGTAAGGCAGGGTAGGCTTCAGAGCTTTCAGTTCAAGCCTTCTGTTCGTAGTGGGAGTCAAAGTAGACACTGGGATGTGCAATTCCTCCATGCACAGTGCTCTCTCACCCTTCACTGTGTGCACTTACTAGAATCACTGTTCAAGTCACGTTTTTAGACTACACAAGTATGCAGTATAAAAATTAATTTAAAAATAATCAGCCATGCTTCAAAAAGGTATTTGAAATAACTCTATGAATTTAATGTTAGGTAATGCAGAAGATGATGAAAGGCACCACTGGGGGTATAAAAGGAGGAAGAGAGTGAAAGACAAGACTAGTCAGAGAGATGGTAAATTTTAAATGTTACTTGTATTGCTAAGAATTAGAAAGCATTGAATATTTTATCAGGTTTTCTTTTTTTATTGTTTTTTACTTAATTAATTTTGTAACCAGTTCCTTACATTGAAGGAATTGTGGTATTGAAGACAAAGGTTTAAACATGGGTACTGAAACAAATACAGCTCAAATATTTAAAACTAAGAAAAAGGTTCCTGCAACCAGAAATAAAGAACTGTATTTTCTTTTTATCACTTTGGGACCAAAATCTGCATGTTCACGTAATCCTGGGGTTTTTTTCCCCTTCCTTTTAATGTCCCCATTTTTTCTGAAACTTCACAGCATTGTGCAACTGCATATCCTTTCTAGAAACACTAAAATGGAAAACCCTTCCCTGAACTCAATTAGCTATTGATAGATGAGTGCATAGATCTGTCAAATGACTTCATTTGCATTGTGGCAAGGCTTGGAGGACTTAGCTGACAGAAGGGTATCCCACTGTGCAGTGTAGAGCTGCTCAGACACAAAGGAAGAGGCCATTTCTCCCTCCAGGTTAACAATATAAATGAGAAAGATGATGGATGGAAGAAAAGAGAGTTATTCTTATTTTACAAATTGGGATCTGAAACAGTGGGTGTTGTTTGGCTTGTTTGTTTCAGCAGCAGGACATGCTGAAGCAGGTTGTGGCCAGTAATTTTCATCTCTACTTGCTCTGCAAATTTGCAGTTGCAGTGTATTTGTTGTGTTGTGTGATGAACTATATTGGTGAACCAATCCAGGCTCAAAATAACTTCCAAATAAAAGTAATAATGCTCAAGCTGCCATTGTTAGCAAAAGAAATGCTTGCCAAACTATATATGTGCTTAAGATAAAGTGTCTTTGTAAGAGTTATAGTACAAACCTGATTTAAGTGGTTTTAATTTTCTTACTGAATTTTTAAAAAAATCCATGGAAGATGTACTGCAGTGCTGTGAAAAGGACCTTGTTTACTGTCTTCAGAAGACTGAACGTAACACAGGAAGCCTAAGGACTAAGTAATAGGAAATACTAGGAAACACAGGTTTGCAGATCAGGAGTGGCTGAATTTTATTTATGAAGCTGTGTTGCCTGTTTATCCTCTGCCTTCTCCCGTCACTTCTCTTGTGCTGCTTGCTGCTAATGCAAATATATGCAAGATTAGACAAATCCTGGCAGCCAGTTGATGAGAAGGCAGAAGGGCCTTGTCAGGAGAGCAATTAGTCTCATTTTTGTTCTTTTTTGTTTGTTACTAGATATTTTCTCTTCCTATTCCTGAGAATAAATCATTTGGCAGACAGGTGCATCACAGGCCATTCGTGTGCCCACTGTCAGTAGTGCAGCAGGCAGGGTGGCATTTTATATTGGAGTGCATTAATCAACTGAGATCATGCAGTAGTAGCTGGACTATCACTTTTAGAAGGGAGGTTGCAGACATTTCCATAATCAAAAGCACTGTTGTATTGTTTCTTCCTGTCGTCAAACTTTCTTACTTTAAAATGCAAGAAATAGCTTTCAGCTTCAATAAAGAAATTAGCTTTTTGCTCAGCAGCAGCAATGCAGGGTGTCATTTATACCTTCTTTTTTCTCTTAGGTCCTCAAACAGCCCATTTGCTTCTCTAGTTCCCAGCTGCCCATTCCCATTCAGTACTGTCCCCCTTGCTATTCAGTGTGTGTGTTTGTGTGGCCACTTCCTCGGCCTGGATTGCAAACCAAAACTTTGAAAATACCATCTAATTTCCCCCTATTCCCCCTCCACCATTTATTTCTAACTTCATTAGGGACCCAGGTGTTACTTGGTTTCACACTTGTGTACCACAGATTCCTGTGTGCTACATTGCTTAAAAGGTATTAAGGAAACAGTTATATTTCGTCCAGGTCCATCACCCACCCACCACCCATCTCTGGTCAGCCACAGAGATGCAGGTGCTTGTGAAGGCAGAATGCAGGGCAGGAATGAAGGCACTGAGGCATGGGCAGAGGGCTGAAAGGCTTTCTGGTAGACTGTACTGGAGCAAGTGTGGGTGAAAAGTGCCCTTCAAGCTGTTTTTTGCCAGTGAAGTTTCAGGTACTTTTCTTTAAACACTTTGGGATTTCCAAATGTAAATACAAAGGCAGGTAAATTGTACATGTGATCATTTTTTCATAATCTTAAGTAATCTTTTATAAATTAAATCAAATTGTTAGGTTTCCAGGTTGATATCTGAATTTACTGTCTTATTAATGACCTATGTGTGTCCAAGTTCTAAGTTGAATAGGTATTGAAGAGTAAAATTTTAAAGATTCAGCCTCTTGGAAACTATGGAGAAAATACTCAAGTATTGAAGAGATAAGACAAAGGTTGAAATATTATCCCTGTTTGCTACTGCTGTCTGTTTGACAGTCACAGTGTTACCTCATGTTCTAGAATAACCTGGATCTTTGAAAAAGAAGTTTGATAATTCTGTGGGGGTTTGTCATATTTCTTATTTTTTTAAATCCCCTTCTTCAATGGAAGATGCCAGTGATGGTGGACGGTCCTATAAAACAGTTCTGGATCGCTGGAGAGAGTCACTTCTTTCTTCTACCAGCTTGTCCCAAGTCTTCCTTCATCTATCTACATTGGATCGAAGCGTCATCTGGTCCAAGTCCATCCTCAATGCTCGCTGCAAAGTGTGTCGGAAGAAAGGCGATGCAGAAAGCATGGTGCTGTGTGATGGCTGCGATCGAGGATATCATACCTACTGCATCAGGCCCAAGCTGAAGGTATCTCAGGAAAAAGAAGTGCTTCCTTTTCACACAGAACTTGAATAGTTCTTATAACTTAATTGCATATTGCTAATGCTTTTTCTCTTCCCTTTCTGTTTCTAGGTCGTTCCTGAAGGAGATTGGTTTTGCCCAGAGTGCCGACCAAAACAGCGCTCTAGACGCCTCTCCTCCAGACAGAGACCTTCTGTGGAAAGTGATGAAGAGACTGCTGAACAACTAGAAGGGGAAGAAGAGGCAGACTATGATGAGATGGGACAAAGTGAGGAGGAGCATTATGAAGAAGAGCAAGATGAGGAGGATGAATCTCAAGAGGAGGAAGAGATAAGGTAAATAGACTTTTGTTAAAATACCTCCTTGATCATTATGTGGAGTAATTGTTCACATACGCATGTATCTTGAAACTCTAGTTTGAAAAAGATGTTTATTTTTAGAAAAACGGCAGCTTCTTACAAATTTGGCTCTTACCAAAGATTTAATTCTGACAAAAACTAGGGCCCCTGGACTTTAAGTCGCTTTTCAGGATAAAAATTCCAACTTTGGATGTATGAGTGAGAGAAGGCCATCAGAGCTGCAGTTCTGTATAGCTACTGTTTGAATGTGAAGTAGAGAGAGTTTCAAACAGTAAAGGTTTTCTGGAGAAAACCTGGAGTGAATTTTGTCCAGTTTTTAATTTTGGAGGACTAGATGCATACAGTATTAGAACATTAGGGAAAACAATCCATCGGGGGCCATGTGACATTGGGAAGGCTTGAGGACTAATGCAGTAGCTCTTTAAAAAAGGCCAACAAACGAACCACACCACCCTTACCCCCTGAAAAAGCCCCCCTAAAGCCATTACAACACCAAAACAAACAAAACCCAAACAACCCAAGAAAACCTCCTTGAAAAACAACCAACCAAGAAACCCTACACAATCAACTAAATAATACAAAGTGATCACTTCAGTAAAAATTTTATTTGATACACATGCCAGCAACATAAAAATTGAAGGAAACTTACTGATCTCAGTATTTTTCTTCTTTTTGGTACAGTCTTTTGAATTGACTGAAGCAAGTTATTTGCAGCTCTGACAGTTGAGATGCAGTAGTTGGAGAGAACGTGCATATCCTTGAGAAATAAATTTGTCTTTGGGATCTTCTCTGCCCTATAAAGGAAGGGGAGTCTTAAGTATTAGTTATAAACCCTGACCAGAGCATAACTGTTATATGTAGCATTTTGCAACTGCATTTTATTTATGTGGCTGATAATAATGTTCAGCAATCCTAATAGTGAACACTTGCTGTGAGAAAGAAGTGATATAAAGACATTGATAGCTGGTGCTCCAGTTAATGTATTCCTTTTGCATAAGCTGCAAAGGTGATCAGAATTCTGAGCATTTCTTTAAGGTATGTGCACTGCATATTATTTAATTAAGATACCCCAGAGCAGTGTTTAAGGTAACGGTAATTATGGGTGATGGGTAATAATGGGTGACTGGCTGCACCAGGTTGCAAGCCAGCTGCTTACCAGTTCAACCTTGAATGGCTAGGTTTCTTAAATGCTGAATTAGAAAACTGAGGGAAAAGAGACGAATGGAATTTTGGAATAAATAAACATAAACTGTTCACTCTGTAGCCCGTCAAAGCAAGGAAGATCCCAGGTCAAGTTTCCATTAAAAATGAGAGCAGCCAAACTCAACAATCCGTTCTCGAGTCAGAACAGCCAGCGTCAGGCAAGATACGCTTCTCGGAGCCAGCAAATTGAATCTTCATCAAAAATTACCAGAAGGGGTTTAAGAAACATAAAATCAGCCTCTTCAGCAGTGACAAAGCCTACTTTAAGACTTAATAGCCGGACCACTCGTCAGAGCCAAAGTTCATTACAAGCAGATGTTTTTGTGGAGTTACTTGGTCCTCGAAGAAGACGAAGAGGAAGAAAGAGTGCTGATAACACACTGGAAAACAGCCCTTCCAACTCCCTTGGATTTAGAATTGTTGATACCGCAGACTCCAGTGAACAGCTTAGGAAGTTTCCAGTTTCTGCTTCAAAGCTTTCTCTTCCTGTTGCTGAACCCAAGAGAAGAGGCAGAAAACGACAATCCACAGGTTAGAGAAATGTGTTTATCACAGCAAAATCCACGTTCTGTTCCTTGCTAAAATATTTGTAGAGCAAGGAGACCAGAAGTGGTGGTTGAAGGCAGTTTTGCCACTTTGAATGAGAGTTTTTCTTTTGCAGTGACAGAAGTGAAAAAAAATTTTTAAAATTAAAAAAATTTTCAGCCATCTGAGATTTATCATATCTGTATTTGAAATTTCATATTTGCACACCATATGCTCTAGAATAAGTGGATAGAAAAATTTGAAAATGCTTTAACCCATGCAAATGCAAATATTTACTCATAGCTTTTTGGTTTTGTTTTATTAAAGAATTAAACAGTGAAGAACACAGATAAAGGCAAGTTAGTGAAATTGGGAATATACACATGAAGTGAGAAACTGCTGCCAGTAGAAAAATGTTGTCTGTCTGGTATAGGGCCAACAGTGTCCTTGCTTGTTAAGGCAATAGTTTGATTGGTAAGGAAGTACTTGGAAAGATACAATAACCTTTTAAAAACAAAAAGGACCCAGTGTGAGACTGAAGAGTGTAAAAGAGCTTGCACTCCAGTGTGGCAGCCTTGTATTCTGCACCATTTCTGTCCGTCAGCATTCAGAATTTCTGAGCTTTTCCTTTAACCACCCTGCTGACTACTCTTGAAAGCAGATAAAACCACTCTGAATAGAGGTTTTGTGAAAGTAAAAGTTAGGAGCAGGCGGCTTATTCTGGTTTTTCTCTAATAGGGCTTTTCTTCAAGTGTTTAACAAATTGTTTTAAGATTCAATTCAGTGGAAAAAAAATCATTTCCAAAATTAATGCAATGGAGGAGACACCCAGCTAAGTCCTGGTACTTAGCATTTTGTATGACAGGAGAGACATTTTAGCAGTAAGAGGCAAGACTGGAGTATAGTTAATACTTCAGGGCAAACTACATGCCTTGTGCTTTTAAACTACAGTTTTAGTACCCCAAAATGGTTTTTCACTTACTTAAAATTTTTTAAAAATTTTACTTGTCAGGCTTTAATTTTTATCTGGTGGGATGTTTGGTTGGTTTTTTTCCAGAATCATCTCCTCCGATACTGAACAGGAGAAGTTCAGGACGTCAGGGGGGAGTCCATGAACTCTCAGCTTTTGAACAACTCATAGTGGAACTGGTACGACATGATGACAGCTGGCCTTTCATGAAACTGGTTTCCAAAATCCAGGTAACTGACAGAACGGTAGAGGGAATAGTAATGGCTGAGAGTCCTGCCTGCTGACAGTAAACCTTGGGAATTTATAGCATGGTCCCAACAGGGGAATAGAGCTCAGCAATGGGATTCAGGAGAACTCTTGCATTTCAGCTCAGGTATTTGGTGCCAGAAATAACTTTTACAATTGATATGGTATCGGGAAAATTTTAAATGTGCTTTTCATTGGGCATTTAAAAATGTGAAATGCTTTGGTTTGAAAAAAACCCCAACCAACAAGTACCGCACAGGACTGCTAAAGGTAAGCTTGTGGTTATTAATTAATTAGTTGAATAAGATAGAAACAACTTCATGCTGATGTTAACTATAATGCAGTAAAAAGATGATTTTGTAGCTTCATTCTTAATTTCCCTCTTGTTTAAATTTCAAAATACTGCATGATAAAGTGGGTACCCAAAGTAAGTGCTGCTCCAGAGGTTTTTACTGCAATAAAAGTTCCCAAAGCTGCTATTTGCAGGCTCCACTGGCTTGTCAGTTGTAAGGTGCTGCTGGAACTATCCAACCCTGTCAAAGTGCCTGTCCTTTCCAAGCCCTCTGGGGCAACTCTGCACAGACATTCTTGGGGATCTCGAGTTTGGTGTTTCAGTGCTCTGTTAAAATGATCAGTGATAGCTGTTTAATGAAGATCTGAAACTCTGAATTCAGAGTCATAAATAATTGGAAGGATTAATCTGTCTGGACAAAGAGAATGATGTACAAATGTTAATGAAAGACGTAATAAGCGTAGAGGAGGAGAGGAATTTTGAATGAAATGGAGCTTAGTGACTGCCTGCTAGAGTGTTGGGAAGGGCAAGAATCTGGTGAATGCAAGGAAAGATGGAGAATTCAACCTAATTTTGATCCTGAAATCAAACTGCTAGAATTCAGTGCATTCTGGTTTGCCTGAATCAATCACTAAGGGATGGTCTCTGTATAGTTGGAAGGAATAATCCATACCTGACCCAAACTTTCTTCATCATGATAGAAATTTTGGTTTAAACTTTCAGCTGCCTTTAAGACAATGTAAAGAATACATTGAATGGTCAGTGTACAGCAAGCCAGAAAGGGAGAATTACTTTTCTTTTTAGTAATTACATAAACAGCTGTTCTTAAGGGAAAGGAATGAAAAATATGTCAATTTAATTCTGTTTCTCTACTTATTCTTCCGTTAGGTTCATTTGCAGGTTGCAGTTCATCTATAGTAAAATCACAGGCCATAACCAAAAACTTGGTTTTAAAACATACATGATGGTGCATGTGGGTATCTTTCCTTGGAGGGAGGAAGTCACATTTGGATCAGATACCTTTTTCTTTTGCTTCCCCCACCCCACTTTGTGAGACAGTCACCCTAGACTTGGTGTGTACTGGAATTCAAAATTGGAGCCAAATGATCAGTACACTTAAAGGTTAGGCAGTCCTTTTCCTCCCCTCACTCTTGATCACATAGATGTTGTTCTGGAGTGGCAGTTTATCTCTGGTATTTGCGTACAGTCTCCTGCTTGCTGCAGAAGGGTTCACTGCCTTCTCTTCAACACAAGTAAATGGAATCTCAGAATTCTGAATGAATAGTGGTGGAGTCAAAATGGTTATTACTCATGATTAAAGAGCTTTTAAACATTGTAATATATTACAGGAAAGATAAATTTAAAATATTGGAAATAATTTTTGTACTTGACGGGAATAGCTGGAACACAGCATAGTGCTTATCTGCTCAAGCAATTTTCTTACAGTTGTTCACAGGGCATTTAGGAGTAGATTTATTCATTTAATTTCTGGCTAATGTTTGTTGTAGTCTGCTACTTGAATGATACAAAAAAAGAAAAAAGTAGTGCCTGAAAACTAGTATTCAATTCAGGAAATGAAGGTAGTTGTGTAGGACTCCTCTGTTTATTTAAAAACACAACATAAATGCTTTTTGCTGATACATGATTTCCTTAATGTTTTACATGGGCAGAGTTTAAGCTTCCATTTGTTTGTCCATTAATCTTTTTGTTTGGATTTTTTTTTTTTAGGTACCAGACTACTATGATATCATCAAAAAACCTATTGCCTTAAACATAATCCGTGAAAAAGTGAATAAATGTGAATATAAGTTAGCATGTAAGTATTATTTATTGAAAGGGGTATATGGTACCATGTTCTCTCACTTTAAATTCTTGTCCTAAAATAGAACTGCGTCAGATGATTAGAAAGCTGAAATTGTGTTTGGTTTGGGGTTTTGTGGTGTGTTTAGGTTTTTTTAAAAGAGCAGTTACCAATATTTTTTTAAATAAGATCTGTTGAACATAATTCCTTTACTACTAACATACATGATGAATAGGTAAAAAATGGGCAGCTATGAAACTTCCAATAATTTCTCAAGCCTTTGATGTCAATGAGTGACACTGATGAAATAATTAGAAAAGGTACTGGTGTTCCTGTCCAATTTGTGTTTCCTGTACTGATAATCAGAGAAATTTAAGAATGTTTACATGGCACAGCACCAATACAATGATACAAACTCGATACACATGAAGACATTTTTCTGTTGCAGCTCTGTGTAGGATCACTGTACTAACTTATTGATGTCATACTGCTTTATCACACAACTGTCTGATGACTTGAGACATGCTAAATTAATTTATTTTATTCACTAGCTGAATTCATTGAAGATATTGAGCTGATGTTTTCAAACTGCTTTGAATACAACCCTCGTAACACAAGTGAAGCAAAAGCTGGAACTAGACTTCAAGCTTTCTTCCACATTCAGGCTCAAAAGCTTGGACTTCCAATCCCATCTGGTAACGTGGACCACACCGCTCCCGCGGCAAAGAAGTCACGAATCTAACCTCTGCCTTCCAAAGGATTTTTTGAGGGAATTTATTACGTTCATTAAAATGGATTGTTAAATTACGCAGTCGTCATGTCTATTTAAAGCAATAACAACTGTTTAACCACCTTGAAGTGTGGCCTGCACTATATTCTCAATATAATATTAAGCACTCAGGAGAATGTAGGAAAGATTACCTTTGCTACAGTTTTATTCAGTGTCTAATAATTTTGATAGATGTACTGGATACAGTACTGGTTTACAGAGGTTTTGTACATTTTTAATACGTTCATGTGTCCAGATATCTTCCAGAAGTACTTTGTTTTTTCCTGCACAAAATAACCTTGTTTCATCCTCTAGATTTTGTAGGAGCTGTGGTATTGAGGGCTTTATCAACTCAGAGAAAATCTTCTGCTGTAGCACAGTTGAAGAAACTGTGTGTGTTGTTAAAACTTGTTTGAGCATATCTTCTCAACACTAATGAGTACAACTGCATATCTTTTCAAGTACTGTACCAGTGCTGGCTGGAGGTATTCGGTCTGAGTTTATTAAGTAGATATTTATTTAGCATTCAAAGTAATTTGTGAATTTGTTTTGTATTTATAAAATTTGTACTTGGGGCAAAAAAAAAAAGTCCCATAACTTTTTTAATTTTGGGGGGGTGGGGTTTTGTTTGTTTGTTTGTTTATTCCCCTCTCACTTGATGATCAATCAATAAATACCTTCTCGTGTCCCTGGCAGTTCTTCTAGCAATGAGTAAATTTGCAGGACTGTACTCTTAAATTTCTACATACAACTTTGGAAGTGTACAAATAAAATGACACATTTTTTCAAAGTATGTTGAGCTTGGACTTCCTCTTGAGTTGTACTGCTACACCACCTTCCCATTAACTTATAAGGACAATTTGCTGGAGGCAACACAGCAGAATGTGGTTCCAATATGAGTACCCCAACCAGCATTTTGGGCAGCTGCAACCACTGTGATTCCTGGTCTGTAGGGATGCAAGTGTCCATCAGTGTGTACGGAGTAATTTAAGTAGTGTAAGTTGTATGGATCTTTAATTTGGATCTCTTAACAGTGTAAAACCTCACAGATTTGTTCAGTTGACCAGCAGCTTCTTTAAGCTATCCTTACTATCCTTGATAGTTTTACTTTCGGTATTTATTAATTTAAATTTATTAAGCTCAGTTTGAGTCAATAGCTTTAAATCAGTCCTGCCCTCTTGGAGATATGCCACACACTGAGCAAAAAGTATGGAGCGGAAGTTTGGGGATAGGAGAGAGAGGTAGGAAAAACTGAAACATGAGGCTTGCTGCTGCAGAATCTTTTCCCCCTGGTTTAAGCAGCTTGTGTTAAAGGGTTAAAACCTGAATATGCTGCTAACAATTTCTTGGTATGTATTTGTGGGCTTTCTTTGGCTGCTGTAGTGCTTACCTTGCCTTAGAGGTGGGTAAGAATGGGCATTCCCTTGAGCCTAGGGAGTGGGTGGCAGTGGATAGGAGACTGATCTGTTTGAAGCGTTGCAATTGTGGGTTGGGGATTTTTTAAAATAATTAAAATCTAAGAATAACAATGGGGAGGGCTGTTGGTCAGAAATGTCTGCTGATACTTCAGAGTTTCTGTGGAAGCTTTCCTGTTAAGAGCTGACCTCTCTGTCCAGATAAAAGAGACATTTTTTTGTTCCCACAAAAGAAATGCTCCCAGTAAAGAATGCTGAATTCTGCAAGGAATATGAGCAGCAGAAGACTTTGTTGCTGGGTATAATTTGTACTTGATACCCCTGCATCTGTCCAGTCCCAAGAGGCTGTGAAAGTCCTGACTAGCAGGTTGCATGAACATTTGTGCTCGTTCTTTGTCACATGAATAATCCCCATTGACTTAAATGTGAATACATTTTGAGGAGGAGCATGGTGAGCTGAATAAGTCTATCTGTGGCAGATGCAATTAAAATAATTTCTGTCCCAAACCTACTCCCACCTGTTCATTCCTATCGCTCTTTTTCCAAGGTTATTTCCTTTAATTGCATCCCCTCAACAATGCAACTGTAATTTTGAGTTTGGACAGAGCAAGTGGGAACAGTCCAACCCCTACCTCTGCTTATGAATGGTGTTTGTGTGCTTGTGCTGAGCAAAGTTACAAATTTCCCATTAAGTTTGCAAGCCTAAGGCCTCACTTACGTACACTGAAGGTGAAATGCAGGAAGTAGTATTCTGCTTTGAACAGCTGTGCTTAAAATATTCCTGGCTGCCATATGTGCAGTTCAGATCTGACTCTCCTTGGCTTTAGTGGTGCTTGCAGGGCATGAACCAAGTTCCTCAGAGCAGACTGCCTGAGTTGGTACTTTCTTTGAAGCTTTTTCAAACTTCAGTGATGCTTTTTCTGAGCTATGTCAGAATGTCTTTTTATGGCCTTTGGAAAAAGGGGAGTTACTTCTATCTTCCTTTTTGTCTTAGCAGCTGAAATACTCATGCTCCTCATCCATCTGTCCCCCCCCCTAATAAATGTGTGTGTTACCATGATCAGCCATCCCACCTGATCTTGCCACCAGGGTAAGGCCTGTACAGTATCTGTCAGGGGCTCCGAGCAAAGGTTTTTCACAAAGGTGTCAAAATGGATAGGGCAAACAGCTTTGTCTTGGATTCAAACTGTACCAGGCTCTTAAAGAAAACAGGCAGTAGGCTTCCTTGAGCTTAAAGTGCAGCACCTGTCCTCTAAGCATTTTAACAAGCTGCAACAGTGAAAGTCTTGCCCTTCTTGGTAGCTCCAATAGATCTTAGCCCTGGCATGTGTCCAGATACTGCTATACCAACTGGTTTTTCTGCTGTGCAAATTCTGCCCCTTTCATTCATGTCACAGCTGAGTAACTGCCCTAGGCAATTTCTTCTGATGTTTTTGTACATAACTTTTTAATAGCCATGGGACCAGTCCCTTTGGGCTCCCAACCCAAAGGATTCTCATGTCCAGGAAACACCAGCATTTCCTCAAAGACAACTTGCTCACCTCCTGGCCACCGCAGGCTCCCAAAGATGCAGAAGACTAATCCTTACAGTAACTGCTGGTATTAGAAGCAGCCCTTCCTACCCAAGCAGGATGAGGTCACAGGAGAAGGCCTCTTCAAATGCTGGCTGTAGCCACCTGTGGTGGTTGCAGTCAAGCTGATACTGGCTGTTCATGTTTAGGTGTAAACACCAGTGTAGCTAGGATTTGTTGTATCAAGTCCTTTCACCTGTATTAGGAGGCAGGTGATCACCTTAACTGGCATATCCAGTGTCAGATTCACCTGCTGGAAGTCTAATTTCTGGAAGCCTGTAGCAATGCTGGAAAGCTTGTGTTGCTTTGGTCTGGCAGCCCACGTGATAGATGTGAGCTAGAACTCTTCTTTGTAAGGAGTTTGAGCTGGGGCCAGTGCCCCAGCACACACTGCTGGATGCCTCTTTTGTGGAGGGGTGAGGTTTTAAGTACTTAGGAGAGAGTACTTAAATGTTAGTAGTACCAATAAAGAAAGATGATCTTAGCAAATATGGGCATTAGAAACCAGTAAGTAGCAGCTGAAAACCTATATAGTTTATAGGGGGGCAGACCCTGAACAGCCCCACTCCACTTGCTGCGGTCACCAGCTGCCCCACAACCAGGCATCCCTGCATCTGTCACGGTCCAGAAGTGAAGAGTCTTCCATGGACACATGCAGGGAGCAGGTCTCTGGGGACACCAGACTGCGCCGGAGTCCTGCCCAACACCGTGTTTCCGTTGCACTGGTAATCTAGTACTTTAGGATTTAGGAGATTACACTTGTGGTTTATGAATCATTGATGTAACCACTGAATTAACCCTTACCCTGCAGCGATCTTGTCTCTTCCAAGTTTTATCTGTTCGTATTCAATAAATAATATCTAACACTGGTCATGTTACCTATTGTTCATCACTGTCGTAACTGATCGCAGCAATTCTAGATAATGCTTCTTGAGGCTAGCAAGGACTATTTCTACCCTGCAAGAGCCTTCTCACTCTAAAGAAATTGCCAGTGTCCAGATTTTTTTGTACAGCAGAGTTTTTTGTACAGCATTTGGCTGTAACTCCGAGAGATCTTTCCCTTCCACTGCTCAACTGCCTTGATCTTCACAACAGTGACATAGTCTAGTTCTGCAGAGGTGCTCCTGGTGCTTTACCCAGCTTGCTGCAAGGGGATATTCTAAGATTTCTCAGCCTGCTACCAAGTGATGTATTCTTCCTCCTCCCCTTCATCAGCCACCTACTTCCCTTTCTTTGGTGCTTCCTTAGACAGTGCTCTACTAAAACCGTGCCTTTGAAATGCTCAGCTGTGTATATGTCCAGTACCAGGCCTGTGTAAAAACCCCTCAGAGAATCTCCAGTTATCACCAATAAGAAAGCTCCCCATTTTAGGACACTTGGGTTTGAAGATGATGTCTGGATTAAGACTGATGCAAAAGGTAAAATAACTTGTGCTGCAAATCAGAAGAATTATAAAGACAGGTAAGTAAACTGATTACCTTGTTTCCCAGTAGGGATGCCGATGTAGCACCATCCCTAAAATATGTTTGTGTGTTTGGGGCTATATGTGTATGTACTTGGGCTAAGTCTGGGATTTTTACCTGCTCTAAGTCACTGACTATTAAAACAGTGGTTATCATTCATGAATCATTCATTTATAGAACTCAGAGAATGGCTTGGGTTAGAAGGGACCTCAAAAAATCATCTTGTTCCAACCTAGCTGCTGTGGGCAGTGACACCTTCCACTAGACCAGGATGCTCAGAGCCCCATCCAACCTGGCCTTGAACACTTCAGGGAACACTGCCACAAGTTTTCTGGACAACCTGTTCCAGTGCCTCACCAGCCTCACAGTGAAGAATTGCTTCCTCTTGTGTAATCTAAACCTGCCCTCTGGCAGTGGGAAGCCATTTCCCCTTGTCCTGTCACTCCATGCCCTTGTAAAACGGCCCTTTCCAGCTTTCTTGTAGGCTCCCTTCAGGTAATGGAAGGCATTTTGTAGTGCATTAAAATGCACATCAATACAAGCTACACGTGAAATGTTCTCAGGGCAGAAAGCCACAGACTGCATGTGTTTTCCAAAAAGTGCACTGAGGCCAACTTTAGGTTTGTTTCTTTACCGTAATATATCAGTTTCCTGGGTTTGTAGTGCTTCATTCCTGGAAGATTGCTGAAATGATTTTAAATGTATTTTCTTAGGTGCAACTCAATCCTTAAATTTTTTTAGGTATGAAAGAAGGGAAAAAAAGTGTTTGCTGTGTCTCCAAAGACAGGGCTGTATCAGCCACTGCCCTGCGAGAGGCTCTGGGTATGGCCAGCAGCCGGCCAGGCTGGAGGTACTCAGCCCACGCGACGTCCCGCAGCCTTTGCTGGAGAGGGGAGAAGGCAGCAAGCTCCAGCATTCCGCCTGTGCCTGCCTGCTTGCTCACAGCGTTTATCCAGCTGTTCAGGTCACTCGCTTTTGATGAGAGAAATGTTTGATTGGGCCAAGTTTCCTACAAGGATGTTACATGACGGCATACTCTCCAAAATGCTGGCCGACGGCCATGGAAGATCAGCTTTCACTTCTTTCTTCTCTGCTGTTGTTCGTCTTTTTCCTTAGATTGATTTCAAAGAGAGGGCTTTTATTTGACTAATAGAGTGCTGCTGCACCAGCATCGTGGTCTAGAATTATTCTGGTGCTTGTGCTGCCTGGTTTAACCATGCCATGTGGAGGGATTGAAAATTGTCCCATAATTTCCCTGTAACAAAGTTAGAAGGAATCCTCAATAGGATTACCTTGCTCTGCTAGGATAACACAGAGTCCAACTTCAGCTTTGTCAATTTGCTAGTCTTATCTTACCAATTTATTTAGGATTTATATTGATAGTTCCTAGGTTAACAGTCCTATAAGAATGTATATTATAATCTAAGTACTTTCCAATTTTTCTCCATCAAATGCCCTACAGATGAAATTATCTTGGAGACGAAAGGACTTTGAAGAGACAGGCAGTGCTGTGGCTCAGCTGCTGTGAATCCTGTGTTCAAAATGGCAGAAATGGGATGCTAAAATGTTTGGGGTTTGGATGGCAGTTCTGCATTTGACTCTGGGCAGTGTGGGGCTTCATAGTTGCCTTTCGTGAGCATTCCTGTGCAGATCCCACCATCAGTCACATGGTGTGCAGTCCTGGCACAGCTTGTGAGTGCTGCTGACACCAGAGGACACTTCTGCACTGACCGACAGGTCCCACAATCCAGCAATGGTTATAAATATTCCTGTGCCTCAGTCATCCTAAAGCCCATCCTCAACCACCAGAAAGTGATCTTAACTCATGTATTTAGCATGTTAGGCTTAGCTAATGTTTTATTTTTAGATTGTCTGAAAAAGAAAAACTTAGGGGTTTTAAAAGGCACTATCAACTTTTTAAGCACCATATCTTGTGAGGGGGCTTTGAAATGCTTGAATAGATTTAGACTGTGCATCTTTTGTTTTCATAGTTGTTGCTTTTAAGAGGTTTCTTAGAACCAATCCTTGGGTTCAACCTTCATGAAACAGAATTTCCTTTCATTCAGATCCAATGCTGTAAACTGAGTCCGAGATATGTCTGGAGCAATTTTAAGAGTATTAAAACTCCAGAACCAAAAGTGTCTGTCCTCTTTTTTGTCTGACCTTTACAACTTCCGATGTAAACAGGCCATATGAATTAATCTCCACCATCTTGGCACTTTTGTCATGGCTTCCTCTATCTCCTGGAGAGTATTTGATTCTTTGCTGGTGATTCTTTTTTTGTATTTAAAAGATGTCTCCTTAAATCAGACCTGCAATATCATAGAAGTGCTGATGATGATTAGAAACAGTCCATTTTCCAAGGACCTTATTCAAACAGGATGACATAACCCCAGCAGGAAAAGAAGCCCAGAGCAATGAAGGTAAGTAGCAGATTCAGGCCAAGCCTGGAAGACTTGGGATTAATGCCTGAAATCTGTGTATGATCTGTGTATAGTGCTGCTTTGCACTTGTCCAGGCACAGAAAAACAAAGATTCCCACCAGGAACCCTGGCTGTCTCAGGAAGCCCATTTTGGGGGGGCTTTTCTGTAAAAAAGAACATAACAAAGTTGAATCATTATGTGTCAGCCAGCCCCAGCAACTTGAAGGTCTGCATGCACCTATCCTAAAGGGAAAGAGCTTTTGGAAATCATCGCCACCTTTTCCTGGAGGTACACCAGTTAAATTGTGCCATCTGCTGAGATGGCTGACTGTGTCCTAACTTCTGGCACTTGTCCTGCAAACCAGGCTGAAGCTGTTCAAGAAATGACCCTTTCCAGCTGTCATGCTTGTCTGCTGGGAGGAGTTGCTGCTCTATGGCTCAACAAGTTTTCAGAAACCTAAACAAGATTAACTCACTGTTAGGAGAGTTGTAGATAAGCACTTCGGTAACATTACTGTTGTCCTTACTCCTTCTTTGTGTAAGATCTATAATATTTAGACACTAAATATAATATAATATGTAATACAATATAATTAATGTAATATTGTGAGCAAAGAACCAACTGTTGATCCACAACACAGAGTAAGGAAAGAAACCACACTTTTATCTCTGTTCTGATTTTAAAAAGAAACAGAAACTTCTGCTTCTGTGCTGTGGTAAGTCTACTGAAATCCTAGCATAAGAGACAGCAGAATTTGACTTTCTAAGCTTGGGGGAGAGAAACTTGGAGACTCCCAGCATATGGACTACCACTCAAGTTGTAAGACATGGGGAAAGTGTAAAAATTGCTGAGTGCTGTTGATGCAGGTGCATAGCAAAAGGACACTGCAGCAGTTAGACACATTTTGCAGGGCATACAGGAATTACAAAGGCTGGCAGGATAAACAGTAGTTATTTATTCTAGTGCTACAAATGCACAAACCTTTCTGAAAGTCGAATATGTGCTAATTATGTAAAGAACGAAGTTTCCTTGTATTTTAGACTTTAGGGGATTTTTTTGTTCTGTTCTGCCATTATTATCTATGTTTCTCTCACAGGAGGAATTTTTATTTCCTTTTTTTTTTGCTGTGTTTAAATGCCATCCCTAACATAATGTCATTACAAGACGTAACATTTTAATTAAATCTCTCTTTCGCTGTCCATTGGCAGGCCCGTGGCTGCCCGGCGTTGTGATTCAGTGGCACGTGTGAGTTACCAGCACGGCGGGAGAGGGGGAATTCCACCCTGCCCCGAAAAACATGTAGCTGCTGCTCCTCGAGCATCCCTACTGGGCTTACGCTGCTGCCGCTTCCAGCTGCCTTCTTCTGCCTGCTCTTCTGGCATACGGCCATCAGGTCAACTCGTCCAGGGAACGCGGATGGTTGACGAGCTTTGCAAGGGGGGGAAAAAATGAAAAGGAGTTTTTCCTCAGCCGCATCCCTGCACGGGCTAAAAAGAGCCTTCCCCACTTGGCAGGGTAAGAGGCTGCTTAACCCAAGCGAAGCATGACAGCACTCAGGGCGGCATCGCCGCCCGGGGCCCGCGCACCCCGCCTCTCGCAGCGCATCCCCGCGCTGCGGCCNATGACAGCGCCCAGGGCGGCATCGCCGCCCGGGGCCCGCGCACCCCGCCTCTCGCAGCGCATCCCCGCGCTGCGGCCGGAGGGGCGGAGGGGGAGGCTCCCGGAGCCCCGGGTGGTGGCTGGGGAAGGCGGCGGGAAGGCAGGCAGCGCTCCCGCGCCGGGGGCAGCAGCCGGCGGGCCGGGGCCGTGAGGTGGCGGCAGCGGGAGCAGCCGGGCCGTGACTCACCCGAGGAATGTCCTGGCACGGGCGGCCGCGGCTCCCGGTGAAGGTGACGCAACGCGCTCGGCTCGCCCCGTCCCCGGCGCGGGCAGAGCCCACCAGGCGTGACCGACTCCTGGGGAGTCAGCGCCTCGCTCGCCCGCAGCCCTGCCCAAGCCACGGCCAAGTGGAATGATAGCTCGGAGCCCCAGAGGGATTTTGGGACCGCACCGGTGGACGAGGCTGCTTAAACCAGCAGAAGTGATCCGTGGAACAGGGATAGCGCAGTCTGGAGCTTCCCTTATGGGGCTTGCTGGGGATGCGTGCCTCACACTAGCACAGGCATCCGGCCCCTCGCTTCAGGGTCCTGGAACCAGCTCACAGGGAGGCACTGCAAATCTTGCTAACTTGCAGCAAAATCGTGCCAAGATCCACAACTTAAGAGGATAATATATAAAAATATATTTACCGTATTTTTTTTTGTAAAGGAATGTATCTGCAATGTAAGGAGAGAGAAAAACTCAGTGTTAGCATTTCACGGGTTTTCTCCAATACTCTCTTACATTACTAAGTTAGACTTTGTCTGGCATTCTTTGCACTCCCACTGAAAATACAGAACTGTTAGAGGGAAACTTGATATTTCACAGGGGTAGACAGGACAGCAAAGGGGAAAAAGAAGTGCCCTGAGCAGCAGATCTCATCAAATGCAGTTTCCTATGGATTTCTCTCCCTTGACAGGTTGATTTTTTGAACTAAATGGTATTAAGACTCTCTGTTATTTCAGTGTGCATCTGTGCAAGTTTCTCTGCTTTACCTTTCTCTCTGCTTAGTCCTTTTCTTGAAGGTAATCTGGCTACATCTTAAGAGCTCAGATGTCTCCTAGCAGAAACCAACAGGTTCCTGAATTGAACTGGTAGACATATAGCCCCACTTTCTTCTATCTCAAATGAAGTATTTTATAAAATTTAATTACTTAATTAAGGATCTTAATTACTTTTGTGACCTCTATTCTTCTGTCAGATTTAACTCAAATAAGCTAACAAGTTAAAAAGTCACTGAGACAAGGACTAGCTCAAGTGAGAGAGGGGATGCCTGAGGAAGCCAAGCAGAGGCCCTGCTTCCATGGGAAATGAAGATGAAATGGTAACAGTGAGTTCAGTGAGGACGACAGAGAAGCAAATAGGATGCACAGCATACTAAAGGAAAGGACTATGATACCAAAGAGCTTCAATGCATAAGGCAGCTTAGTCCATTACAATAATTTCTCACTAATGAGCATCCAGGAGTTGAATCCAAACAAACAGTGCCTCCTGCTTCACGGTGAGTCATTGCTTCCATCCACAGAGGGTGAGGGGAGGCTTGGAGGGCTTCCTCAGAGGCATGCACTCCACAGAGGGTATCATTCACAAAGCTTTTAGTGCTGCTGCTGCTGGGTTCTCTGAATCATTGGGCTATTTTGGTGGTGCCTGGTGGGATGCAGGTCTTGTGGCATAGGGGTAGTGAAACTCGATGCTTCCTGAGTGCAGTGAGACGCTGAAGCAAGGAACCAGCTTTGTCTGAGTGTGGTCCAGCAATAAGATTTGCTCCATCATTACTGCTTTTGGCTGGATACTGGCCATTTCTGTGACCTCTGAAGTTCACCACTGGGCTCTATCACAAGTTCTTTCTCTGATCACTGCAGTCACCAGGAGTTGAAAATTAATTTCCTTGAAAATGAGAAGCTCCTTTCTGTTTACCTGTAACCTGTTTTTCACCTCTAAGAAATGCTCTCAAATTCTGGTAAACTCATTTCTGTCTGAGAGATTTCTGTAAAGTCAGAAAATACTTCTTTAGCCTGTGCTGCTTCTGTACTCTGATGGCTGCCAAGTACCAATCAGTGATGTGCAGCAGCAGCAGCTCTTAGTGCCTGGGTCCCTCAAGTATGCACCTTGTGAGGTGAAGAGAGTAGCAAGCACTTCTGATTCATTATTCAGTTTCCATGGTGTTAAAAACAAAAGGTGAGTCATGCACAGTTTTGGAGTTGTCATCCCTGGAGCACCTATCCAGCCACGAAACTCTGGAGCCGGTAACTCTCCACCTTTCATTTTAGGAGCCTGGGATATGCAGTGCAGATATACATGTGGGTGGCTGAGGGTGCTCTGCAAGGGCATGAGATTAGGGCACTCACACACGGCAGACTCATGGTCTTGTGCGCATGTTAGAAGAAGTTTGCTGAGCCCACGGCAGTGACTGTGGCCAGCAGCTCTGGAGGCACACCTACACCTGCTTGCCAAGGCGAAGGAACTCCAAGCTGCCATTTGCCTCCTGACACTGCGTATGGCTGCAAGGACCTCTGTCTGGGACACTGAGCAGAACATGCGTCACACACAGCATGCCATGACAGCATGCCATGCTGTGCCATGAAGGCTGTTTTGGCATACATTAATCTATCCTGATGATGAGGATCTGAAACCACTTAACTCCACCCCAACCCATGACATTGCCCAGAGCAGCAGGTGCCCAGGAATGGGGCTGTCAAGACATTCCCATGGACTTGTGTTGATGTAAGCCAACCATAAAACTGTGTCTTGACAGTTACCCAGTTTAGGATTTCAGCTATTAATTCTCATAACAATTTTCACCTCTCCTAACTAGTCACTTGTTTGAAAAAAAAGACAGCACTTATTGTATTTGAAAACTGAATTGGATAATGGATGATTCTTTAAATGCAAATACACAATAAAGGTACTCCTTCCTGAATCCCACAGTGCTGGCACTGCAACAGGCAGTAACTGAGTGGCCAGCATCTGGAAAAAAAAATACTTGAGTCTAACAGAGCTCAGTGGCGGCAGGAAGTCCTGAATGTGTGGCTGTAAGGAGCTGAGGGGTAAATATAGCTCTGGATTAGTGATTTCAAGGCTGATGGATTGAATTTTGAATATTGATAAATGCAAGTAAGTCTTGAATTCTGCGGGCAGGATGTAACTCAAAAAGGATATTGGAAACATAGTGTCTCATCTAGTCAACATGGTAATGTATGGTAATAGAGAAAAAGGGGGGGGAGAATGTCAACACACCCCTCACACAATGCAGTATGAATATATGTGTATATATATAGATATATATGTATCTAAAACACATAGATGTATCTAATACACATACAAACACTGGCTAGCCGGCTTCCAGCACCATACTAGTAGCAATTCAAGTGTTTTGGGGAGAGAGAGCTGGCACATCACAACGCATGCTGGAGACTCACAGGTACAGCTGCTTGCTTGTTTAGGATTTCTTGGTTTTCAGACACACCAGGGTGCATAGGACTGAGAATCCTCTTGTCCACTTGGATGGGCTAGAGGTAAAATGCTCTGTGTTTGTTATCCTGTGCCTGAAGCTCTGTCCAGCTCAGTATGGAACAGCAAAACACTGTCGGGAGAGTTGTCCTTCCTTGTTTTCCTGTAAGTCATTTTCCCATCTTTTAATGCTGCGTCTTCCGCCCTATGTGCTGTGTCCCGCCCCACTGTCTGAGTAGCTCTTCCAAGACCGCAGAAGGAGCAGTCTTTGTGCCAGGCCCTTTTGTGCCCAGGGCCTTTCCCTACAGAGCCCGGGGCAGCCGCGGCAGCAGCAGAGATCCTCTTCGAGCGGGGACAAGGCGGCGCGGCACACGGCAGCGACACAATGCCGCCTGTGCCGGCTCGTGGGGCGTGAGCGGGCAGCCTGACAGCGCCCGGCCACGAACCGTGAACAGCGGGCAAACCCTTTAGAGAAGCAGAAAGCGCCTCGGCCAGGGGAGCAGCGCCGGGCAGGCGGTGCGGAGCAGGGCGGGCAGCGGGAGCTGGCTCAGAGCAGCCGCGCCGCCATCGTGCCCCGGCCTGACGCTCGTGCTCCAGGCCCAGCGAGGGGCCGCGTCGCCCCCTCAGCAGCCAGCCAGCCAGCCAGCCAGCCAGCCAGCCAGCCACCGCCGGGGCCGGCTGAGGGGCCGCCCGGGACTGCGGGGCCCAAGCCAGCCCCGGTCCAGCGCCGACGCTACCTCCGCCC
>VZTI01006034.1:497537-519960 GCA_013397865.1 Struthidea cinerea
AAAAAAAAAAAACAAAAAAAACACCAATAAAGTGCTACAGAACTGTTACTGTTTGAATTATAAAACAAATGAGAGACAGCTGGCATCTGTTCCAAAATGGTTTGTCAGCTGTTGTTTTCTGTCATTATGCAAAATGGTGAGGGCCTCATTGTGATCGAGAAGTGGAGGAAAATCCTCTCAAGTTGAATATCTTCTGTGTATCTCCGTGTAGACGTGACTTTTGGATATCTTGGCTTTAGTTATTTTATTGATAAAGAAATGTTAAATAAATTTTTCATGAGAGTAGCTTGTGCAGAAATGGCATTTTTCTTCTAAAAAAATACTTCAAAGCCAGCAGTTTTGTTTGATTTGGTAAATCCTGGAAGAGGTATAGATAACTGGGTTTGATTTCTCTGAAAAGGGAAATCAATCCAAGACTAGAGTGTGTAAGTGAAGTTTATACTTTTGGTGTGATATTAGAAGTGCAAAGCTTAAATATATATGGACCTGAGTGTAAAAATCACTCCTAGTCAGATCATGAAGTGGAGTTTGGGTATGCTCAGTTAAAACCCAAAGTGTTTTTCTAAGTGGAAGAGTTTTCCTGCTCTACCATTCCCTCGGAACGAGTGATGGAATACAGCAATTGCCACAATTTGATAATAAGCTTTACTCTCTTATGCCAATTCCAGTATAAACCAAATTTTCATGTCTGCCTATTTTTTATAAACTTCTGTAAGTCCCCTTTAGTTTGTGGTGGTGAGTTAATGATTGTAGAGTGAAAACATGGCACTAATGGTGGATCAAAGATCATCAATGTAGCACCTGTCTCTGAGTATTGAATTTCTTTGAAATATTTCTGATTTTGAAAACCTGGTATAAATAAAATTAATTTAAATGTCTTCAGTTGTTGAGTTTGTTTGTGTGCTAGACAGCACCTACACTAATCACTTTGTTGTGGTCTTTGGACTGGGAGCAGCCCAGATACTGTGAAAGGAGAAGTTGTGGAATACCTGGGTTTTTGGAACAGGTTTCATCTGCTACCTCTTCAGTTCAATATCCAACTGTAGCAAAAGCCAGCACCAGTTGCTCTGGAGATGGGTATAAAGAAATTTTTAGTGGGTTGGTTCTAGATAACTTTTTGCTTTTGTTGGATCCCAGCTGATGTGTTCAGGAAGTTAGATGGCTTGTATCTAGCAAATGTAGCAAAAAAAGTATGTTTACACTGGTGAGTATTTCTAATACAGGGAAGAAAGTCAACTGATGCAGTGTGAAAAAGTTGACTCCATGAAGAAAGATCAAAATATTATCATTTTGGTATCGGTGGCATCTCTCTTGTTAATATAAAATTTCTTGGATCTAGGAATATGTTATCTGGAAGAGTTAATTTTGTAAACAAAGCTGTGAAGAAACAGCTTCATTGGATTCTCTTCAGAAGGCAGACTTTTACAATGTACATTAAAAAATCCTTTACTGTTTACCTAACATAAGCCTTCTCTGTGGCTGTGGGGAACGTACATGAGAATATGCATTAAAAAAAGAATGAAAGGTCTCATTCTGAAGTTTTTAAAATAAAAACTACTGTTTAGTTAAAAAATGTTCTGTTCTTACTAAATTCATATCCAGTGCTTGACCCTATTGAATTTGGACATTTCTCTGCCTTACCTCCCATGCTGTTAAATCTGCCATAATCCCCATACCTCTTACTCTTCCTTGCATTACTTATCTGTACATTGTACTAGTAACATCTGAAAAATAAATACAACAGTAAAAATAAAACCTTTTCATAGGAAGTTCAAACAGGTGACATAATTTATGTTCGTTTGATGATTTCATAGAATTGTCTTTTTACATTGTAAAGCTTAGAGAAAAAATGTGCTAATTGGAGGTACTGAAAGTAATTTTGACATTCCTAAGATTCTGTGATTGTCTTTTTAACACCTCATTGTAGGTTAATGTTTCTGTTGTCAGCTTTGCTTCATAGTTACTTAGAAAACTAAAGATTGGAAAAGAAACTTGAAGGTGCTGCTAATTATTTTTAGAAGTTTCTAAATGTCAGTTTGGATTATAACATACAAACTTCAATTTCCCACTGCTAGCCTAATTTTTATTCTTGTGTGTATAGGCTTAGAAATATATGTGTAACTATAATCATGCCTCTCCTCTTCCACCCCTTTATTTTTAAAAACAGCTGTGTCACTGCAAATCCCTACCATCTGCCCACCATCTTCTGTAAAGGTTTGCAGACAATCTCCACTTGTACCTTTTAGTATCTATTTTTCCCCTCTCTTGTTTCTGATTGTAGGAGTTCGATTTAGAAAAACTAACCGCTGTAACATTGTGCTCCTCAAAAGCTTTTCTATTATGCAGAAAGTTAAAAACATCAGGTAAGTCTCTGGTGAGCACAGCTGCAGGGTGTACATTGGCTTGAAAAAAGGGATGTGATTTTGAGAACCAGTTTAGAGAGCCTTATTTGTGTCTGCTTCCTCTTAGTGGCAGCACTGCTTTCATCTGTGACCTTCTATTAAAACTGATGTGAGAGCTAAGCTTTTCTTCCATTTTGGCTGTTTCAACAGAAAATGGAATGTGCTTGTAGCAAACAAGGTGCAGAGAAGCAGAGAAGGTTTAGAAGCAGCAGTTTTTCATGGAGACCTGTACATCTGGTGGGGGGGAAAGGGTTACAGCAGAGGATTTGTTTCCTTTTAATTTCAGTAGGCGCTTGCAGCTGTAATGACTAGGCTTATGTTATCTTTTGCTCTGCCTGAACATACTGATTCCACGGTCTCAACTGTCTCAATGCTTTCATGCAATGAAATGTGAACACACAGCTCTTTATCAGTGAAATGTGGTTTACTCCTACAAAAGTGAAGCCCTGCAACACAGTGCTCTTGGTTAGCCACGTCATGTGGAGAGAGGCACCTAAGATGCATTTGAACAATCCTTAAAAAATGTGTGGGTTTTGATTACACCAAATACAATAATTAAGCTATTACACGAGGACTGAGGATGAGCGGGTGTAGTTCTTAATTAGGTGACTGCAAGTGACAAATATAATTCATGGTCGTATTTTTGAACCTTAGCCCTGTTATTTAAGCATGATTTAAAGATTAAACACTTCCCAGTCCACAGAATTCATTGCCTGCATAAATTCTTTTAAGAAGCAGTAGCATAATTTTAGCTCTTCACTGAATATACTGGTGCAGAATCTGTCACCTGAGGGTTTTTAGTTGTCTGCTTGACAAATTCCTTTTGTAGTACTGCATTATTTCTCTGCATCCACACTTCAAAATCAGTTCCCAGAACTCTCCTTCCAAGTAACCAGAATTCCTAAACAATATTTATTCTGTGTGACTAAAGTAGAAAGGCATCTTGTAGAACACCCATAGGAAACAAATGCATGGTATTAGTCTGCGTGGCCACTGAACATGTTTGGCCCTGCGTGCATTCTTGACTGTTGGGTTATTCTGAGGGAAGGTCAGCTCATTCAGGTTTGTGTGGAATAGCCCAACACAGAAAATCTGTGGAAACAGGAAAGAATGTTTTAATTTTGCTCAGATAAAGACGTTATGAGCTGGGTGTGATAACTACTTTTTAATTTTTTCTTTTTACCTGTCCTGACAAAAACACCTGGCTTTGATTCTAGCCAGTTTTATCGGTTTAATTCGACAGGTGCAATGGTTGGAAGTATCTTCAGGACAAGCTATATTTAGATATATAACCTTTTGATAATTCTGGCAGTTGCTTTGATCTCATTATTTTAATTCAGTCACTTCAACTCCATTACAATTTTAACTGCCTAGAGTTCAGCATTGCCAATGTAATCTCGTAACACAGCTTGAAGAACATTTAAAAGTAGTCATCATCAAAATTAGTAATAATATAAATCCATTTTATTTATTTATTTTATTGAGCTAGTCTCAGTTTTGCAAGGAGGATGACAACTCTCTTAAAGTTAGGTGGTCTTCCAGGGAGTTCCTGACTGAACACCTGCCACAGATCTTTGTGTAAGATTGAAGAAGTGTTGGAGCATTTGTATCAGAGCAGTTTGGTTTGCTTTCTTGCATAGCTGGATGAATTTCCTCTCCTGGAAGCTGTTGAGGTCACTGTGGCAACAATGTTTAAAGTATTTCACCTTCTATTTCTGAATAGAATGGACGGATTGCAATTACAGCTTTTTCTTAGGGTAATACTGTCAAGGATTGCAGCTATGAATTTCATTTTTTTCTTGATTTCCAGAAGGGAGAAAAGAACGTGTCTCCTCCCACTGTGTAGCATAAGGCCAAAATACAGCACTGAAATTACATCCAGGCATCATAACTGTTTTCAGCTATTGTACCTGCAGGTACAAAATGTGACCGTGTCAAATGAGTTGTGCACGGTCTTGGAAAACTCCAGAAAAGAGCTATGGTAAGAGAAAATACAAAGTTGAGATACTTCCAGTAACTGCTTTGTGCACTTCAGATTCAAGAAGCGTGTGGCTGGCTCTGTGTTCATCTGCAGTTATTTTGTGCACAAAGTAATTATGACACATAAATACATATTTAACACTAATGGAATTCAGAATCTTATGTTAATTTAACAGCTTTTTTCTATGGAAAATAGTGAGATTGTACCTGTTTTTTTTGTTTGTTTGGTTGGTTGGTTGGTTTTTTTTTAAGCAATGGTGTTAATAACCAGTTTTTCTGCTGTAATAGCGAACTGTGGAAATGTGAGAAGAGTTATTTCTCCTTGCATCAGCATCTTATGTTGTGTGCAAATACAGATCCTCTCAGTTTCTTCTTAAGATAGTGTTTGGATCACATTCTGTGGTTAACAGACAAGAATATAGGATTTTTGTAAGCCACATTTTATAGCATTAATGTGAACATGCACATGTTTTTTGAGCTATGAGATAAAAACTTTTAATTACAAAAGGGCATATTTTGGGACAAAAAATTAGTAACTTTTTAAAGCTTTTATTTTCCTCTGCTATCAGTTTACTTTTTATTCCTTAAGTTACCCAGCAGGATCTGTTCTTTCTTTTTTGTTAGTTTTTTGGTTTTGGTGGTCTCACTTTCCCCACACTGCATTTTTTTGCAGCCTAATACAGACTGGATTAAATTGTTATCAAAGGAAGAAAGTATTGTGTATGTAACATATACAGTTTCTGTAGGAAAGAGTAAACTGTTTGCTTGACCCAATTTTATGGAGCTATTTCTTTCTACAGAGATGGGATCACAGTTAAGGAAGAGGGACAAATGGGTTTGCTGACAGTATTTAGGAGCACTCAGTGGGAATGAGATTATTATTGTAGTGCTTAATCCTGAAATAATCATATACCATCTCATCAACCTTGCATCTGAGAGAGATGAATATTCTAGCTACTTTGTGATATTTGTCTGGGATAATTTTCTATTATTATAAACTTGGAGCTCTCCAGATAAATATAGAATATTTCTACCTGTGATCAATGTTTTGATGTTTTCCCAAATATATGTTGTGTCTTTTAAAAGACAATTTCCAACTAGTGGAAATGTATTTCTGAAGAAATACGTATTTTATGGGTCTGAAAATTAAAATGAAGGTTATAGAAGCAACCACTTCACTTAATCTTTTTGGGGGAATTCCTATAATATTATCAGGCTTGCTTTTCCATCTATTGGGCACAGTATGAAAGAATGCACAGGAAGGGGCTGTTATGGTAGCATAGTCATAATGTCATCACTGACATTGAATTCATTTAATGGCAATGAAGTTACAAGTCATGCTGAATGTAAAAGGAATAAAAAACATTCTCAGATTAGAATTTGTCATTTTCATAGACAGTAACATTTAGTTCCCTTTGAACAGGTGTAAATGTCCTGCCGTGTCTGTTTCCTTAAAGATGAAAATGACAAACCTAAGCCTTTCCCCTGCCTTTGATTTGCTCAACATGTCCCATCTCCTCCAAAGCCTTTTCCCCCTTCTGCCCTACCTGCAGATATTGCTCACTTGCTGCCTCTAATCCTCTTATTTACCTCAGTTACCTCAGTTTCACTTCCTTTCATCACCTTTTCTCTCCCTGCTAGTTCTGATTTTCCACTGGTCCTCTTCCTTCATATTAGAAGTCTTTATCATAAACAAAGAGAGCAAACAAGAAAAAAAACCCACACAAACCAAACCACGTTTGATCCATTTACTGTTTTCTTTTATTACAAATATGAATCCTTGTGAAGAAATTATTCAAAGTGTAAACCTGACTACAGTTTTCCAAAGTGTCAAACAGTTTGAAATAATCTCTTGAGATGTTTGAATGGTTCCATTCTGTCCACGGGATTTAACTCAGAAATCCAGACTCCACCACTTAGATGGGCAATTGCCATATTGGGTTATTTTATGCTCTCCTCAGTGCCAGAAGCATGAACTCTCCTTTTTTTGCAATCATTAAAGCATCTGATTTCGGCTGTTAACTTCCACAAAAGTAGTTAAGTACTTGCAGTGTGAGGAAATGCTACAGATACATGAATTTATGATATATTGGAAACTGAAGCTGTAGAAATAGTGTGAAATAAACTATGTATCAAGACAGAAGCTGGAAGTTAATTGCACAGCTCACTGGTTCATCGCCAAATGCACTCGTTCCTAGCAAAATCAAGAAAATCTCAGTATTATAAAATGTATAGAAAACTGCTACAAGAATTAGAGGCCGTATTACAATATTACATGTTAAAAAGGTTAGATTCAATAAATTTTGAAGTAACATTTTGTATAATCAGAAATTATATCAATACAATACCTTTTAAGAGTTTTCATCTGCTTCCTTTTCTGGAACCTTGTATTAGTCTTATTCATCTCCTTGGGCTTTTCTCTGCGGTCAGGAGCACTACAAATTGACAGCATTGCAGTAAGGATTTATTTCCTTTTCCTGATCTTAAAAAGAAAAGAAAAAATGTCTGATGACGAGCTATATGAAGTAGGGCCATCTGAGGGTGCTATTTGACAATGTAATGAAGGCACTCCAATGACACGAGTGGGATAAGAGGGGGATTCCTGCAGATGCGGGGCTGAATGCCCCCACTCTTTTGTGGCGCTTATATCTGCCTGATCAGGCGGTGAATTTAGGAATCTGCATGCCTCACTTACTTCAGAAAAACTTTTTCTTTTGCTTGTTTAGGGAGGCACAATGCCTGAAATGTTTCAGATGTTTCTGAGAATTGCCTTGGTCAGCAGCTGGTATGCAGAGTGTCCGTGGAGGAGCTAAATTTAGTGTTCAGTGAGGGGCTGGAGCGTGTCCAGAGAAGGGCAATGGAGCTGGTGAAGGGTCCCAAGCACAAATCTGATGAGGAGCTGCTGAGGGAGCTGGGGTTGTTCAGCCTGGAGAAAAAGAGGCTCAGGGGAGACCTTATCACTCTCAATAAGTACCTGAAAGGAGGTAGTAGCCAGATGGGAGTGGGTCTCTTCTCCCAAGTAGCAGGATTAGAGGAAATGACCTCAGGTTGCAGCAGGGGAGGTTTAGATTGGATATTTTGAAAACTTTCTTCACCAAAAGGGTTGGCAAGCACTTGAACACACTGCCCAGGGAAGTGGTGAGGTCACCATCCCTGGAGGTATTTGAAAAATGTGTAGATTTGGTACTTGGGGATGTAGTTTAATGGTTTAGTGGTGGACTTGACATTGCTGGATTAATGGCTGGAATAAATGATTTTAATCCCTTCCAACTCAGCATATTCTATGATTCTAGAAATGATTGTATGATTCGTGACAGCCACCATGCTCCTGCATGTTGCTCAGTGTATTTCCAAGTGATACCAGGCTCCTGTATTACATACATCTTGTACAGTAAGTCCAGTGCTTCCAGGAAGAATTGGACATTCTCTGTCCATGTATCACACAGATGATGTGTACACTCACAATGTATTTAACAAAGATCAGAAGCACCAGATGTTTGGGTTTCTGGTAGGTAATGAATGATTCTGACATTGTCATGTTGTGTCTTTGCTGGCAAACCTAGGGCAAAAATCTGGAAAGTCCAATGATCACTGGCATCTCAGCTTCTTGTTATGCACATACTTTAAACTGTGTATTCTTCAGCACTCTCTCTCCTGTAGAGCAGTGGTGAAATCCAGTCCATCAACTCTCAGCTGCTGATGATGCAGCACAAGACATGTAAAGGCATTTCAGTGTTTAAGGTGAAATTCGGAGTTACACTGCATCAGACATGTGCACGTCTGACTCCAGCTCTTGCTTCCTCCCTTCACTCCTTTTAACAGTGTTCTGACCACCCTTCGCCCACGAAGATCCATGATATGAATTAACTGAATTCCTCAGATTCTGAAGTTCTGACTACAAGCTTTCAGAGACTGGGAATCCTGCCATGCCATAGTATTCTGAAGGGTGTAGGCAAGCATGCTCCATGTCCAGCACAGTCAACGAACTTTGAATATCTACGGGCCAGCACTTCTAGAGAATTTGGGTTTTTGCTTTGTTCATTTAATTAGTGACAAAAACTTTGTTTTCTCAGCTTCATCGTCCTGTTAGCATTCCAGGTGAATTGAATCTAGTTTTAAGTGGAAAAGTAAATTAGGAATTTACTATAGACTAATTAGAAAACAAAAATAATAGGCAAAATAGCTCACCTGATGTGTATTTGGAATTCAACCAGTGCATGTATATGCTAAATATATATGAAGTTGGAGGGGGTTTTTGTCGGGATTGATGTAATCCAGGCATAATTAGGTGTAGCTCCATTAAAATCAGCGGAAGTTAGAAATGCTTATCAGAAGTTCATTACTGTCTGGAATCATTAGAACAGTATGGTGTGATGTTAACGGCAGCAGGGAAATGTGCTGGGTGTACAGTAGATGAAGCCAAACATTTTACCAGCATTATGCGTATTTCAGGGCATGCAACACAGATTTGCTGTTTTAGACAACAAAGATGAAGAGTCTAGACTGAAAAGTGATGGGTCTCAATATATATAAGAAATGCAGGCATGGTTCTTTTCATCAAAGAGTTATTCTAAATATGCATTATTAATTTAACCTAATAGCACTCACTTTTTAAATGTACCAAATGCAATGATAAATGCTGTTGTTTTGTCATGTGGCCATTTCTATCTATTACAGCCTTTTTTGGATCAGCACCTATGTACTATCTCTTTATGTTCTTTGTATGGCCACAGAAGAACTCCTCATTTTTGTGAATTTAAGTTCAGAAAACAGTAATAACATCCGGGGCCATTTGTAAGGCAGAATCTGGACTCAGTCTCCCCAGTGGCCCAATGTAGTAAGGGCACTTTGAATGTGACTAGCACAAACTGACAGCACTAGATTCAGCAGAAAACAATGCACAGGCCAGTCTTACTGCCATATTAATTAATGAATGGGTGAGTTCCATCCATTTTTTATACAAAACTGTAAGAAAAAACATTAGAAAATCTGCCCATTATGGAAGAAACCTGAATTTATCTCTCTTGTGACTAGTTACGGTTCTAATTCACGTTAGTGCCCTAACTAGGTCTGAGGACTCCAGTCTCTGTTTGCACTGCAGGTTAGGGGTTTCACTGGTGTTCCTGTGTGACAGCCTGGTCTGATGGCCAAGACTCACCCTTTGATACTGCCAAGGTACAAATCAGTGCTTTAACACACCCTCATATTGAATGCAGCATAACTTTACATCTTGAAGGACACTGGTTACTGGTATCTTGTTTTCATGGTTTCTGCCTCCAGAACTGTTCAAATGTTCTATGTTACTTAGTGATTAGGGAGCAGACATTTAGAAATCAGACACACTGATGTCTGTATTATCGTGGTGATGATATTATATCTAGCTCACTTTGCACTTCGTAGATTCAGCTCTTAGAGATCACAACATGAAAATCTCCACATCTAACACATGCCTTACTCATGTTATTTGTCTGTTTAGTACTTTTCTTTAATAAGCCAGGTGAGGTTTTTTGAAGAATCAGATTCAGTCATCCGAACAATTGTTTATTTGTTTTGGTGACTTAACATCACAGTGAGTTTAATTTAATTCCTTCAGGAATCATCTCCCAGTCGCTGTCTTTGATCGGGGGTAAATGTGTTTTTCTCAGCCTAAGCTCCAATGATGAGATGCCAAGAAATATTTCCATGCACTCACAATCTGGGAAGTGAGACAGGCATCCCTGTAAATTATTTTTATAAAAATCAGTTACTGATGTAAATACAGCACTCTCCATGTTGCCAGGGCTTGCTGAACGGACTCACTGAACAGGTCACAACTGCTTGGTTCACTTCTTCTCACATGGGAATTGATTGGTCTTGTGCATTGCTGAAGGATAGGGCTGCCACAGCCAAAGGTGCACAGGTTCACAAAGGCACCCATATTCCAGCCATATGGTGTTCCACAGCACCCAAAATGTCTGCAAGTCTGACCCCAGAGCTCCGTACCTGCAGATGTGGTACAGGTCAGGACTCCATGCAGTGCATGTGAAAATTCGCACATCGTTTTCCTGTGCAAATCTGCCTGACAGAGAATAGAGAACCTGATCCCATCCAGTGGGGCTTTCATTCCAATCACTGGCTATTGCCTGCAATCAAGCCATATCGCCCCTCTTCTTCCTCCCTCCCTCAAATGTAACAAGTGCAACTTAAATTTTTTTTCTTTCTACTACTACAATGGAGATGATGTTCCAGAATCCTGCTTTGATGCCTTGAGGCCTTATTTTAATACCAGCCTAAATATATTCTTGGGCATTTTGTTTTGCACCTGCACTGTTCTTTATTTAGAATACCCTTCCCTTCCCCACTTTTTTTAATCCTCTGATTTTATATTCCCTTCTTTGATATGTTCACACCAAGATATTTCCAGTAAGATAGCCTTCTTCATCCCCTTCATTGTTCTAGCAGCACCTCTTGGTACCTGGTCCAGTCTGAATCTATCTTTTCAGGACACATTTGACCAGGCCTTAACACTACAGGTTATGAAGATATTAATGCATTGCTTTCTCTGCATCACAGAATCCTCTGCCTTCTTCCATAGAAGTCTGATTATATCACGTGACTGGTATATTTAATTCTTTTTCCTCCTCTGCTCTTACAGAAATTTTTTTTTGGCCTATTAAGATCATCACTTTGCATTATTCGCTAGAAGATCCATCCAGTTTCTGTTACTGCCGCCCTTGAGGTTGTGAAGGTCTTCCTGTGTGATACTCCGATCCTCTTCTGTATCAGAGGTACCCTCCAGTTTTTTGTTTTAGCAGATTTCACTTGCTGATTTACCTCCTATTTTTTGTGCCAAGGTCATTAATGAGAAGATTAAATAAGATTGTTCCCAAAGCGAATCTAGGAAACTCCATTAATAATTCCCCTTTCTCCTGACAGAAGACTCCTCTTCAGTCAGTTTCTTACATACTTTACAGTTCATATGTTAGTCTTGATTTTCATCTTAATTAATATTATACAAAATACCTTCAGGAGTCCAGCAAGATTAAGTCTAGACTCTATCTCTGTAAAGAACACATAATCATTTTATTAAATAAATATATCAAACGAGTCTAGCATAACTTACCCATGATAAGTGGGTACTTTTATCCTACTTCTGATACTTCTTTATCTTTTATTATGTTTCCCTTCCAAATGTGTCATAAAATCCAGATCATTATTCAGCTCAGAGATACATGCTTTGGCAGCTGCCTAGTTCATTTATTCTCTTCCTTGGTTAAATCTAAAAACTAATATTAAGAGATTGATATCTCACTTTTATTGTTAATAAATTAAGCCTCAAATATTTGGTACTTCATTCAAAATGAAAATGCTACAATTAGAACAAATTAAGTTATTTTCTAATGTTTTGTTAATAATTATTAAACAGTGTCTCAGAAATGTACAAAGAGGGGAAATATGAAAACAATGAAACAGCTATAAATGTTATTGTGGATGGCATTCACAAATTCTGTAAACATCATATAGCCAACTTTCAATCAAGGAGCATGCTGTTATCTCACTGTGGAGCCCTACGTGACTGCCTTGTCACCCAATATGAATCAATCAGACTCAGCTGTGACATTGCACATCCTTAAAATAAATTTCAGCATTGATGTGTTTTAGATTCAGAACCAGATGTAAACTGCAGGTGACCCAGAGAGGAGGGGGTTAGAAGAATTGGTAGAATGTTAGGATGGGACTTAAGCTGAAAATGTGTAGATTTAACAAATTTTTTACTGAACCTGATTAAACTTTACTTGCTCTTGTAATTTGATTTTGTTCATCACAAAGTTTACACGTCACACACAATCACATCTCAAAAGCAGCCAAAACATTTTATGATTCATGTGGAAATCTGAGACCTGTGTACTGTAGGGCATTGGTTCAGAGGCACTGGAGAGGGAAGAGTGTCACCTAACGAATCACCAGTATGGCACATTTTAGTGTTCCTTCCCATAAGCTTGTCCCACAGGTACTGACTTGGTGTAACTCAGTTTTGGTTTGTCTGCAGGATTCAATACAATATTGTACCACTACAGAACACTGGTGTGTTTTATGGATCCGAAATTAATGTGCACACTAAGATAAAGTAGTCATGATTAAGCAAAATTCGTAGCTGTTGGTGGCTCAGAGCTGATTCTGTGACTGTATGCCTGGGACACAGGATTACATGAAGTCCAGAGCTAAGAAAAATCAGCCCAGACTGGAGGGGGAATCCATTGCCAGGACATATTACTGTAACTCCTCAGTCTTCAGTGCTACAGCTGGGTGATTATTTGAGATGTAAAGTAAGAAATACAGCAAATAAAATGTTTCTGTGAGAAGTGAAAGGCAAAATTTAACCAATACTTTTATTTGGTGCATTTGCAAATGAACTTTACACTGGTTTGTAAAGGCCTGCCTTTGTCCTAAGCACTGATTCTCTGGGTGGGGAGAACTCAGAAGTTTGAATTCCAATAATAGCATTGCCTTAAATGCTGGGAAATAAGCTGCATTGCAGGTTTGGTAAATCTGAAGGTATTGTTCAGCCACTTAGTCATAGCTGCCCCCTCAAGCAAGAGATAAAAAAAGGATATTTTTTTGAGAAGGTGGGACTAGAACGAATATAATGACCTGAAACTGCATGGGTCCTTTGTGTTTTATAAAAGAAGCAGACATAAAAGATTTCCTATTGTAGAGTATTACAAAATGACTAGAGCCCATAAACTGTACATAATGATTTTGACTTCATGTAATCAGCAAAGCTCCATTGACTTTAATGGAAAAACATTGATTTGCACTAGCAGAAGAGCTGAGAGGAAGGAGGTTCACTGTTGATTGTCTTATTAATGTGGGTAATATTCCTGAAATAATTCTCAAAAATAGAGATTATTAAGAGTTTGTATTTCTCTTGTAGCTCCATTCTGCAGGTCCTTACACTTTCAGTGCCAAAGCTGTAACAGCACTACTGCACAAAGTGCAAGGAACACATTTCAGAGGGGAGTCTGAATTTATCACCTTTTTTTTCCCTGATCTGTGTGAGGATCCCTCACCAGTCCTGAGGCACAGCTCCCCTCTCCAACTGCTGGTATGTACTGCTTTGTGCACTTGTACAATATCTACTCTTATCTCAACCCAGTGTTTTTACCTTTTTCTGATTCTCCTCCTGATTCCACTGGGGTGGGGAGGGGGGAGTGTGTGAGCAGAGAGGGGTAGCTGAGAATTCAGCAGCAATGAACAGGACACTCAGCTCCCTGCCTTTTTCATGGAGTCAAACATTGCCCTGATAGAAGATCTTTTTGGAGTCCATGTTATTTCATGTATCAGCAGGACTTGGCCCTACATGTCATGGTTACTGTGATAATTGTGGACAGATCTGGACATAGCAGTTAGGATAACACAGCTGATCTTCCCAAACCCAAACTAATGTTCTGGATTTGGTTTTGTAGCTTGGGAAAAAGAGACCTTCATCCCAGTGGGAGGACTGGCAACATTTCCTAGGCTGGTTCAGTTTCTGTTTGCAGAGCCACCCATGTGGCTTTGGCCACATGAAAAATTCTCAGTGAGGCTGGTTCACCCGTTCACCATCAAATCCACCCACTCAGATGCAAAAATCTGTAAGTCAAAAGGCATTAATGTGGAAAAAGAACAAAACAAACTCAAAGCACCAGTCCTTTCCTTCCTTCCCTCCAACATACATTGTCCAGCTGGGACAAAAAGCATCTGTAACACTGCTCGGTTCTTCTCTGAAGAGCTGATCCTGGACCTGCTCATGAACATTACAAGTATCTCTCTGTCTGACCACATGCAGTACAGGTCAGGGGCTTAAATACCAAACATTTCAGTTCCCCACATTGCAACACAAGGCTTGTGTTCAAATACACAATTACAGTTTTGATTTTTACATACAAATAAATAACCTCTCATAGTATCGTATTATTTTTGCCTTGACCGCGGGACTATTGCAACTCAATAAAGTGCTAATGGAAACCCAAATGTTATTTCATTAACTTTCATTCCAGATTATAGCCTGTCCTGGACAACCTCATAAAGTTGTGCTTGGCTAGAGGCTGATGGACAAGTGCTTTTGTTATCTTTAGCCATGCATGCTTTGCGCAGACCTCCCTTGTCATGCAAGCTATCCCAGCTGGATCTGTGCTGAGATGGGCTCTGTGTTTGCCTGATGGCACGTCCCTGTCCATCAGTGAAAATTACTGTTCTACTCTAAAACACCACAGCAGGAGCTGAGCAAATTTTTCCTGGTGTGCTTACTGGATTTTCACAGTAGGGTACTTTACTGTTACATACCTGAAGTGCAGGTTGAAGTAATGTATTTGCAATGCCACAAGAGGTTTCCTAATTGGTTTGAGCCAACCTAAAACTGCACTGCTGCTAAAAAGCACTGTGCTACCCTTAATACTCTCCCTATGTTCTTATTGTACTGGCTCAGGTGAAGCTGATCCTGCAAGATAAACAGGTAAATTGGATCACCTCCCTCATCTCTCTGCCCCTGGGGCTGCACTGGGACAGCAGAGAGAGTAGGAGCATGACAGGGAGAGACATGACTTCCTCCATAGCAGCAGCATGGCTTTTGATGTGTGTCCTGATTTCAGGTAAGATAGAGTAAATTTTCTTCCTAGTAGCTGGTACACTGCCGTGTTTCAGATTCAGTATGAGAATAATGTTGATGACAGACTGATGTTTTAGATGTCGCTAAGTGGTGCTTGCCCCAAGTCAAGGACTTTTCATATTTTCATGCTCTGCCAGCGAGGAGGTACACAAAAAGCTGGGAGAGAGCATGGTCAGGACAACTGACCAAACTGGCCAAAGAGATGTTCCATACCACAGAATGCCCAGTATATAAAGTGGAGGAGTTACTTGGAAGGGCACCAAGTGCTGCTTGGTGATGGGTTGGGCGTTGACTAGCAGGTGGTGAGCAATTATATTGTGCATCACTCTTTTTTCTAATTTGAGTTCTATTTATCTCTCTCTTTTTGTTACCTACCTTTTCATTGCAATTATTATTATTATTACATTCCACTTTATTTCAAGTATTAAACTGCTCTTAACTCAGTGGTTTTACCCTTTTCTGATTCTCCTCCTGATCCCACTGGGGTGGGGAGGGGGGAGTGAGTGAGCAGCTGTGTGGTGGTACTTAGTTGCTAGCTGGAGTTCAGTGATGACAATGAGCTTAATGCAACCTGCACTCTTGTTGGTTTAACATTCAGCATCTCCAGATTGAGAGTACTGGCCTGTCTGGAAGCATGGGCTGCAGCTCAGGTGCTGGTGGTCACACTGTGGGAATCAGTTACTCAGTGCAGCTATTATGATCGACCCGCACATCTTGGCTGCTTGCAGTGAGCACCATCAGTCGAGTCAAGCTCTCTCAGGAGATGCTAACTCAAAAGCAGACAGCTGGAAGTAAAACTGCAGTGAAGCTAAACAGTGAGTGCTTTCTGTGGCTGCACTTTAACCCATGCCTCTTACTGCAACTGGCTGTCCAACACAATTTAAAATTAACAAGCATCTGCATCTCCATAGCTGTTAAGTCAGAAAAAAAAAAAACAAAGAAGGTGATTGGTTGGCCAGCCAATGTCTATGTGGCCCAATGTTTTCTTTTCTGACTACCCCTAATGCCTTTGGCTCTTCAGTTACTACACAGAAAGGAACAATACATAGAATTTGGATGCAGCATAGAATTATTTTTTTTTGACTGGACCTCTGAGCAAGCAGGAGTTTGAGACCATAAATGAAACATAGGATGTGTCTTAGGGTGGCTACTCCCATGCAGCTGTGCTGTAATATGAATGTCACAACACATTTACCTGGAGATGGAAGCAGCTTTGGTTTTGAGTCAGCTATCATCACATTTGAAGAGCTGTTCCTGGCCATTAAATAGTGCCTCAGCTGATGGCTGGTTTAATGCTGCTTGATGGCATCTATCAAACTAATCTTTTTCTCTGGTAAACACGTCAGAAGTAATGTGTTTGGGTTTTTTCCTTGATTTATCTTTGATCATTTTGAATGAGACCACTTTGGTCAGAAAAGCTTTAGAATGCTGGTCCGGTAAGGCTCACCTGATATGTGCAGGAAGACAAAGAACACACAGTCAGTGCTTGGCCAGCCTCTGAATGTTGTCTCAAGCAGAAAGTTAGTGGTCATTGCATCCTTTCACGCTGCAAGTGATGCCCTACTACTACTGGCTTTCAGAGGAAGCACTGGGAGATATCTAAGGTTTTCAGAGGAGAACTCAGAAGAGTGTCTCTTGAAAGAGTGCAACAGTGAAAAACAAGTGAACAAGAAGCCAGTGAGGAGCAGAATAGGAGAACAGAAGACTGAATCTAAGACTGAGAGTAAGAAGAGACAAAAAAGGAATGAGCTGGTTACACAGAGGACCTAAAGGTTTGGGACTGAGGGGAAAGTAGTCATTTTGCAATAAGCTGGAGAGAACAGACAGCTGCCCTCAGTTGAGATCAAAGGAAATTCAGGTATGGAATGGGGTGGTCCAACAAAGAGAAAGGAAGAGACAGATTGGAAGGAGAATAAGATACTAGGAAGGAAAAATGCTAAATATTAAATAAGAGGGGAAAATAATCAAAACCAAAAAGTATTAGGATAAAAGGAAATAAGATAACAGGGAGCAAAAGACTAATAGTCCCCAACAATTCTGATATATACTGAATTAGGCAGAAAACATAATTCAGTCTGTTCTGACAAAATAAGCAGCACTGTGCAGTGCTTCCTGATACCCACTATTGTACCAGTGACAAGACATGACAAGAGCTGCTTTGTCTTCCCTGCCTGGTGCTGCCCTGCTGGGGCAGAGCTGGCCTTTGAGAAATGACGTGTATGAGGTCAGTGTTAGCAAATCTGCTTTTTATCCTTCTTGGTCACACTTTCATCAATAAGGCCTTATTTATACTGAGGTTTTTCTTTTTCTATTTTACTATTGCCTAGCTGTGACAAGCAGTACTGTAAATGGTCTTCTGGTATTTTTACCTCAGACTCATCTCAACATCTGACATGAAAAGAGTAACAACACTGCTTTGGAGAAGTCTCCCATAGTGCTCTTACCATTGCAGTTACTGATTTACAGAGTTAAGACTACTGTGAGGCTGACATCTCAAAGCATTCTTATTGCCCTCCACAGTGCACAGATCAAACCAGGCAGCTCTAAAATTAAAACCCTGAGAACCAACATGGGAAAAGAATCTCCCTGGTTTCAGCTGTCATGTCACCAAAAAGGTTTTCCTTTTTCTGTTATAATAATAAATGTTTTTACAGTAAAGAATTAAAGAATTTTGTGCTAGTACTTAGTACAAGTAAAACCCTTAGTGTGGAGCAAAGGCGAGGCAGGAGATTCTGGCTTTCTCTTAAAAAAAAAGATAGAATTGGGAAGAACGATCAAAAAAGATTCTCTCAGAATATTCTCTGAAGTACTCCACATTTCAACTGATTTATAAAGAAGGGACTGGAGTTTAGGAAAAGAGATGAGTTCAATTGCTTTAAATCCAGAGTAGGCAGCTGAAATGCTGATCAGTCTGTGACTTGTTTATAAACATTTCTATGCATCCCTGTGAACCAGGGAGGAGAGAACTTCTTTATAGGCTCTTTCCTAGACAATCCTATAGGAGCTATGGGAGATGCAGTCTCCTTTTGCATCCATTTGTAATGAAGAATTCGTGCAGAACAGTGATTGCCTACAACCTGTTATAGAAATATGACAATTAATTTAATAACAGTATGCAATCCAAAGAAGAAAATAAAACTGTCAAAAGGTTCAGAGCTCAGAATAAGTGAGTTTTACCTGTGTGTACTGCATAATATATTCTTCCCCTTACAGCTTCTTGGTGTTAGATCATGGCACTGGTGAAAAATGAGGCCTTAGACAGTTCAACTTTCTGCATCAGTGTAGCTGTATATGGACATCAAGTCATTCATGGCAGACAGTGTCTATAATGCCATGTAAATGAATTTTAAAAAGAAAGAATTTGATTTGTTCCTGGGGAAGAAGTGCAATGAGTTGCATTACAATATATCTGCATACATATAGTCAGCATTTTGCACAAGGAGGCCAGGATTTTTAAAACTGCAGAGCGAGCCTTTTCTGGGTCCCTGCAGTCTGAATAGAAACCCACACATCCTTATTATTTGCATATGTCCCCATTATGCTTTGGAATTCACAGAAGACTATTCCACACTGAGAAACAGATATTTTTTTCTTTTCTTATGGAAATTACTGTTCCTCAGAGTGTCTAGAAGTTACTGAGCTGTACTAAGCTATGTTTCTCTTTCTTCTCTATAATATTATACAATTTCCCTGTCTCTTCTTTTAATCCTACATATCACATCCACTTTGTGTTTCTACGGAAATATGATCAGTTTGATAGTAATTTTTTGCTGTAAAGTGATCTATCTCCATAACAGGTAAGAAGCCTCTATTGCTAACTGAGCTTTTTAAACAGGTTTTATAATAAGGTTTTGAAACGTTTTTCTCATTCAGCCTTAACATTCTGAGAACATTACACTTAAAACCCTAGTTTTCCACAGAAATAAAAGGTAAATATTGATTAATCTTTTACAAAATGTAATTATCTGCTCTGTCACAAAAGAAAAAAAGCACCACCATAAAGCTTTAATGAGATGGTTCCTTAATGCAGTTTCAGTTAGCATCAGTAAAGAAAATTTAAATTAACTATATAAGGGAATGAAGTATGTTCATCTCAAAGACCACACAAAAGGAGGAATCAATCTGTTGCTGAGATACAGGAAAGCTGGTCCTTACGACCATAGTTTAACTTCAAGGTGCTGTATTTGAGCTTCACATGAACAGTACTTGAGGTAGTTTGAAGGAAACTTTGAGTAATTAGGTTTTGAGAGGGAAGTCGAGAAACACCTCAAAAGAGAAAAAAGTGCATGAAGAATAGTTCCTCACACTTAAAAAAAAAATACGTATCAGCTAATGAAATACCAGAACTATTCCTGCCTATATCAAATGCTTGCATCCATTGAATCACTCCATGGTGAGTCATCCAGTACCGATAGTATTATATGACATGATGCCATGGAGTGGGAAGCCTTTAGATCTCCCCAGTGATTCTCTGATAAAAGCCAAATATTTCTTAAATGTACGGCTTCTGATTTCCCAGGGATAACGCGCTCAGACACAAAGGAAATGTTATTGGTTGGATAAACCTCGGCCGAAAAGAATTCCGAAAAATATGGATATAGCACCATCTACTGACGTTATGGGTCTTTGCAGGTGGATGTTTTTTAAAAACCGTAAGACCTACGGGTTGCAAGAGCGCAGCAGTGTTCCCCTAACTGACAAGGGATCGGTTCCTCTTTCTATTTACAGTTCTGTAAACTCAAGATAATGCTGAACCTTGCCTCAAGGATTCAGCAGCTGAAAATGAGACTGAGAAAACATGGTATATGAATAGAAAAAAATGAGGAAAAAAGGGAAGAAAAACGGGACCAAAAATGAGTAGCTGAGTGAGTTAAAGCGTGTCCCGGAGCAGAAGTAGGATGTTGCTAGCAAAAGGAATAATTTCTCAAGATGTCATTTGAAAGCCCCAAGACTTTCCTTTCTTTTGGTTTTCAAGTGCATTCTCCTTTGGGCCATTCATACGGTTTATCAGAGACAGTACAACTCACTGTTAAAAGAGTTTCCCCCTTTTATCCCATGTAATTTTTCTGCTGGTGAGACAGGCTGACAGGAGCAGGGACCTGCTTGAAGACCAGAATTGGTGTAGGCAGCCAGGTGTATGGAGGAGGGTAGGAATGTGGTCATACCGAAGCGCTGTCAGATTGCCTCAGTTACAACTTGTAATTTCATTCTTCCTTGGTTATATTTAGTTCATTGACTTGATTTATTATTGTTATGTAGACAGAGACAAGAGTGTGCAAACAGCCAAGATGGAAACTCGTTAGGTGGGGTGAAATCAACTGTCAAAAGAAACTGATCCTGGAGCTGCAGAGCAGGTTTATTAAGTGGAGTCTTGACAGAAGAGCAGTGAGAAGAGGCTCTTCTCCTATCAGAATGCTCCTCTCCCAGCTCCTAGCCAGGGTGAACCCATGGCATATACGATCTGTCTCAGCTGCTGAAGCAGAAACAGCACACAGCATGCATTACTCTGCCAGCAGGGAGGAGCATGGAGAGAAAAGTAGGGCAAGACATGGACCTGGGGTAAGTTGATCAGGGCAGGACGAAAGATTAATACTTTTGCTATCAACTTTTGGTATCAACTTTTAGAACCATAGCACTGCTGCTGTTTTGAAACATCATAGAATCACAGAATCATAGAACGGTCTGGAAGGGACCTTAAAGATCACCTAGTTTGAATGCCCCTGCTGTGGACAGGGACACATTTCACTAGACCAGGTCCTTCATGAGCCTCTGTGCCATCCAAAACATGACCAGACTGCTTCCAGAGCCACGCTGGAAAGCTATATAACTTTATATTTTTGTAAATGCAACTGAGATGGTCATCCTGCTAGATGGATTCATACCAGTCAGCTGATCTACTTAGCACTCCCCTGTAAGAAAAAATCGTGTCATTATTCCTTGTGAAGCACTTCCTCAATTGTTTGACCTGGATTCTTTGGACCTAATAAAATGTATCAGCACTAAATAATAAATATTAAAAAAGCAAACTCAATCTGTCACCAATTTTTTTTCCATAAAAACAGATGTTTGCTGAGTGGAATGGTATATGACACTGGATCCAGACTGTGCACAGAACAGGATGCTAATGCAGGTGAATCCCCAGAAATCAGTTTCCTATGTGACTTTGTCTTTACCCCTTCAGCATGACAAAGTTGGTGTTTAACCAGAGGTCACATACTCTTTCTCTGTACTTCACAAAATATTTTTATTTCTCTCGAACTCAGTAGTAAGTCAGTATTTTGGATGATGTTGCACATGTCTCTATCAAGACAGAAACAGGCTGCATACACGAAAATTGTTTAAAGAACAGCTTTTAAAATTATTTACAAAATGCATACTCAAATACCTTTCTCCATACTAAGAACAATTTCCAAGAAACTATTTCCTTTTCTGAATTCCAAAGCACACTTCCAAGCAGTACAGAGTTCAGAAAGCATTATCTTCACTTATCTCGAGGTTACACGAACACCATTTTGCAAGGTGCAGTTTCCTAATGGGCTCAATTCCACCTAAATACACGGTGCTGCTGTGGCAAGTGTGCTCCTGTACCACTAGTGCTCGTGTAACTAACCATGGACTTGGCTCGGGAGCCAGCTAGGATGGAAATTACGAATTTGTTGCAGGATTAATTTGCAGGTGGGGTGGTGCCTTCCTCCGTATGAGTGCAGGCCCTCGGGAGTGCTGATGTCCACACCTGCCCGCATCCCTCGGCAACACCGACATCGGAGTATGCTGGTCATGAAGCCCCACCCTGAGGCTGTTTCTTGGCCGTTCTAGCTCTGATTCACACAAAAAATGCAGTCTCAGGCATGGACTCCCTCCACGCTTACATCCGGTTTAGTGTGCGGATGCTGACCTTTTCCACTGTCATTAGACAATGGGGCATTTAAAGGCTCCGTTCCTTAGTGTGAAATAGGCAGATGTCAATCTTAAATCACATAACTTAAACCACGTATGGCTTAAATCAAAGCCATATTATAAGCCTCTTAATTTCTCTCGCTCTCATCGCACAGTTTCACACCCAGGTTTGCACACACGTGCGAAGCCCATCTCCCGCACGAACGCCGGGGAGCAGCGCAGGACAGCGCGGCGGCGCTGGCCTGTGGCCGGAGCTGCGGGGCACGGCGCTGCCCGCTACGCACACCCGCGGAGGCTCGGCGCGCTGCTCTCGCCGCGTTCCACCGAACAAAGCCGCTGCCCCGCGCTCCTCCGCACGGGGCACGCCCAGCGCCCTCAACACCCGCTCCCCGGCGCTCGCCAGCCCCAGCAGCGCACAGCAGCACCGCGCCGCAGCCACACACGCAACCGCCCCGCCCGGAGCCGGCCCTGCTCCCCTCCCTCGCCCGCAGCCGCCGCCGAAGCACCGCCCGGCGCC